>JAPDNY010000005.1:158507422-158958504 GCA_029375565.1 Gekko gecko
GGCGATGTACTGAGGTCAAATGTTGTTGTAGAATGGGCACTGCAGCAGGACATGGTCAATAAGAGTCTTCTTTCCCTGCATCTATTTTTCAAAAGCATGCTGCTTTTCTCAGAACATCCTAGTTCTTCAGTTTAAAACCTAAATTCTCTCCATCTTGAAAGGAGCCCCCTGCCTATATAGATTTTCATGGTCAGGTCATAACTAGCCTTCCAGTTCTGGAGAATATCTATTTTTGTAGACATCCAACCATCATGTATACACTGGAATTTATAAGCCTCTGATTTATGAAATAAGGCTAATTTTGAGATTGGGTTGAATCCAACCAGCTGTTCTGGTGCTCAAAAAAGGGTCCTCTTTGGCCACTCAAAAAGACTATGCTAGGAACCATGGGACCTACATGTACAAAAGTCATGTAGGAATGGGCCTGAAGCAGGAAAAGGAATTGGGAAAGATTTAGTGGATCGAACCCACTGAATTTATTCTGAAAAACAAACAACCAAGGTAAATCTATAGCCCATAATTAATGCAGGCGCTTTGACTTCTGTGTCTGAATAAGCCATCACAGATCAAACACTTAACATTTCCTTCTGAAATCAATGAGAGTGAAATGTGCTTGAATTTGATTGGATTATGCCTGCAATGTTTTTCAAGGGAATCAATTCAAAATGTGATTCATTGAAGGTTAAGCAATGAAATGATAAGAAATAAAATGATGCACAGCATGATATTTGGCCTACAGATTTCATTCTGCATAACACAAATACCTGTCCTTACCTGACAATTTAGTTTTAAATAATACATGTAATGTGGTTAAATGCAGTTTACCTCCAAATAGATGGGAAGAAAAATGAAAACTACTTAACAAAAAAAAAAGATATCACACCCTCAATCGTTATTCTATTGACTTTTCCAAAGATTAGTCTAACATAAATTCCCTACAAAATAAACAAATGCAATCAGGATATCAAACAAGCAAACTGTCAATACCTTACATGATGAGAATCCAGAAACAGAATATCCAATCAAACTAATATACATCTTAATTTATGTTTTATGTATTTGGCACATAGTGCCCTAAATGTAAGCTGCCCTGAGCCCATTCATGGGAAGGGCAGGATAGAAACCCAATAAAATAAAAATAAAATAATAATAATTAATTATATATCATAATACCCTTTTTGAATGTGAACTAGTTTTATTTTTGAATTCATTGATTTAGTCAATTACTATGAAGGACTGAATTAGGAATGGTTAACTCCCTGCAGGTCTGACTTGTGGCCTACTCACAAGTTGTAATAATCAGAGTTGGGGATACAAAAAATCATGGAAGCTATTACTATGATGACCAAATGGAACCTTCTGATTCAGAGGAAGTAACTCTCTGAATACCAGTGCTGAAGGGAGAACAACAAAGGGTGGCTTTGGCCTCTATATCCTGCTGGTATGCCTTCTAACAACAATTTATGTTGTTCTTGCATATAAGCACTTTACGGATTTGGAACTGTCCCATGCAGAACATTCATAATATGAAAGAGCACTTGTCTTATCATTAGATGTAATTCCAGATGCAACATTGCATTTTTATAAAATTAGGTTTTTAAGGCCAATTATAATGAAAGGGTGGGGCAAGCCTGTTTCCTTCTAAAACAAATGAAATGTAAGAAATAAGCTGCTATAGAAGAATGTGAAAAATAAAAAGATACATATGAAGTGATACAAAACTTCCCCATCCTGCAGGGGTAAACATAATTTCTTGTGATTACATTCTGACTGTTTTTGATTTTTATCTATGGCAGTGAACATAGATAACCAATGTAAATGTTTTAAGACAGGCAGGATTAAGAACATAGGAACATAAGAGAAGCCATGTTGGATCAGGCCAATGACCTATCCAGTCCAACATTCTGTGTCACACAGTGGCCAAAACCTGCTGCCCTCAGGAGGTCCACCAGTGGGGCCAGAACTCCAGAAGCCCTCCCACTGTTGCCCCCCCAAGCACCAAGAATACAGAGTATCACTGCTCAAGAAAGAGTGTTCCATGCATACCTTGTGGCTAATAGTCACTGATGGACCTCTGGTCCATATTTGTATATCTAATTCTCAACAGTCCCCTATGTGCAGATATCTAAATCCACACAAAGGGGGCATACTTACCCCAAACAAGTTTTTCTGCAAACCTGGGTGACCCCCTAGATTTGCCAAAAAATCTGAAAACTTAAAAAAAAATACATCCAGGGGTTTAAATACTTACCCCAATAAAAAGCACATGTGCAGACAACACAACTCCTGGCTGCTGTTGCTCCTGTGGAGGTCATCCAGGCTAATGCAGGGGCAGGGAATACTGGGAACCGCTCTGGGCCCAGTCATGCCAGCAGAGAATGCCAGGAGAGGCTCCATGCTCAGCCACAGCAGCAGGGAGTACTGGGAGTGTGACTCAGCGACTGAAGGTAAGGTATTTTAATTTTGAATACCTCCCTTTCCCACTCAGGCTTGTGCCACCTCTGTGCCACAGAGGTGGCACAAGCCCCAGAAAGAAGGGCTTCTTTCTAAGGCTCACGCTGTCTCTGCTGCTCACGGAGTCCTCCGCTACTCATGGTTCATGCTGCCTCTGCTACTCATGAAGTCCTGCAGCCCCTGCCACATGACTCCCCAGTAAAGAGAAGGTATTTAAACTTTATATACTTTCCCTTCATATATACTTCCCTGAGAGCCAGTTTGGTGTAGTGGTTAAGTCTGGGAGAACCGGGTTTGATTCCCCACTCCTCCACTTGCGCCTGCTGATGTGACCTTGGATCAGTCACTGGCTCTGGCACAGCTCTCCTTGAAAAAGAGCAGTTTCTGTCAGAGCTCTCTCAGACTCACCTACCTCACAGGGTGTCTGTTGAGGGGAGGGGAAGGGAAAGGAGTCTGTAAGCTGCTCTGAGATTTTGAGTGAAGGGTGGGGTATAAATCCAATCTCCTCCTCCTCCTCCTCCTCCTCCTCCTTCACTGGGAAGTCATGCCATGGAGGCAGCATGAGCCTGAGAGGGAAGGAAGGTATTTAAAGTTCACCGGGGACAGGGAGTCATGCGGCAGGGTCTGCAGGACTCCATGGGAAGCTGAGCCTGAATAAAAGTTGAATAATATTGGCTTTTAATACCGGTAAGGTATTTTTTTAGTCTCTATTCAGCTCGGTATATACTGTGCGCACACCCCTATAGATAATTTCTGAAAATGTTGACTCAGTGTACGATGGCAATAAAAAAGGCAAATGCTGTATTGGGGATTATTAGGAAGGGAATTGAAAATGAATCAACCAATATCATAATGCCCCTGTATAAATCGATGGTGTGGTCTCATTTCAAATACTGTGTAGTTCTGGTCACTGTACCTCCATTATACTCCATTATACTCTATGGGGATGGTCTGAATATATTTGGGTTCCCGAATATAGATCTGAATACCAGTGGAATAATGATATTGGTATTCAGGCATATTGAGGTGTACAGATATTTTTCAGATCAGAATCCAAAATAACCTGAATTTTCTTTTTTGCACACCTTTAGTTATCTATCATGACTCCAAGAACTCTTTCCTGGTTGGTCTCTGCCAGTTCAGACCCTATCAAAGTGTATTTATAGTTAGGATTTTTGGTTCCAATGTGCATTACTTTGCATTTGCCCATGTTGAACCTCATTTCCACATTGATGCCCACTCGCCCAGCCTTGACAAATTCCTCTAAAGCTCCTCACAATCCTCCCTTGTTCTCACCACCCTGAACAACTTAGTGTCATCCACCAACATTGCCACTTCACTGCTTACTTCCAACTCCAAATCACTAGTGAACAAATTAAAAAGCACTGAACCTAGTACTGAGCTCTATGGTACCCCATTGCTTACTACCTACCACTGTGAAAAGTGCCCATTTATACTCTCTCTCTGTTTCCTGTTAATTAACCAGTTTTTAATCCACAAGAGGACTTGTCCTCTTATCCCATGACTGCTGAGTTTACCTAGGAGCCTATGATGAGAAACTTTATCAAAAGTTTTCTGAAAGTCTAGGTAAACATCAGCTATTGGGTTACTCTTGTCCACATGCTTGTTCACCCCCTCAAAGAACTCTAACTGGTTAGTGAGACAAAATCATCGCTTATAGAATCCATGCTGGTTCTTCCTCAATAGCTTTTGTTCATCAATGTGCCTACTAATTCTATTTTTAATAACAGATTCCACCAACTTACCCAGTATTGACGTTAGACTGACCAGCCTGTAATTTCCTGGATCTCCTCTTGAACCTTTTTTTTTTTTTTTTTTTTAAAGACGGGGGTTACATTAGCTACCTTCCAGTCCTCAGGAATGGAGGCAGATTTTAATGATAGATTTGACCCTCCTTACCTTTCCTTTCCATTTCTTCTTCACAAGCCTCCTCATTTGAGAGAAGATATGCCTTCTAAAGTTAAATGTGGTTGTGTTGGTCTTTTTGGACAACTCCCTACTTACATAAATACTGAACTTAACAACATTATGGTCACTGTTCCCAAATGGTGCTATCGCAGGCACATCTCTCACCAAGTCTTGGGCATTACTTAAGACCAAGTCCATGATTGCCTCTCTCTCCAGGTAGGTTCTGTGATCATTTGCTTCATAGCACAGTCATTGAGAGTATCTAGAAACCCAATCTCTTCTGATTTGAATACATATTGACCCAATAAATGTGTGGGTAGTTAAAATCACCTATTATGACACAGTGTGGGTAGTTAAAATCACCTATTATGACACAGTTATTTCATTTAGCTGCTTTCTTTAATTCTTTTGCTATTTTAAAATCATCCTCTAACCTTTGATCTGGTGAGCAATAACAGACTCCCAGAGTTAAACTTCCTTTTGGGCACACTATTTCTACCCATAGTGTTTTTGTAAGTGAATCTATTTCTCCTACGTTTTCAGTCTTACTGGACTGTATACCATCTCTGACCCTTCCCTCTCTATCTTTCTGATATAATTTATATCTAGGAATCACTGTATCCCACTGATTTTCCTCATCCCACCAAGTTTCTGAAATGCCCACAATGTCTATGTTCTCCTCTCACACTAAGCATTCCAGATCTACCATTTTATCTCTGACACTTCTAGCATTTGCATATAAACATCTATAATTTCCCAGACACGTTAGTCCTGTAACCTTCCTACTGTGGCATCTAGAACTTGATAGGCAGTCGATATTGTTTGTCACCTTCTCAATAGCCAGCCCTAATTAATTTCCCTGTAGAATAGTAACAGCTACCCTTTCATCTTTTAGAGATGAACCATTCTGAACGAGAGACATTTCATCTTCTCTCGGCTTCCTGCCTGGATTTAGTTTAAAAACTGCTCTGCCACCTTTTTAACTTCAAGTGCCAGCAGCCTGGTTCCCTCTTGGGACAAGTGGAGGCCATCTCTTTTCTACAGGTCCTGCTTGTTATATTCCCACCAGCCAGACCCTGACATTAAGTTATGTCCAAGTTGTCTTCTAGAGTAGCCCCATGTTGAACACTATATAAATGTGGAATATTATTAAAAAGGTTAAAATAATGTATCTCTTGCTGAAAACTTCTGCCAACAAATATCCTAAATCCTGCCTGTCATTTGTTATCTTAGAATAGAGCTATCATTTTATTTAAGGTCACATTCTGAAAACCTTACACATAATTTCCCAATGTTAACTCACTTTTCAGAGCAATAAAAAAGTTGATACTCTGATAGACAATGCCGGTTTAGAAACAATACCTCTTGGCATTTCAATATCTTCTTTTTAGGAAAAAATAACATTAAACCTTTTAAAAACACAGATTATCAGTTATACTTTCTTTCACAGAGATAGTTAAGGAACCTTAGAATTATACAGACTATAATGATAAAGAAGCAGACTTCTCCAAAAGAATCACATTATTCATACCTTTAAAAAGAAGTTTTCTTCACCTTATCTTTCCTCAAAAACAGCCTAAAGAATTCTTTCTGTTTTTGTAAGGATACTGTATAATGGATCATCTATTTGCTTCTGATTTATGATGGCATCATCTGCACAGCTGAAACAGAATTAGGATCCTGGAGGAACTTATTCTGCATTTCTTTGTTGCTTACAAAATAACTCTGCAGTGCCATCTGAAGGAGAGCTACATCTTTCTAAGTCTATGGGTATAGAATGGTGTAACCCTTTTTAGGATTGCGCTATTGGTCAATTAATGTCCATATATCAATAGAAGAATCCTTGGGCCTTGTTTGTGGGAAGCTAGTGGATGGAAGCCTCACCATATTTGTGACAAGGTGCTAAACCAGATGTGGCACTGGGAGACCCATAGATGATAGGCATTGAGGACCCTGGCAGGGGGCCCACAGTGCAGAGCAGGAGAGAATTTAAACCCAGTACTGGTTTCACTTATCAAAACCACCACCACTAACTACAGTAAGCCATACTGTTATTAGCCCTTGAAGGGAATGTAAACAGTAAAGGTTTCCCTTGCTCGAAAGCTAGTCAAATCTGACCCTAGGGGTGGTGCTCATCTCCGTTTCCAAGCTGAAGAGCCAGCTCTTCCCAAAGATGTTTCCATGGTCATGTGGCTGGCATGACTAAACGTAGAGCTGCACGGAATGCTGTTACCTTCCCACCAAAGCGGTACCTATTTATCTACTTGCAATTTTTTACTGTCGAAGTGCTAGGTTGGAAGGAGCTGGTGTTAGGCAAAAAGAGAGCATCTGTTTACTCTTCCAGGGCTAAAAAACAATGACAGTGTGACATAGTTATTAAAGTGTCAGACTAGGATCTGGGAGACACAGGACTGAATCCCTGACCTTGCCTTGAAAACTTGCTGGGTGACCTTGGGCCAGCCTAACCTACTTCACAGGGATGTTGTGATGATAAAAATGCAGAAGAAACTATGCTTTGGGTGCTCGCTAGGGAGAAAGGCTGCATACAAATGAACAAAGTAAATAAAATAATATGAGTAATAACAAGGACCTGCTCAATGCCATCACATGAGGTTAATGGCTAAGAATGAGTTTGGAAATTGAGCTTATTCAGGTCCAAGGCTGTCTACTACCCCAACTGGCAATGGAGAAAGTATTTCAAAGGGCTGAGTTTGCAAGATCAAAGGAAAGCAAAATGATGTCTCTCAGTGAGCTAAACTAAAATAAGTCACACATTTCAGACATGCATTCCATAAGACCTTTCTATCTGATGGCCATTAACCAAGCACTTAATGATGGCTTTGATTTGCTTGGTGCCACTTTTTAAGAGTCTGGGGAGTTACTTAGGATCTGGGATCATATCCTTTGTGTAGGAGGAAAACCATAAAACAACTCTCCCTCACTTCTTGTCAGAAGCCATTGCAAGTGGGGAGAAGCGGTTGCCTAAAATCCTAAATGCTATCACCACCCAATTTGTAGATTGCCCAGTGGAGCAGCATATGACCCCCCCTATTAGGAATCACTTTTAAAGGAGAGGCCATAGCTAGCCCAATGTTCTCAGCAGATTAAATGTGTTACATGCCACAGATGACATCTGATCATTCATTTGCAGGCTTGCATCTAAAAGCACCCTCAAGTTGCAAACCATGACAACATAAAGCATCTTCAATTTTTTTTTCAATTTTAGTTAGGAATATTATTCAGATGCCTGCAAGCATGACCTGTGCTTTTATTTTGTTTTTTAAACTTAAATTTCACCAGTAGTGGAAACTGAGAGACTTCAAGGTGAGATGGAGGACCCTTAGTTTCCAGTACTTTGATTTTCCAGCTTTGACAAATAGAGAATTTGATGTAGAGAATGCAAGACTCCTTACCAGTGGGGGTTGTATAGTTTGCAACCTTGCCATAGTGGAAACACTGTTTTGTCAAAGAAACACTTCTATGAAGTCTGAATTATATATGTCCCCTGAGAATCTCCATATCCATGTAACCCTAGGCAAAGAACTCTCTTCTTTAGTCATCTCATTATCAAATACTGGGATGTTCCCAAGGTCAAGAGGAAAATGAAACTGCACAGTACTTTTGTCCTTGGAATTCATGGTACTTTAATCTATGGCCCTTGTTCAATTCAGACAAAATTATGTTTGTGTCTCTTTTCAGCCAGCACTTTAAGTTGTTGTTTTTTTTCTTCCATGGTCCCAGTGTTTCCTCTATAAACAAATACCTCTCCTCTGAAGAATAGGTTTAAGGGACTAGATTTGATAGACAGAGTGCCTGAAGAACTATGGACAGAGGTCCGTGACATTGTAAAGGAGGCAGCAATCACCGCCATCCCAAAGAAAAAGAAATGCAAAAAAGCAAAGTGGCTGTCTGATGAGGCTTTACACATAGCAGAGGAAAGAAGGAAAGCTAAAGGCAACGGTGAAAAGGAAAGATTTGCCCAACTGAATGCAGATTTCCAGAGAACAGCAAGGAGAGATAAGGAGGCTTTCCTGAATGAACAATGCAAAGTAATAGAGGAAAACAATAGATTGGGAAGGACTAGAGATCTCTTCAAGAAAATTGGAGAAATCAAGGGAACGTTCCATGCAAAGCTGGCCATGATAAAGGACAAAAAAGGTAGGGACCTAACAGAAGCAGAAGAGATTAGGAAAAGATGGCAAGAATACACAGAAGAACTATACAAGAAGGACCTCAATGTCCTTGACAACCACGATGGTATAATCACTGACCTCGAGCCAGACATCCTGGAAAGTGAAGTTAAATGGGCCTTAGAAAGCATTACTAACAACAAAGCTAGTGGAGGTGATGGTATCCCAGCTGAGTTATTCAAAGTCTTAAAAGAAGATGCTGTTAAAGTGCTGCACTCAATTTGCCAGCAAATTTGGAAAACACAACAGTGGCCACAGGATTGGAAAAGGTCAGTTTACATTCCAATCCCAAAGAAGGGCAATGTCAAGGAATGTTCAAACTATCGCACAATTGCACTCATTTCACACGCTAGCAAGGTCATGCTCAAAATCCTACAAGCTAGGCTCCAACAGTACGTGGATAGAGAATTGCCAGAAGTACAAGCTGGGTTTCGAAGAGGTAGAGGAACTAGAGATCAAATTGCCAACATTTGCTGGATTATGGAGAAAGCAAGAGAGTACCAGAAAAACATCTACTTCTGCTTCATTGACTATGCTAAAGCCTTTGATTGTGTGGATCACAATAAATTATGGCAGGTTCTTAAAGAGATGGGAGTACCGGACCACCTCACATGTCTCCTGAGAAACCTGTATAAGGGTCAAGAAGCAACAGTTAGAACCGGATATGGAACAACTGATTGGTTTAGCACAGGAAAAGGAGTACGACAAGGATGTATATTGTCACCTTGCTTATTTAATTTATATGCAGAGTACATCATGCGAAATTCTGGCCTGGATGAATCACAAGCTGGAGTTAAGATTGCTGGGGGAAAGATCAATAACCTCAGATATGCAGACGATACCACTCTGATGGCAGAAAGTGAAGAGGACCTCAAGAGCCTCTTGCTCAGGGTGAAAGAGGAGAGCGCAAAAGTGGGCTTGAAGCTCAACATAAAAAAAACTAAGATCATGGCATCTGGCCCCATCGCTCCTTGGCAAATAGAAGGGGAAGTCGTAGAAGTAGTGACAGACTTCACGTTCCTAGGATCCCAGATCACTGCAGATGGTGACTGCAGCCATGAAATTAAAAGACGCCTGCTCCTTGGGAGGAAAGCAATGGCAAACCTAAACAGCATGATAAAAAGCAGAGACATCACCTTGCCAACAAAAGTCCGCATGGTCAAAGCAATGGTATTCCCCGTAGTAATGTATGGCTGCGAGAGTTGGACTATAAGGAAGGCAAATCAGTCAATCCTAAGAGAAATCAACCCTGATTGTTCCTTGGAAGGCCAGATCCTGAAGCTGAAGCTCAAATACTTTGGCCACCAAATGAGAAGGGAGCATTCACTGGAGAAGACCCTGATGCTGGGAAAGATTGAAGGTCAAAGAAGAAGGGGACGGCAAAGGATGAGATGGTTAGACAGTGTCATTGATGCAACGAACATGAAATTGAGCAAACTTCAGCAGACAGCGGAAGACAGGAGGGCCTGGCGTAATCTGGTCCATGGGGTCGCGAAGAGTCGGACTCGACTGTGAGACTGAACAACAATTCCTCTAACCTCTGATGTGTTTAGCTTGTATACCTATCACTGTTAGTTCATTTGTTTGCACTGAGTCTATTGATGCACCCAGTGATCCAGTGAAAAGGGCTAGCACAATGTGTTAAATATAGTAATGCTTTTTCATTGTCTCCACCATTTTCTTTCTCTTGCATGAGTTCACTCAATGGATTTCAGCATCCATCCAAGCAACTGCAGTCGGTCAAGTCGGTCAATCGGTCAGTCAGTCAGTCAGTCAATCTATCTATTTTTTGCTGTCAAGTCGTAGCCAATTTATGGCAACCCTGTAGGGTTTTCAAGGTAAGAGACTCAGAGGTGGTTTGCTATTGCCTGCCTCTGCATAGTGACTCTGGTATTTCTTGCAAAACTATTAATGAAATCTTATCGGAGTGAAATACATGATGGGTTTACCCCTATATTACCCTGTCTATGTGGCTAGCAAGTGTTGGATAAATTACAAAACAATTCCAGAGCTATCAGTAAGCAGATATCTATAATGTCATCAAACAGATATTATCTGCACAGTATTACTTCACTGCCTAACGGTGGTGCTTCCATATGTTTACAGATGTTTCATTTCTTAGTTCTTTCACTTGCTTCTGAATATACAACCTCACATAAAAACAGAAAATGAAGAGACTTCTTACTGATAAATTTAAAAAAACTTACAAATAATCAACACTTCAGGTGCATGGTTAATATTTACATATTGCTCCTCTGAAGTCCATCAGTGTTACTGGATATATTAGTTTCTTGGCAACTATCAGCTGCCAAGAGATTACTGAGAAATTATGATTTCCAGTGCTCCAAGTATGTTAACATTAAAAGGAGTTATTTTTCTGGTTTAGAAAAAAAGACAGCTGCTGAACACTTGGATGAGTTCCATCAACAATTATGCATGAGGCACAACCCAGCATCTAATTTCTTTTCTTAGACTAGTGATCTCCAATCCAGTAATGTTATTTTATTGACTTAAGGAGACACAGGAAAAAAAATGTAGGACTTCAGGCTTGGGGAAGATACATTTACTCAGAGGACTTAGAAGGCCCCACCAACTCTCAAAACTCTGTGGGAGCGCTCCTAAGCTGGCTTTCTCAGAATTAAGTCCTATTTATTCAGTAGGTTTTACTGAGCATTCTGAGGATTGTAGCCTATAATTCAAGGCAATCCTATGCAGAGTTAGCCCAGTCTAAGCCCAACAGGAGTAACTCACTAAAATGACTCTGCATTCAGACTCTGCATTCAGACTCTGCGTTCAGATGCGCCATTTAGTCTGCTTTTGGCACAGTTCAGGAACAGATTTTATGTGCGCGTTCACACACCCAGCATCTGCGCACCGTCCCCAGCTGTCGCTTTCCAGATCAACCCCCCTTTAAAACGGAGTATTTTGATACCACTTACCCAAGTGGTATTTTCCCGATTCTCCGTTTTGAGCCGCACTTTTCTGTTATCTGATCGTACTGGTGTTGAGCCACTTCCGGGTGCTTCAACCCCTCCCCTCTGGAAAGCTGCCACGGAAGCCTCAGGCTTCTGCTTTTCATCAGCCATTTTTTTAAGCCTAAACGGTATGCGCATGGGCAGAGCTCTGCTCCTAAGTTAGTAAAAGAAAAGTTTGAATGTTGCCTAGGACTTAGATGAGTTTGGGAGCTCACGGAGGCCAGTTTGGGGGTAAAAGTTGCATTTAAAGTGTCCACTTAAAGTTTAAAGGGAAGTGTGGGAATCGCTGTTCTGCGCACATGCAAAAATTTTCATTCTAAAGATGACTGCCTGTGCGCATGCGCAAGTTGAGAGGGAAAAGTCCCACTGATGGAGGCTCCTGGTGGGGAGCAATGTGGCTGTGCAGGGATCCGGAACAAGGAGGTTAGTCTGATCGCAATTCTCCGGGTTAAAAAAAACACTCATCGGACCGGAGCAATTTGTCTGAATGCACCCAATCAGTCCCAGTTCAAGTTAGTGATCCCAGGATCATAGCCTTAGCGGAATGCCCATCTTTTCATCCCATCTTACCCTCATTCTTCCATTTCTTATTGCTGGCCCATCTTCTGCCAGTCTCAACACATAGAGATCCATTTTGTATTCTCTTCCTCCACGAATACTGAATCCAAACCCTTTGGCTCCTTTTTCCATGTCAACAGTAAAATAATCAAAATCCTGTATAGTTAAAGGAAATAGGGAAAAAATGAATTATTTCAATGAGGAATCATTTAACTGTAAATACTGAGACACCAGCTAGGTGCCAGCAGTCTTCATGTGATCGCACACAGCACTTGTTTCCAACATGTGGCTAAATTATGTGTGAAGTATACACTCCAAACAGACAACCATATGCACAAAAGCCTGGTTCCCAAGATATTTGCCTTTTTGAAGTGGAAAAATCAAGAGAATCTGGTGGTCATGTATTCTGGATTCTCTGTGATAAGCCATTGCCCAAACATTACTTTAGATGAGTTGTGATGTGATACCCATGAGCACAGCTTTGAGTGAGCCCTCAAGGACTAGTTTCTTCCACAAGGCCTGTATAGGACGGGCCCCACTTAGGTGTTGAGTTGAGTGTTGGTTGGAGTCTCTCAGTGTTTATTAGTGTTCTACATCAGCAATGGTTATCTCCCAGCTGGAAGCAATAAATTGACCTGTTGTTGAAGCTATCAGAGTCTCCTCTGAGTTGGCTATACAGCAGAACTGAAGGGTAAAGTGGAAGCAAGATAGGTGAGCTCAGCACTGCCCACCATGCCTACATGGGTGATAGTAAGAAGAAGAATATGCCATTGCTCCCCCACCTGAAGACTGGTAAGTGTATGAATCAGGCCTAATGTTATGTCAGCATCGAAGGAGTCTCAGAACATTTTATTCCTGGTTCAAAGTTCATAAGAGAACATAAGAACATAAGAGAAGCCAATGTTGAATCAGGCCAATGGTCCATCTAGTCCAACACTCTGTCACACAGTGGCCAAAAATACCAGGTGCCATCAGGGGGTCCAGCAGTGGGGCCAGGACATGACAATAACTTCACGACAATAACTTCACGGGCAGATATGTCAGTGTAGCAGAAACAGTGAAGACTGAAGCATGTTTACATGGAAGTAATTTGAGATAAAAAAAATGAGGTGTACTTTCAGGAAAATTGATTTAGGTTTGGAAAGTAAAACTACTTAAATCATAGTATTTCAGTTCTATATTGTGGAGATATATATATGAGATTTTGAGAATATTAAACAGTTTTATTGTAAAAATTTAGTTTATGAAAAACTTCTGTGCAGCTGATTTTGCACTAGCGCTGCCTCGATGTTGTGCCACGGTTTGCCCCGATACTATTGGTCAATTTCACACCCGAAGCCGCAGGGCTGCATTTGACCCGTGGCTTCGCCTGAATTCCTCTGCAGTTTCATGATCCTCAAAAAACAGGATCATGAAACTGAGGGGGAAATCGGGCGAAGCCGCAGGTCAACATGCAGCCCTGCGGCTTTGGGTGTGAAATTGACCAATAGTATTGGGGCAAACGGTGGTGCAACATTGAGGCAGCTCTAGTGCAAAATCAGCCCATCTGATGTTTCCATAGCTTATGAGTCTCAAGGGCATAATCATTCTGAATTATACATGATGTGTACACAAGTATTTTATATCTAAAATATGCACACAGGGTGCAATTCACAATCAGTTCAGGGACAGTTAATACAATCAACACAATCAAGAATTAAAGCTTTTTCTAGATCAGATTCCTATAAGTTAGGAGACGACCCAGAGCTTAGTGGCAGAGCATCTGTTTCACATGCATAAGGCCTCAAGTTCAATTGCTGGCATCTCCAGCTAAAACACACAAGGGATTAGGAAAGACTTTTTTTTGCCTGAGAGCCTGGAGAACCAGTTAGAGTTAACAATTCTCAGCTACATGGACCAATGACCTGTGTGGGTATACAGGATCAGCATATGGTCAACATATACAAATGAGGGGGGAGAGATTTCATGTTTGCATATGTATGTATATACGTGCTTTCAAGTCATAACCAACTTATGGTGACCCCAGAAAGGGGCTTTCAAGGCAAATGAAAAGCAGAGGTGGTTTGCCATTGCTTTCCTCTGCATGGTCTTCCTTGGCGGTCCTCCATCCAAGTACTGACGCTGCTTAGCTTCTGATACCATTCCTCATCCCTGCGAGTTTGAATGCCCCCCATCCCTCTGCATATAGAAAAATAGTATGCACTACCCATAGATGAACATTCAAACATAACCCCCCTACCTACAGCTAGAAATTTCCATTTAATTCTGCTGATAATATAAAGAGACATGTTTGTTCTTTGGAGGGCTTTCTTTCACTGGCCATGGATTATACATTGGCCAGGTTTATACAGTATATTGATTATAGCCTTAATTATTATTAACTATTTTGGAATACATTTTAAACACATACAATAATGGTGAAGTACATACTATTTGTATAAAATAAATATCTGTTTTCAGATTGCTATATTTTAATTTCACCCTTCCTCCAAAGAGCTCACAATGACATACCTATTCTTCTTTCTTCCCTTTAAGCCTCACAAAAGCCCAGGCTCTCCACTCACCAAGTTTCATGGTTGAGCAGGGATCCAAACATGGGTCATCCTGGTCCTGGTCTGACACCCTAACAACCATACATACTATCTCTGTTATAAAATGTAAACTTTTGGTGAGCCATATCTGTTTTGTTGCATCTGTTGCATTATTAGCATTTACACACTGGTGTAGCAGATTTTATGATGGGGAAGGTTGGATCCTGCATAAAATCTCCACTGACAGAAGCTATTTCTGCCTCTCCTTGGCTCTTCCTCTCCCAAAATACTGCTACTAGGAGACAAAAAACCCCCAGTGGGAGCTGGAGGTCTACCCTGGGAGGGGGAAATCAGCAAAAATCACCTCCCCTTCTGTCATGAGAAATTTTCACTGAATCCAGCTCAAGGTCATTAGGCTTGGGACCATGAAATCATCAGTATCTCTGTGAAATGAGACATCTGTTCTGTTTGTTGAACAAAGAACAAAGGAAGAGTGGAGAAGGTCAAAACTATTGGGGAAGCTTAGAGACTATTTAAAAATACAGTCCTAGAAGCTCAGAAAAGCGCAGGTTAGGAAAGGTACAAATAGGTATAGAAAAAAGCCTGCATGGTTAACAAATAAAGTAATGGAAGCTGTAAAAGGTAAGAAGGATTCCTTTAAGCGGTGGAAAGCTAGTCTTAGTGAGGATGATAAAAGGGAACACAGACTATGGCAAATAAAATGCAAGTCTGTGATCAAGTGCAAAAACGGAATATGAGGAACATATCACAAAAAACATAAAGGCCAACAATAAAACTTTCTTCAAATACATTAGAAGTAGGAAGCCAGCCAGGGAGGCAGTGGGGCCCTTGGATGACCAAGGGGTAAAAGGAGTAGTGAAGGATGATAGGGAAATGGCTGAGAAGCTGAATGCATTTTTTGCCTCTGTCTTCACTGTGGAAGAGGAGAAGTTGTTTGCCCACTCCAGAAGCACCGATTTCGGGAGGGGGTTTGAAAGACTTGAATCAGATTGCGGTGACAAGAGAGGAAGTCCTACGACTGATGGACAATTTAAAAACTAATAAATCACCAGGCCCAGATGGCATTCATCCGAGAGTTCTGAAAGAACTCAAATGTGAACTTGTGGGTCTCCTGACAAAAATATGTAATCTTTCTTTAAAATCTGCCTCCATTCCTGAGGACTGGAAGGTAGCTAATGTCACTCCCATCTTTAAAAAGGGCTCCCGGGGAGATCCGAGAAATTACAGGCCAGTCAGTCTGACATCGATACCGGGTAAGTTGGTGGAAACTGTTATTAAGGAAAGAATTAGTAGGCACATTGATGAGCAAAAACTATTGAGGCAGACTCAGCATGGGTTCTGTAAGGGAAGATCTTGTCTCACTAACCTGTTAGTGTTTTTTGAGGGAGTGAACAAACATATGGATGAGGGGGATCCAATAGATATTATTTACCTTGACTTCCGGAAAGTCCTCTTGTGGATCAAAAACTGGCTTATAAATAGGAAACAGAGAGTGAGTTTAAATGGGAAACTTTCTCAGTGGAGGGTGGTAAGCAGTGGGTTACCACAGGGATCAGTACTCGGTCCAATGCTTTTTAACTTGTTTATTAATGATTTGGAATTGGGAGTAAGCAGTGAAGTGGCTAAATTTGCAGATGACACGAAGTTGTTCAGGGTGGTGAAAACCAGGGAGGATTGTGAGGCACTCCAAAGGGATCTGTTGAGGATGGGTGAGTGGGCGTCAACGTGGCAAATGGGGTTCAATGTGGCCAAGTGCAAAGTGATGCACATTGGAGCCAAAAATCCTAAATATAAATACACGTTGATGGGGTCTGAACTGGCAGAGACTGACCAAGAGAGAGATCTTGGAGTCGTAGTGGATAACTCGATGAAAATGTCTAGACAGTGTGTAGCTGCAATAAAGAAGGCCAACGCTATGCTGGGGATTATTAGGAAGGGAATTGAAAACAAATCAGCCAGTATCATCATGCCCCTGTATAAATCATTGGTGCGACCTTATTTGGAATACTGGGTACAGTTCTGGTCACCACATCTCAAAAAGGATATTATAGCATTGGAAAAAGTGCAGAGAAGGGCAACTAGAATGATAAAAGGGTTGGAACACCTTCCCTATGAAGAAAGGCTAAAATGCTTGGGGCTCTTCAGCTTGGAGAAACGACGGCTGAGGGGTGATATGATTCAGGTTTATAAGATTATGAATGGGATTGAGCAGGTTGAGAAAGAAGTACTTTTCTCCCTTTCTCACAATACAAGAACTCGTGGGCACTCCATGAAATTGCTGAGCAGTCGGGTTAGAACAGATAAAAGGAAATACTTCTTCACCCAAAGAGTGATTAACATATGGAATTCACTGCCACAGGAGGTGGTGGCAGCTACAAGCATGGACAGTTTCAAGAGGGAATTAGATAAACATATGGAGCAGAATTCCATCAGTGGCTATTAGCCACAGAGTATAGATGGGAATTCTAAGTCTGGGGCAGGTGCTGCACTCTATTCCTGGTGCTGGAGGGGGCAGCAGTGGGAGGGCTTCTAGTGTCCTGGCCCCACTGCTGGACCTCTTGATGGCACCTGGTATATTTTGGCCTCTGTGTGACAGAGTGTTGGACTAGATGGGCCATTGGCCTGATTCAACATTGGCTTCTCTTATGTTCTTATGTTTCTGCACAGATAGTTTCTATTTGCATAATTCACATCACAATGCAACAGGTATGGTCTTTTGAGCAAATAGTAGTTTCCCTTGAATGCCTTTGTAGGGAGTTTTATGATTTCCTAAATACAAGCAGTCTCTGCTTCTGACAGTGATATAAAGGACATTATTTATGCAGCAGTTCCATTTGCTTTGTATTTTGGCAGAGAGAATATGATGGGGATGGAGCAGTGGCTGCTTATATGACTCAGATTCTGTATTACAGAAATGGTTTCCTAATAATGGTTCTTAAATTAATGGTTTTCCTCCAATCTGTGGAGTCACTTTATGTGCCCAAGAGAAATTATGTCTGTGCAACTGGCCTTTGCTTGCACACCCTGACACACACTGAAAGCTGTTTTATAAATATGGTTTATACTAAGAGTAAGGCCCGTTGTGGAAATAAATACAAGAGGCTCTGGGAGAGTGCCCTGGCTTTGGGCACACAGTGTGAATTTGCTGTGGCGACCTCAGCAGGGTATAATGATAGAGACCGCCATTTTCTCCAGAGGAACTGATCTCTGCTACCTGAAGAGCACTTGTAGTTTTGAGTGATCTCCAGCCCTCACCTGGAGATTGGCAACAATGGCTCCCCATGAGGGACTGGCTGGTTTGGAGGGTGGAGTCTATGGCATTGTACCTGTCTGAGACTCCACCCCACCCCTCCTCAAACCTCACCATCTCCAGGCTCTACCTCTCAAATCTCCAGAAATTTCCTAACCTGGAGTTGGCAACCCTATCTCCCTCCCAGCCAATTGTCAGCCTACCGTTATCTGCCTCCTGACTTCAGCTTTCCATCTCCTCCCCCCTCCCTCCTCCCTCCTGGAGAGCAGTTGTAATTCTGATTGATCTCCAGCCCCCACCTGGAGATTGGCAACAATGGTTCCCCATGATGGAATGGCTAGTTTGATGGGTGGAATCTATGGCACAGTACCTGTCTGAGGTCCCACCCCTCCTGAAACCTCACCCTCTTCAGGCTCCATCCCTCTAATCTCCAGGAATTTCCCATCTGGAGTTGGCAACCCTATCAGGACTGGCCCCAATGAATTTTCTCTCAAAGGCCAAAACAGGTGACAGGACCAAGCTTGGTTGCCTACCAACAGGCACTGAGGGGAAAGTAGGGTTGCCAGCTCTAAGTAGGGAAATACCTGGAGATTTGGGGGGTGGATCCTGTGGAGGGCAGCATGGGGGGGCCCGAAGGACTCAGCAGGGTGTAATGCCACAAGGTCTACCCTCCAAGCAGCCATTTTCTCCAGGGGAACTGATCTCGGTCATCTGGAGATCAATTGTAACAGCAGGAGATCTCCAGGACTCACCTGCAGATTGGCAACCCTAGGGGAAAGACGGCTACACACCAGGGGGTGGAAGAGAATGGTTTGATGGCCACTGGGCCAAAATTGGCAACAATAGTTCCCCAGGAGAAAATGGCTGGTTTGGAGGGTGGAGTCTATGGCACTGTACCTGTCTGAGGTCCCACCCCTCCTCAAACCTCACCCTCTCTGGGCTCCATCCCTCAAATCTCCAGGAATTTCCATACCTATAGTTGGCAACTTTATCTCATCCCCACTCAGCAGCCTCTTCCTAGGCAAAATTCTGTCTTTCTCATTAGCGGGGAGCAAAGCAGTTTACTTCATTCTTTTCGGCTTTGTGATCTGTACAGGAACCCTGTAAGGCAGGTTAGGCAGAAAGTCTCCGGCTGGTCTGAAATCACCCAGGCAGTTTCCATAGGGATGCTCCTGCTGAACAGGAGCAAGCAGCCAGGCCCAGGGTTGCCATTGCTAACAAAGACAAATTGATGCAAAGGAGGATGGAAAAGTCTCCATAGCTCTATTTTGCCTTCAATTGGTTTTGATGCCAGCAGAGTGAGAAAATGCCAGAGGCTCTGGGTGGGTGCCCCATGGTAAACGCACCAAACAATTCCTAAGGATTTTCCACTGTGTTGATAAATCACAGTGTCCCCTGCCAGAATTAATACCAGAGCTTTTTTTGCCTTGTGGTATTCTGTTTGTGGTGTGACCTGCCTTTTTTGTGGTGTGGCATGGTTGTGTTATTAGGTTTGTTTCTTTTGAAGGGGAAGTGTTGTGAGTGAGGACATATTTCACCTCAGAATACAACAGGTTGCATAAACAACTGACAATTCCAACTGTCTTGTGGGGGGGAGTTTGAGGTGCGAAATGAAGTCCAATCAGCTTCCATATGTAAATGAGCTTGAAATGCTGGCCTAGTCAGAGAAGAGTGGCCTAGGCTGCAGTGGGTGGGAGAGAACTCAGGCAACGCAGCTAGTGGATAGGGACAGATTCTGAGCGACATACCAGGGAGCGAACTGATTTTGCCAAGCATAGAATCTTGCCAGACCACTACCCTTTTATATAATAGGACAGGATAGCACTTTTACAAGGCAGATACAAGTCATTTCCATTCAGAAATGCAAGCCCCACTGCATGGAGAAACTTTCACACTTTGCCTGGATCGATTTGCTGTAGAATTATTTTATTAGCACAAATATTTTTGCATATACACGAATGCATTCAATATTAGTTTCTGTTGCAAACGTTTAATAGCACTAGGCTTGTGCTTTTGATTTAATAATAGCACACACTTTATTGTGAACTGCCTTGGGCACAATTTCATGGAAAAGCAATATAAAATTATATATGCAAATAAAGAAATACCTGGGGCTGCCTGTAATCAGATAAGGGATATTGCCTGGTGTCAGGAGAATGTTGCCTGTAATCTACCAAAGGGGGTTGCCTGTAGTCCAGAGGAGGTGGTTGCTGGTAATCCAATACTGGAGGGTGCCTGTAGTCTAATGGAGGCTGCCTGTAGTCCGTTGAAGGCTGCCGATAGTCTGTAAATGGAGGTTGTCGGATGTCGGGTTTCACATCCTGCCTTGCTTTCACCTCTGACCTGTAACTGAGTTATAAGGAATAGTTAGATTGGAACCCAAACTACTTTTTTAAAAAGCAAGAAGTGTTAACTACTATTAAATACATTTCATGAAATGAAAAGCATGTCACTGGATTGTAAAACTGGCATGGGGCTAGGCCATTTGTGAAAATGAATACACGGGAGGGATCATGGCGTAGTGGAAGAGTATCTGCTTGGTTTGCAGAAGGTCCTAGGTTCAAATCAGGGCCCTTCCATTTAAAAAAGGGCTCTACCAGTTCATGATGTGAAATACTTTTACCTGAGACTCTAAGCTGAGTTAGTGTGAGCTAGTTCAGTTTTTAGCCTCCAGCTATGGCTCCTGAGCAAACTAATTTATGCAGTAGCCAAATCGTTTGCTCACAACTTTAATGCCAATAGTTCACAAAGTAGAATTTTTGCTCAAAAGACACCATAGCTTAGAGGGAGCATTGCCTGAGACCCTGAAGAGCCACTGCCAGTCAGAGCCGATGATATTGATCTTAATAGAACAATTGTCTAACTCAGCATAAGGCAGTTTTAAGTGTTAATGTGCCAGAAGTCAAGTCAAGTAAAACAAGATAATGGTGTTCCGTCCATTATTTCACATAGTCTACATTTTCTTCCCTGCAACAGTTGGAGACAGTAAGGTTGTGGTTTGATGCTGGTTGAGGGGATACAGGGAAGCTTCTAATTGCTGGCATCCCCAAGGAATGAATGGGCAATGCTGTGGAATTGTATGGCCACTGACTGGCTAGTATCCACCACTGACATCAGAGACTCTAGAAGCAACCGGCCAGCAGCAGTAGCATTGCGTGGCGCTGACTGAGCTACCTCCTGTCTGCACCACTGATTATCAACAGCTGCCCATAAGGATGCACTTCCCACCAGTGAATCACCACACTGGCCCCTCCTGGACCCCCATGCCCTGGTCGGGTATTATTTCTGCTATGGCCTGATTTCACATATCTTCATTGCATTACTGTTGTGTTACCTTAATCATTCATTTCTTGAAACACCACATCAGAAAGTGCACACAGTAGCACAATGGCCAATGATGTGTGGAACAGGCACCAGTCCAGTGTGGGAGAAGGACACAGAATAGAGCAAATGTCTCAGCCAGACTCTATGGTCTCTGTGTTCCTGCTTAGTTGTTACATAGATTGCTCCTGTCTTTCTCACTCCTGTCACAGGCAGCAATAATAAATACTGGATTCAGAAGGTGAATTCTTCATACATACACTGCACACCCCAAAACAAGATAATCATCTAATATACTAATAATCAAAGGTAAACATGATTACATTAGGTTTTCCTTTTTTCTTTGGTTTGTACAGAAAGAGAAATATTGTCATGAACCTCAAACCTTCATTCCCCAAAACCCTTATCTTCATCATGCAAGTTGAGAAGATGCTGAATCTTCAGGTGAGCCTCCCTCTCTCTTTGCATCTGCTTCAAATTGCATAATATGATCTTCACAATGGGATAGGTTGGTAGTCCTTATGATTAAAGGCCATGGAGCAAGTGAAATGGGGGATCAGTTGGGTCCGGATTGAATATTCAGGCTTTTAGTTAGTTATCCCTACTCAAAAGCAGCATATATAATGAATCATTAAACTACTTTCAACTATCCAGGAGACATCTGAATGTGTCTTACTCTCTAAAATATATGAACTTGTGTGTTCCATTGAAACCTACTGTCATCACTGAAGATTGTTTCAAAAGTATTTTGTGATCAAGCACAGATGAGGCAAAGGTCTGTATTAAAATAGTATTAAAAACCTAGACTACAGATATTTATTTATTTTTATTGATTTCTATCCTACCCATTCTGGCCTTTCTGACAGAAAGATATATATTCTGGATCATTGGCATCTCCAATGGATCATTGGCATCATCAGTGCATTACATGGAGATAACCAGTTTCTAGATAATGGTATTTAAGACTACAGCCTAAATTTTGTAGGTAACAAAGGTTATAGGGCATTTTACTTGAACCATGATTAATTTGTTCTTTTTATTATACAGCATAGAAATGTTGAAACTGCCATTTTCTGTTGGACTGAAGTCTGGGTGAGGCACACTGGTAAATCAATGATGTGGAATAAGCACAAGTATTTGGTCACATTTTATAAGACAAAAATTAATCCAAGGACTAAATATAATTGTCTGGAAATCACAATATGCCCATACAAATTCTAAGCCAATAATTTGATCTGAGGCAATGGAGAAATTAACAAGGATAAAACAATTCAGAGTTAACAAAGAAGTCTGTATGCATTTTAAAATAACTCATTTCTAATATCGCTTTGTCTGTGCATAACAGGAAGTCCTAGCTGTATCAGACCTAAGCTACGTAATCACATCTGATATGGTTAAGTCATCTAGATGGCATTCACATGACAATAAAATGGAAGTCCAATGGTAACATGCTGCTGGATTTCTGTTTTATTTTGATGTAACAACTAATACTTCCGCTGACTCATATTTTTGATAGAATACTTTAAACTTAAGAGCCAGTTACAACAGTGTATGAAGAGAAAGAAGAGTGAATATATTAATACACAATGGGAACAAGTATACCAGGCCACGACTTTAAATAATACAAAAAAGTTCTGGGCCATAGTCTCGGGGGCATGTCATGTGGAGACTCCTTCTATGTCTGCAATCTTTTCCCAAGTGTGGTTTCAATATTTTTTGACATTATTCCATCAGGATGATGTCCTAAGACAGAAAGACTTACCTGACTGGCCTCCTGTAGCACCCGACGAAATAAAAGAACTGATTGGACAATTAAAATCAGGAAAAGCAGCAGATTCTGATATAATTCTACCAGAAATACTAAAACTGGACCCTGACTGGTGGGCCGCCCCCTTGCATCTTTTTTTACAATGATTGATAAATCTGGCCTTATTCCTGATGCATGGCTAAATGCAATCGTGGTCCCAATTTTTTTTTAAAAAGGCGATTGCTCAATTCCTTCCAACTATAGACCAATCAACCTGCTCCCTGTAATGGGAAAACCAGGGCTCTTTTTGTAGCAGGATCTCCTTTGCATATTAGGCGACACACCCCTAATGTAGCTAATCCTCCAAGAGCTTACAGAGCTCTGGTTACAGGGGCTCTTGGAGGATTGGCTACATTAGGGGTGTGTCACCTAATATGCAAAGGAGTTCCTGCTACAAAAAGAGCCCTGGGGAAAAGTATATGCCAGACATTTACTATCTAAGCTTTCCATATGGATGACAGAACAGAGAGTCTTAGGCCCAGAACATCTGGGATTTTGTAAAGGGAAAACTACTTTAGACCTTTGCATTGTATTAGAGCACCTGATCAACAGGTATGTAAAAAGAAGCAATGTAAGAGTGTGGTCACACGGTCCTTTTGATTGGGGTTTGCCGCTGTTCCCTCTTGCATTTAATTTTGCTGATCAGATGGGCCAATCCGCCTCCCGTGCTGAAGCAGACTCACTTGTGCAATGCTCCCGGTTCTCTACAGCATTTTACTGGACTAGGAAAATCAAATACTTTCCGGGTATTTGTGCTTTGAATCCACGATTTCGCCCATCTGAACAGCCATCTCTCTGTCAGATAACTGCCATGTATCTTTTAACTTCCCATCCCTAACTTGTACGCATGCACGCCTGTTTGCTTTACTGAGTGACCGTGGGAGATGCTTCTCCGCCAGACACAGCTATCAGTATAACCTTGAGGGGAAGGGAGGGCTTGTGTCCCACTACCTGTGTGAATATTTCTGCTCTCAGGGGGTTGGGGAAGATCTCCCGTTCATGATGTAATGTCCCGCCGGGAGAATTCCCGTGTGCATGCTTGGATTTCATTTGCTTAGCTAGTTGAAGCATCAGAGTATATACATAGATCCCTGTGCACTAACCGTTATTCCTGACAATGTACCTATACTACTTGGCAACAGAATAGTATTCCAATAAAACATAACTCTTGATGAGAAGTGTGTTTGGACCTGCTTGCTGTTGACCCTGACACTCTCGCAATGATTGTGATTAGGGCTGTCTGATCTTTCTTCGTGCGATTAGGTTGTGTTTTTTTTTACAACTTCCAGCTTTGAGTACTTGAGCAATCATGTATTTAATAAATTCATTATTTAACTGTTCAAGCGCTCATACAGTACAGAGAAAGGTCCTGCCTGCCCCAGGAGTGAAGCTACAGTGGGCAGCAGGAGGCGGAAGGTAAAGTTGTGGGGGGGAGGTGGGGGGGGAAGGAAGTGCCGGGTGGGCTTGCAGGTGAGTGGGTGGCAGAGTGTGCCCCAGGAGTCCCCAAATCTGTGGCATTAGGAGGGAGGGAGGACCCGGCTTGCCAGCAGCATTGAGCTGGGGCTGGTCGGACAGCAGGAGGCAACGTGGAAAGTTGCTGGAGGCGGGCAAGGGGAAGGAAATGCCGGATGGGCTGGCAGGCAAGTGGGCAGTGGAGAGAGAGGGGCCAGCTGCATCTAGACATCCCAACCTGAGAAAAATATTCCCGATTAAATTATAGCGGGAATAAATCGCAATTACCTTGCCGTGTGACCACAGCCTTATATGCTGCCTTCATAGATCTTAAAGAGGCATTCGATTCAGTCGACAGGGAACTGCTCTGGGCCAAACTACAATAACTAAACATAGATAAGAGACTTCTTAACCTCATAAAAAGCTATATACTTCAACAAAATGCCAAATTAAATGTTCACTGTCAACTTCAAATATCCAATTCAATATTCAAACTGTTCCTTAATGATCTGTCCTTTTACCTTGAAGCTGTTGATTGCCTAAATTGGGTTCTGTCTATGTCCCTCTGCTGTTATATGCAGACGACATGGTAGTATTGTCCTGTTCCAAAGTTGGTTTAAAGCATTTACTAAATAGATGCCTTTCATATTTTATAAATTACTTCTAAATCATGAAAAATCAAAAATACTTGTCTTTTCCAAAATCTGGAAACTATTCAAATGGACAATTGGAGGCAAACCAATTGAACAAGTTAAAAATTTTAGATATTTATGTTTGCACTTCCAGTATAATGCATCTTGGTCTGTGCAACGTAACTCAGCAATAAATATAGCCAACATCAACACTTCCACCAATTCCTGATTTTTCTACACCAGAGGCAATCAATTCATACCAGCTGCATTAAAAGTCTTCAAGGTCAAAGTAATTCCCCAATTCATATATGGTATTCCAATATGGATAAGTACACTTAATGGTACCATTGAACATGTTCAGTCTAAATTTCTCTGAAAGATCATGGGAATGCCATGTTGTGTACCTTATGCAGCCTTATGTCTAGAAACTGGGTTAAATTCTGTGGAATCTGGTGCGTGGCTTACGACAGTAAAATATTGGCTGTGTTTACATTACAATGTAGACCAAAGGAGCCTTAAACAACAAATGCTCACAGAATCAAACATGTCTAACTGGTGATATATCACTCATTGAAAACAAAATAACTGCTATGGGTATCCCATTAGACTCATTGTTTATGCTCCCTTTTATGGGCGCCTTTCAGATGATTAAACGCAGAGTCCTAGATACTGAAACACAAAGGCTATACAGCTTAGCCAACAAATCTTGTTCTCCCCTGAACTTTGAGATGCCCCTCATGGTAGGTTAAATGGCCCCATACTTATCTGATATACAAGCACTGCAGCAGCGCTTTTTCTCTAGCAGGATTCAATGCAGTACCATCAGCAATCTTGCATGGGAGATATAACATAGTATATATGGATATAGACTTTGCCATTGCAACTCTGGATGCATTGAAACAGTTTCACATATCTGTTGGCATTGCCAATTTTATGTAGATATACATTCTAGATACTTAAATCCTATCTTAGCCAACATGACGAACCTTCCTGATGCTTTAAAAATGCACCATCTTCTAAAGGACTCTGTTCTGGAAATATCAATGAGAATAGCCATGTTTTTACAATCAGCGATAAAGCTATACCAGGAAAAACTACCAAATGAGTAATACCTTGTAACAAATTGTTTTATGCAATATTATGTAGTTGGTAAAATGCTCAGTTCTAAATGTATGATTTTATATGGTTTTATATGTATATTTCTCTAACTGAACTTAACTGAACTAATACCTCCAAAGAATTATCCATGTGACGAGATGTTCTTGGAATTCTGCAGCAAACATGCCAGTTACATTGTCCTAAAATTGTTAATTTTCAAGTTATTGTAACTTGTGAATTTATTGCAGTTCTACAAAAATTCCTATTGTGAAACAGAGCAGGTAATAGATCAAAATGTTGGTATTTATTGCATGAGCTATAACGTCTCTGACAGTAATTTTATTCTCATTATCTACAATGGTTAGTTTGTGATTTGCAAATATTATTTCGTCAAGTAAATTAAAAATGAGTCTTTTATTGTTTTTATTAGAAGTGAAGAAAAGTACTATATGCCCACAATCCCTTTCAGAATTTACCAAGATTTTGAGTTGTGATAACAATTCATCTTTGATGATTTCATAAAGACAGTTATTTGAGGGACAGGTTGGTGGAGCTCTGGACATATTCCTTTTATAATTCAGTATATTATGCAAGTTCCTGAGGTTCTTAGCTTCCCTGTTCTGTAAAGACCATAGGCCTCCAGACAAAGATTCACCTGGGCCCTACATATGACCATGGAAGGCAGCATGGTCTAGCCTGATCTTGGAACTTTACGTACACAAACATACACACACTACATAAACACACACACATACATATGTATGTACCAATATAGGATATATTTCTTACATATGATGAAGTGGGCTCACAAAAACTTCATGTCACAATAAAACTTTGGGAAGTAAATTAGTAAGAAATCTATTTCACTTTATCCTTGTATATTTACTTAGCACAGAAGCAAGAGCAAATTGGGTATGTGGTGGAGTAGGATGAGAAGTACACGGATCACTGGGATTGATTTTGCTGATATACTTTCTAAAATAATTATGTCATTTGTCATATAACATGAAGATTTTTTTAAATATAATTTTTATTAACTTTTTCATATAACAAACACATAAAGTTGAAAAAAGGTTACATCAACTGCCCTCAAAAGTTGGATACAGTAATGCTACATATGTCACAATAAGTTGAATGATAAAAAACTATAAAACTATAACCAAATAATAAATATCAAAAATCAACGACAACTTCAATACAAAGGGATAGTTATATAAGCCAACTAATTTTCAAGAGATTGCGATAGCGATAGTTTTTAGAGTAGGTATTCCCTTCAAGAATCTCTTCCAGATTAACTAAAATGGGATACCATCTTTCCAAATAATAAGAGGGACCTTGCGAAGGATCCTTACATGCTATCAAGTCAGATATTTTGTCTAAAATTAAATGATCCCAAATTCTTGAGTACCAATCTTTAATCGAAGGTTTATCAGTTGCTTTCCAATGGGCTGCAATTGTTGCTTTTGCTGCTGTAAAAAGTATCATTATCAGGTCTTTCCTGATCTGCGGGATTTTCACATCTTGCCAATAATTCAACAAAATGACCTCAGGTATCAAAGGTATTTTATAACCAGTTAAACTTTCAATTTGTAACAATATGTTTTGCCAAAATTGTTTTATCACTATGCATTCCCACCAACAATGGTAGAAAGTTCCTATTGAACCACATTGTTTCCAACACAAAGAAGATATAGATTTATTTATACAATTTAGCTTCCTAGGTGTCATATACCATCGTGTTAACATTTTAATGTTTTGTTCTTGTATATACATAGACTTGGATTTATATACATAGGAAGACCATACAGACTCCCATTGGGTCTTAGACCATTGAAGGTTGCAATCAGTTTGCCAAGGTAATGCATAAGAAGGTAAGTCTAACATATCATGTTCTAATAAAATTCTATAAACAATTGAAATCATACCTTTTCTTATACCATTTTCAGGCAATAATAGTTTTCAAAAGCTGTCAGAGGTCTATGCAGTTGTTCTGATATTGTGGTTGATGTAATAAAGTGCTGCAATTGTAGGTATTCAAACCATGGAATACTTAACTTAGCTAATGCATCAAGTTTTTGTTTCTCAAGTATTTGACCTTTGTGTATTACATCAAAAATTCGATGTAGTTTGGCAAACCTCCAAGTTCTAAAAGCGGTACAAAAGCAGAAACCATTTTTGACCTAAAAATGTAGTTGCAATAGAAAAAGGGGGAACTAAATGTTCTCTTCTATGATTCCATATTCGAAGTAATGCTTGAATAAACATATTTGTGGACTTTAGCAACCGGTCAGATTTTGCTGCCCATAAATATTCAAAATATTTGTATGGAGTTAAATATGACTCTCCAATTGGTACCCATTCTATATCCGATGGTATTTGAAGTATGCACACTAATGTATTTAAAGCAGAGGCTTCATAGTAAAGTTTAAGATCTGGGATTGATAAACCTCCCAACTGAGATGGTCTATGTAGTGTTAAATATGTAACCCTAGGGGAATGAATGCCCCATACAAACTTTCTCCAACTACTTTGCCATTTATGGAATGTAACATTTGGAATCCATATTGGAAGCGTCTGAAAAAATATAAAAATTTTGGGAAAATATTTTTTAATATTTTAATTTTCTCTAACCATGACAAATTGAGAAGATTCCATTTGGTATACATATATGAGGTCTCTTGTATTAATTCCTGATAGTTAACCTTGTAGAAGTCATTTAGTTGAAGTGGGATTTTAACACCTAAATAATTTCAGGGTTTAAACACCCATTGACAGGGGTCTTTTTTGGGGGAGCTCCAGCAGCTCTGGCAGCTCAGGAGCCACAACAAATGGTGGTGGCAGCAAGCCCCACCCCCAGCCGGCGTCCACCATAGGGGTGTGCAAAAAAAAAAAATAAAAAATTCGGCCCAATTCGGTTGGGCCAAATCGGGCACAAGCAGTTTCGAAGGGCAGAAAGGCTCCCACATGTCAGTTTCGGCAGTACGAGTGGATTAGGGAGTCTTTCGGCCAGCCAAATGTCAATTTCAGCCCCATTATATCCTATGGGCCACTGAACTCAATGGCAAAAACATAGGGTATATTCTGGGGGCTGGAGAGGAGGGGGTTTGAGGGAGAGGCTCCAAACTCACAGGGTAGCTGTTGGATCCTCTCCCCAGGACACCCACCAAGTTTCAAGAACATTGGACCAGGGATTCCAGTGATGTCAGGGGGCATGGCTTATGCTAATAGCCTAGTAGCTCATTAGCATACCATATGCTAATGAGCTCCTGCAGCTCTTTTTCTACGAAAAGACCCCTGCCCATTGATAAGAAAAGTGGGTTTTCACATATTTTTCACTGTCTTTAGTCAAATTAATGGGGTATAAAATTGTTTTTGTTTGGTGAACATTAAGTCCTGCTAGTGAACTAAAAGTAGTTAAAAATTTTCTAAGCTGAGTATTGAGGATTGTGGGTCTGAAACATATAATACAAGGTCATCTGCAAATAAACTAATTTTGTATTCTTTTTGGTTTATAGTTATACCTTGTATTTGTTTTGAGCTCCTGATCATATTAGCCAATGGTGCAATAACCATGGCAAAAAGCAAGGGCAACAAAGGGCGACCCCTGCCTTGTGCCTCTTGTTAATTTAAAATTGTGTGAGCTAAGTCCATTTAAAGTTAATTGTGCATTGGGTGAGGCATATAAGGTGTCTATCACTCTCCTAAAATTTCCTCAACTACATGTTTTAAAAAGACCGGTTCCACCCCATCGAAAGCTTTCTCTCTCTTTTTTTTTGGCCCTCAGAAGGGGATTTTTTATTGCTTTTTCTAAAACACTACAGAAAAGGGAAGGGGTACTAAAACACACTACAAAAAGGAGAGATAGAAAAGAAAATCCATGGTGTGGTGATCATATACAATGCTTACAAATATGGCATTAAAAACCCCCCAAAACTTTCAGTTGTTAACCTTGAAGGTGACAGTTGAATAAATCACTTATAGAAGATCTAGCTCATACTGACTGTTTGGAGTATACTTCTGAAATACACTTAAATTTCTTTTATGCAAACATCAGGCATCCTCATCATCTGATAATAATAATACATTCTGCCCATCTGACTGTGTAAAAAGTTCTAACCAACCATTACCTGCGATCCTCCCAACATCCAAAATTATTTAAGTGAAATCACTAAATACACCAGAATTAGACTTGAATATACTTCTTCTAAAAGCTCACTCCATTTATACTTAAGAATACATATATTAAAGAAAAAAAACTAAAAAGAAAGAACCTAAATAGGCATCAAGTAACCTCCCCTTCCCCTCTTCCATTTAAAATACTAGTTTAAGTTAATAAAGTACATTTGAGTTTCATTTGCACAATCATAATCAAACAACCATCTTTTCTATATAAGCCCTCCACCCCTGTTTTATCCATACCTCCCCCCTTAGCCAAAAGCCTTATCTCCAAAAAATCTTCGCTGGAAAATCTTCTCTCGATCTTCCTCAGCTCACAGTCCATAATATTGATATCTTCTAGAAATCCACTGTCTCCTGAGCAACTAACCCACGTAGCCACCTTTCACCCAACATTTCATTAGCTCCGTCGCCCCCATTCAAATACATAGTAAATTTATTTTTGAGAGGAGAATTTCCTCTCCCCCCTCTTGTCAAGGGAGGATGCAGCTGCCACGTTGCCTGCCAGTCTTTCTCAGTGAAGTTGATTGTTCAGTTAACCTTTCGACTTCTTGAAGAAGATTCAGTTTTGTTTTAATTCTTTCAACGCAACAGACACCATTTTAGGGGGTCTGTTTATCTTCTTTTTATTACCAAATTGCCAGGGTCCCATAAATCGATCAGATTGTTCTCACAGCCACCACTTCCAGAGATGTTTAGAGTTCCTTAAAAAAAGAAGAGGACGACTTCCAATGCCTAAGAGGTTGTTTTTAAATGTTTACATAGTAGCTTTGCCTTTTGAGAGGTTTGTCTGTCTGCTAGAGGAGGGTTCTGCTACATTTACAGCCGCCATTCATAAGAGCACTTCAACACTCGTAAGTTTTTCCATTCAAACCTTTCTTTCTTTTCACCCCGTCTATCCCCTTAGGAGCTTTATTTTAACATTGTTATATGGGAAGAGGGAGTTCCCTTTCCCCCCGCTTCTTTTCTTGGGGGGGTAGATTTGCTTCACTCTAATTCTTACTGTGATGTTAACAGTCTTTAAAAAGAAAACTTCTCCAGATTATTTCAAGTTGATTCCAAGGTATTTTATTTTTAAAAGGGAGATCCCCCCCTCTCTATTTGAACAAAATTTCACCACGCTTCAAAACTACCAGTCCCGGAGATGTTTAGAGTCTCTTTAAAAAAGAAAAGAATGATTTCCAATGCCTAAAATGGTTGTTTTCAGATGTTTACATAGTGACTTTATCTTGAGGAGGGGGGTTTCCCACCCTCTGTCTGCTAGAGGAGAGTTCTGTTGCATTTACAGCTGCCATTCATGAGAGTACTTCAACAATCATATGTTTTCCCATTCAGTCCTTTCTCTCTTTTCTTTCCATCCATCTCCTTAAGAGCTTTATTTTAACCTTGTTATACAGGGGGAGGGAATTCCCTTTCCCCCCCGCTTTTTTCCTAGCTGCTGGTTTGCAGTCCGTGTCCCCGGGAGCCAGGAGAAACAGCTGCCATCAGCCTGCCAAACCAGAAATTGAGTCCGAAAGCTTTCTCAATATCTAAAGCCAATATACAGGAATTAGCTAGATATTGTTTACTATATTGTATTATATTGATAGTTTTTCGGATGTTATCGCTAATATCTCTATTAGGAATGAATCCAGACTGATTTATATGAATGTACTGTCCTATTATTTGGTTTAGTCTAGCCGTAATGACCATAGTGAAAATTTTATAATCACTATTTAGAAGGGAGATTGGCCTATAAGATTTGGTGCTTTGAGGATCTCTTTCCTTCTTATGCAATAATATAATTTTTGCCTCATCCCAAGATTGTGGTTTAGTGCCTTTCTAACACTAGATTGCATAAATTCATTAGTGGAATAGCTAAAAGATGTTGGTATTTTTTATAAAATTCGGCTGGTAGGCCGTCTCTGCCAGGGCATTTGTTAATTTTTAGATGTGAAATTGCTTTTAGGATTTTGTCTTCAGTAATTGGTTTATCCATTAAGTCTTTGTGAGTATGAGTTAGTCGCTTAACTAATTGGTGTTGCCTTAGATAATTTTGTATAACCGAACTCTGGGGTTATCAGATGTTTTATAGTACTCTAAGAATATTTTCAGTATTCCTGGGGAAGTAAATTCTGTTTGACCATTGGCATTTTTAACAGAAGCTATAGTTTTTTTAACTTCTTGTTCTTTTATTTTCCATGACAAAAGCTTCAGTAATCTAGGATGCCTATACCAATATTTTTGTCTAAGATACATTATGTTTTTCTGAACTTGTGTTGTTTCAAATCCCTCTATTTTTTTTGCATTCAATAAGAAGAAGTTGGTAGTTTTTCTTAGATCCTGTAGTTTTAATGCTTTGCTTGTAATGTTTTAATTTTATCTAATATTTCCTGTTTCAATATGCTTCTTTTTCTATTATAGGTTGCAGTAACTGATATAAAATGACCACATAATACAGCTTTCAAGGCGTCCCAAGTTAATTCTTGTGATACACCACATGAAGAATTTAATTTGAAATATTCTTGCATTTCCTTTTCAATGTTATCAACTATGAATTGATTAAATAAAATATTTGCGTTTAATGACCATGTTTTTTATGTGTATCTTTCTTCAAGTCACTAAAAGTATATTCAATCCATGCATGGTCAGACAACGTCCGGAGACCAATGTCTGTATGCAGTGTTTGAGAAATTAGAGATGTAGATACTAAAATTAAGTCAATATGAGTAAAAAAGTTGTGTTTAGGAGAAAAATACGTATAATCCTTGACATCAATATTCTGTATTCTCCAAATTCATTTAAACCATATTGATCTATCAATTTTTGAAATGACAATGTGACATTTTTACTTTGTCTGTTAGTACAGGCTAGTATAAAAGACTCTTGACCGTTATTTGGAGCATATATTACAGCAAAAGTGCACTTTCCCCCACTTAATAGGCCTTTAAGAAATAAAAAAGAACCCCCTGGATCTATCTGTTATCCTTGGAATTGAAAGCATACAGTTTTAGACAATAAAATTGCTACACCCCGGGATTTGGAATTTCCGGGTGCTTGATATTGTTCAGAAAACCATTTAGATTTGAATATTGGTTGATCAGTCTTTCTGATATGAGTCTCTTGCAAAAATAATATTGATGGCTTGAGTCTAACTAAAGATGTTTCTAGCCTCTTTGCCTTAATTTTATTGTTTAAACCTCGGCAGTTAAGCGAAAGGATTTTTATTTGTTCACCCATCTATTAAAGAATAATGCTTTAGTTTTTTGTTTATTCCAAACCTGAAAAAAGGATGATTAATGCAATCCTAGTAAACTCTAAAGGCCATAAAAAAGGTTGAAATTGTCCTGTAAGTATACCCCTATTAACAAAAAACAATAAAATATAAAATACAAACTCTATGCATTTATAACACATTGCAAATTGCCAGTAACCTATGGTGACTTACAGCTAGTGAGAGACATAAAGTCACTCACTATAAAGGAAACTTAACTACTAGGGAACTAAAGTTGATCCCCCTCCCCTCCACTTTTGTATATTTAAAACATGTTACCTAAACCTTGTTATAACAAGTATGGACCTGAGATATTAAAAAAGAACTATGCTTAAGCTCAGTTAAAATGTCCTTTCTTGGATTTCCAACTGCGAATACGTATCAATTTGTAAGTAGAGTCTGCTTCCGAATTTTCTGAATCATCTGGTTCTGAAGGTGTAGGCAATTCATATTTGATTTGAAGAGTTTTAAGAAGGCCATATCCTGAATGCAGATCATGCACAAGGAGTCTCGTGCCTTGGTGGAGGACCACCAGTTCATTTACTGGATTCCAGCAGAACTTAATGTTATGTTGGTTCAGTTTGTCAGTTATAGGACGCATTTCTCTTTGGTGCTGTAAAGTTTCTGCAGTGAGATCCAGTAAAGCCAGGATTTTGGTGTTATCGTATAGTAGACCAGTTTCGGATCTTGCCTTCTTGAGAACAGTGTCCCTGGTTCTGGAGTCTGGAAAGGTGGCAATAATGTCTCTGGGAAACTTCACAGAGCGTGTATTGTAGGGACCCACCCTATATTCAATGTCTATTAATAGTGCTATATTGTCATCTAAACCCAAAGCTTGGGCCAACCAGGTTGCCAAAAAGATTTTAAGTTCTTGCTCACCTTCCGCTTTTTCAGGTATCCCAAGAAATTTTAGGTTCTTTTCCTTGAGTTTGTTTTCCAAGGCCATAATTTTGCCTCTGAACCGTTTTTCTGCAGACTGTAGTCGATGTATTTCCCTGTGGGTTGTTACAGAGGCTTCCAAGGCCATCTCTGCAGTTCTGGAAGTCTCTGCCAAAGAGTTGGTTAGTGTTGAAATCTGTTCTTTCAATGGCTTAAGTTCTGACTGGATTTGTTTTGTTAGGTTGTCCTCCAGCTGTTGTATAACTGCTATAAAGTCCTCCTTAGTCAGTGCAGAGCACTCTGCGGCAACTCGTGAAGCCGCGCCCACCATTTTGTCTGTGTCTCCTGGCTGCTCTTGCAGTTGCTCACCTCTCATAAAGTAAGCAGCTAGGGCTTGCGGCGTTGAAGCAGACTTCTTATTTTTAGTTGTGTTTGTCTTACCTGTGGTCTTGGGCTGCCAGAAATCTCAAGATGGGGGTCTAGGTCGATGTTGTAGAAGATCAGGTGGGGAGAGAGACTCTTAGACATCTGCCATTATTTGTTGCGTTGCCATGCCCCCAACATGAAGATTAATATCTACAGTAGCAAAGTAGCATTTACAAAATTGTACTAGATGTCCCACAAATACAATAATTATAACAACCCTGTCTGAACAGTATTTAAAATGTAATTAAATCTAATTAAGAGGTGAGGAATAACTTCTGTTCCACATGCATTCCATCTTCCACTGAGTCAGATCAATGCCCCATTACCAAGCATGTTAAGGGTGGAGAGGAGGGGAAACATCCTTTTACTACTTTGATAGATTATGGGGAAATATTAACTCGTTCTTTCTGTTCATAATATTAACAAAGATTTACTGCTGTACTATTAATACGTATGTTCTAAGTTGCCAACCAGAATCATGATGGAACCAAGACTGACAAAGGGGGAGGAATTAGAAGGGGGCTAGAAAAATGAAGGTAGATCATAAAAGGAAGAGAACAAAATGGAGGATAAAATTGTGGAAAAGAGAAAGAGGAATGAATAACAGACAAAATGTTGTTTTAGTTTCTACAACATACTAAGAGGGCTACCCCTTTGCAAGATCTAGCTGAGCAGACAAAACTATGGAGCTCAAAGGAAGGAAATGAAGAGGGAAACAGACTCCTGGAAACAACAACCTTGTTAGGAGGCTGCAGTCTGTAGAGATGTTTGTTCAGATATAGCTGGTCTGAGTAGATATCCAAAAATACCTTATCAGTATTTTATGGATATATTTGGATCTCTGGATGGTATCTGGGATTTTGCTGAATATGGGGAAATGGGTCCTGAGAAATCCTAGAAATATTTGGGAGTAACTGGGAATATTGGGAGGTGCTGTTTTAAGGCTCCCAGGACTATCTTTTTCCTTGAATTTTCTTGTCTCTCTCTGCCACTGTCTTCTTTCCAAGGGTTGGTATTGGTTTGCCAGATTGAGTTGGCTTAGATCAGGGGTGTCAAACATGCGGCCCAGGGACCGGATAAGGCCCCCGGAGGACTTCTATCGGGCCCGCAGTGGAACTGTATGTCTTCTGCGTCTTCTTCCAGTTCTGCTGCTGCTGTGTTACCATTGGTTTGCAGATTACAGATACACAGCTGAACAGCATACTCAAGATTGCAACAGCACAGACAGTTTGATGCAATAATTCAGGGCAAGAGGGGTCAGTTATCAGACACTATTAAATAAACAAAATATTGCAAGAGTGCTAATGTTTTAAGCATGATTTTATTTTAAGTAAAAAAAACCCACCTTAGTGTTTGTGTCCTTTATAAAGTTTATATCTCCGCTAGCTGGCATTACATTTTATGACACACATGGCCCGGCCCAACAAGGACTCATTTATGTCAGATCCGGCCCTCATAACAAATGAGTTCGACACCCCTGGCTTGGATTCTGCGCTTTCAAATTTGTTCTATGGGTTTTGCTCCTTTGTGTTCTTTGTGCAAGTTCGTTTGTGTTGGGTTTGTGGTGGATTCTCTCTTTTGACATTGCCTTGGATTCTTGTGTTGTACATTGCCTTGGATTCTTGATTTTACATTTCTTGGGCTTGCAATATCATTCCTATTGGTTTGACTTAGATGGTTCTCTGGTTTGACATTGGTTTGGATTCTTGGCTTGTACATTTCTTGTGTTGGGCTTGACATACTGTCTCATGCTTCTGGTGGGATTCCCTGCTTCTCCATTGGTTCTTTGGGCTTGCTTGTTCTGTCTGCTTTGAAAGGCTTTTGGCCAGTAATTTCTTCACTTGTTCTTGTGTCTTTGGCTATTCTTTGTCCTAAAGAAAAGAAAGCTTTTTTTTTCCTCCATAGGAAAAAATGGAGGATGGCTGGGGGCATCTAGTTCAGGAGCCCACAAAATTGGATGCTATTTATTTATATTTATAAATATTTGGATGCTATTTAATGGACAGGCACCAGAAGCCCCTCTGCAATTTTGGTGCCATTTGCTCAAAAAAACCAGCACCTCCAGCCTCTGGAAAGATTCCCCATAGGGAATAATGGAGCTGAATAATATTGGAATCCTGAAACAAACAAACAAGCACCAGATCAGAATACCAAACCGGTAATAGGAACTTGGATAACCCGGAATATTTATATTTTTCAGCTCTCTGATATCTGGATATGAAAAAATGCTGATTTTTTTTTGAGGTGCACATCCCTGCCAATGACTGTAGCAGCCATGAGTTGTGCTGGCTAGTCTTTGCCTTGCTTCAATGCTAATTTGGTCAATTGGTGTAATGTATCGAAACTCTACTGCGTGCGAGACATGTCCCCACATGGTCAGGTGAAACCTCCTTGCTTCACTCCGGGAGACAATAGCCCAAACGGATCCTAGCCCACACCAATCAGAGGGCTAGGTTCCTGGTTGGGACCTATGGAACTCTCGGCCACTGTATATAGCCTATCACAGAGTGGGGATGTGTGTTTTGGGAGTGAGTTCACGGAGCATATAAGCCGGCCTGCGAGCCGGGCTCTCTTGACTTGTTCTTCTCCTGAATAAAGTATGAGAGCTGAAATCACTTGCCAATCTCAGGACTTTTCACTGGCGACGAAGGTGGGATTCGACCTCCCAATCTCAGGACTTGGCTTAGCAGGAGATGCAACTGTTTGCCTCCTTGTAGTAAACTTTGCAGGAGGGCTTCATAAACAGATAGTCAGAGCTGCTGCTCTTTACTGTGCTCTGCCTTCCCTGCAGCCTTAGTGGCTGTAGTGAAGAACTTCATTAGAAGTTAAATAAATTCAGTGAATGCAGTGTGATTTTTTAAATCCCTCCTTTCTGGCAGCCTTGGTTGTAGCATGAATTATTGCAAGAGATGCAGGAAACCTTAATGATGAATTAGCAGTTTCTGTTAAATGCTTATGAACTTGGGAGGGTCTGAAAAAAGCATTCAACGATCAAATGTGTTGAAGTCCTTTGGTCAGTCCATTTCCCCCATTGTTACTAGCCCAGTTGTTCCTCTTTTGATTTCCTTTTACCTATACTAGAATCCATTATGAAGGCCAAAACAAAGGTCAAAACTTTACACTCCAGAAATGTATGCAAGGTGCCAACTGAGTGAAGTTTCTCAGTTCCAAACTGATTAAATTGCCTCTCAGTGGCTTCAATAGTGGAACTTTGGCAGCAGCACCACCACTACTACTACAACTACTGCTGCTACTACTAGAATAATAGAAACAGCAACAGCTGTATATTTATAAATACAAAAAATAATACTGAACAAGCACTGAACGACTACACCACGAAACGCAAAGAGAAGCTTCTAGTTAAAGTATATGGCAGACTTACTTAAGGTTACAGAAATTACAGAAACCATAGAAGATTGCAATCAAAATTCATTTTGACAACTGGAAGGAAAAGCACTTGCATGAGCAATATATAAAAGACATAGGAAACAAAGTTGATAACAAAAACACCTGGAAGTAGCTCCAAAATGGCCACTTGAAGAAAGAAGCAGAAGGACTCATTCTAGCTGCACAAGGGCAGGCACTTGAAACAAACACTATGAAAGCCAAGACTCAGAAGACCAGTGATGATAGCAAATGTTGACTTTGTGAGTCAAAGAATGAAACAGTCAGCCACATGGTCAGTGCCTGCAGTAAATTTGCTCAAACTGACTATAAAAAAATGTCACAAGAGTTGCAGCTATGTTGCACTGGAATCTTTGCAAGACGTATAGCTTACCATCAGCTAGAAATACATGGGAGCATAAACCAGACAAGATCATGGAGAATGATGGAACAAGGATTCTTCCAGTTACAAACAACCACCTGGAGCATAACACCCCAATATCACAATTGTAGAAAAAAAAATGAGAAATAGGGTTTGGATCATTGACACTGCAATTCCAGAAGACAGCAGATTAGAAAAGAAAGAACAGAAGAACACAAAATACCAAAACTTTCAAATAGGAGAAGGTGGTGACCATCATGTCAGTTGTCACTGGAGCCCTTAGAGCAGTGCCTAGCAGTCTCAGAAAACACCTGGACATTCTGGGCATTGAGCAAATAACATCATCTCAGCTCCAGAAAACACCATTGCTGGGAACAGCAAGAATCCTGCAAAGATACCTCTGCAATTCCAAGAACTTGGCTAGATCTTGAATTGCAGAACACCATGTACCAGCCAAATATCTGACTGTGACAATTCACATAATCATCATCACCATCGTCATATTACATGTGTATCCTCCCTTTCCTATTGCATACATGGATGTTACCTGAAGATATCATTTTTTCCACCCAACAAACCCCATAAAGAAGGTTAGACTGAGCCATAACTGGCTCACCCAATGAGCTTCAGGTCTGAGTAGAACTTGAACATGGTTCTTCCTGGTTCAGTGACATCACTATATCCACAATACCACACCAGCAATAAAGAATAATGAATTTATTGTGACATACAAGTCTTGACATATGTCTCCCTGATAGCCAGCCTGACTAGATGAATGACCAGCCTGATAGAAAAAACCCCTCCAATAATGAAGCCTCCTGTGAAGATGAGGAGGAACTCCTAGCTGAGATAGAGCCCATCAGTCTCCAAGGGTAGGAGATGCAAGCTCTCGACAACATGCTGGCTGTAGCTGATCTGCCCTCTCCTCCAGCTGCAAGCAATTTACCAGTGTCCAATCCAGACATGGAGGAGAGGGAGGTGGCCAGGCCCAGTGTTTCTCAAACACCCCTTCAGCGCCATCAGTGAAGATCAGACCTGAGAGTCCATCGCAGTGAACATCTGATGGATCGCAGACACCGGTTGCCAGATGAGTACTTGCAGGGATGCGTGCCACAATTAGCAGCAGCTAAAGAGCCCATGGAGAGCCAGCTATAAATCCAGGCAGGGGGAAGCTGCTCATTGTGGATGCAAATTGCTTCCTTCTTTTCCCTGCATAACCACCAACCTTGTCTCCTGAATCTCTGACTAGAACCTCTGTTGCTCTGAACTTGGACTGGACCCCAGCCCACCTGATTTCTGGACCCCCAAAACTTAGACTACCTGATGACTCCCCTTTGTGGATACCTGAACCTTGGACTGTCTCTTGACCATTCTCCTGCCGGAACCCTTGCTGCGAGTGACCACATGGTATTTTCTGCCCAGTTGTTCTGTGGAACTTTTGGCTGCTTGTGCACCAGAACCAACAGGGCCTGTACAAGTCCTCTTAGTCCCAGCTGACAAAGTGAGCCCCAGTCTACAGAAGCTTAAGCCTAGTTAGTCTTCAAGATGTTACAAAATCCTCTTTTTGCAGCAGTGGACTAACATAGCTACCTTTCCATAATCTGTGCAGCATGCTAGTTCCCTGTTCAAATGTTTTCTGCTTACCCCATTAAGGAAATTTTTGTAGTATGTGGGTGGTGTTGAGCATTTTGATATATTCTTGATGACACCTCAATATAATTACAAGGACACAGAAATACTCTCCCCTGCTCTTTTAACCACATCACCAGCATCACCAAGTTGGATAAGGAAATGTCACATTGCATGTTGTTAAACAACAGAAGAAAATGCTCAGTTGGCCCCTTCAAACTCCCCCCCACTCTGTTAGGGAGTCATGGTCTTGTATGGTATATGGTCCTTAAGAACTGGAGCCACTTACCTGTTTTCATGCCCTTGAGACTGGAGTGGCTGTGGAGGTGCTGGCTGTGCTACAGGACTCTGCTGTGCTACTGGGCTCTGTTGTGAGAGTGGACTTTGCTGAGCCATGGGGCTATGCTGTTGGGCCATGGGGCTCTGCTTCTCTGAGCTGGGTGCGGAAGCTGGGCTGTTCAGCTCTGCATAATGGGAACACGAGAGACAAGAGGGAGCTGTCACCATGCAGTATTTAGCAAAGGGCAAATCAAGCTGGTTGTGGCTGTATCAAACCCAAGAATGAGCCTGCTTTGGTGGGGAGGGTGGGGTACAAGTTTAATAAATAAATAAATAAATGTTCATGCTGGGTTGTTTATTTGGGGTTATAGCTGGATTTTAAAACATCTGAATTTAGAAGGCTTCATTGGTTGTGCTTTGAAATCTCCTACAATTCTGGCTGATACATGGATTCTTAAAAATCCAGTTGAGAGCCTCCATCTCTCTCCATTGCTTTTAAAAACAGAGAGTGGTGGTTGGAAAGTTTCCATTTGGAGGACTTAATGGGTGGAAGGTGTTAAGTATCGACTCAATGATTTCAGCTTCAAAAGTGATTCAGCTTTATTTAACAGCAAGACTTCAACTCAGGAACACACAACAAACAAATGGAGCACAGCTCCCTTTTTAAACTCTCCCGGGCTGTCAAAGCCACACCCACAGTTAGCTAAAGGCCAATCACAACACAGGGATAAAGGCCAATCACAACACAGAGATAAAGGCCAATCATAACACAGGGATAAAGGCCAATCAGGACCGTTCCCTCTTTGCAACATTCTCACACAGTGATTGGGTATTTACAATGGTTTCGCCGAAACCAGCCAATGGTAATGTGACAGCTGAAGAGCCACATTCAAACTCAAGCTTAACATGGAAATGTATAGCAAGGATTCACATCCCAATACATAACAATTCCTCCCCCCTAAGATGGCATATTACCCTGCCAAACATAATCCTTCAGATAGGAGGGGGCACAACGACTTCGGCTTGACCATCGCAGCAGTCTCTGCTCCAATGGTGGAGTTGGAGTGGCACACCCTTCTGGGATCCTGGTCACTTCTCTCACAGGAGAAGCGGGAACAAAGACAGGGGTCCCAGGCTCTGGATTTGGGGTCTGCCCAGACTCCGAATTCCCTTCTGCAGCACTCACCTCCTCGGCGGGAGGCCCCTCCTGCTCGGGGACCAGCTCAGAGTCAGGCAGTGACTCGGCGCTTGAGTCTGCCCAGCACTCTCTGAGCTGGCCTACGTGGCGGCGTATCTCCCGTCTGCTGGGAAGCCGGACCACGTACAGCCTGGATCCTGTGATTTTGGTGACTACAGCTGGTAGCCACCAATGACCTTCCACATAGTTGTGGGCAAACACCTTGTCCCCCACAACGAAGACTCTCCCCTGCTCTGGGGTCTCTGACCGTTGCTTTGACTGATATAAGTCAGGGTGCAAACGGTCGAGTAGGGAAGCCAGTTTTCTTCCCATAAGCAGCTCTGTGGGGCTCCTCCCCATTGCAGAGCAGGGCGTGATGTGCTGGCGCAAAAGAAAAGAAGCAATCTTCTGGCCCCAGTCCCCACACGTCAGGCACCCAAGTGACTCTTTCGCTGTTTGTACCATCTGTTTGGCCTGGCTGTTGGAGGCCGGATGGAACGGCACAGAAGTCACGTGGTGTATGAGGTTGTCCTTGAGGAACCCCTCAAACTCAGCCGACACAAACTGTGGCCCGTTGTCGGAGACCAAACAGTTCGGCAGCCCGTGGGTCGCAATTAGCTTGCGGAGGGTGTTGATGACTGCCCCCGACCCAGTGGACCCCATGTTTACCACCTCCAACCACTTGGAGTATGAGTCGATGCAAATAAGGAACATTTTACCATGGTAGGGACCCGCAAAGCCGACATGTACGCAGGACCATGGCCTCTTCGATTTCTCCCAGGGCTGGATGGGAGCCTGTGGTGGTTCTGGACAGGACTGTTGGCAAGTCATACAATGCCTAACCCAGGCCTCAATGTCCTCGTCCAGCTTGGGCCACCACACATACCCTCTGGCGAGGGCCTTCATGTGGACCATGCCTGGATGGCCCGCATGTAATGCCTCCAAAACAGTTTCCCGAAATTTGGCGGGAATCACCACCCGACTCCTCCAAAGTAGGCAACCCTTTGTTACAGACAACTCGTTCTGGCATGAACAGAATGGTTTGAATTCAGGCGCCATTTTCCCTGCCGGCCACCCCCTCCATGCCCAATTAAGGACATGGGCAAGCACAGGGTCTTTGGCCATCGCAGCGGCAATGTCCATGGAGGTGACCAGTGCCTCAGGGAGTACTTCCAATGCCAAAACGTCCAGTTCTGGCTCTGGGTCAAAGTCAGTCAGTGGTGCGGGGCAGCGGCTAAGGGTGTCGGCATGCCCGATAGCCTTCCCCGGGCGGTGCTCCAGCTCAAAATCATATGCCGACATAAAAACAGCCCACCTCAGCATTCGCAGTGACAGAATGTTCGGTGTCTGCCGGTCCATGGAGAAAATGCCCAGGGAGGAACCTTCGCCCATAAACAAAATCATGGAATTTCTTTATTCCTGCGATTAGGGCAAGGCCCTCCCTGTCAATTTGGGCATAATTTTTCTCCACCATCGTGAGGGATTGCGAGTAAAAAGCGATTGGCGCCTCAGAACCGTCCGGCATCAGGTGGCTGAGAATGGCGCCCACCCCGTAAGGGGAGGCGTCAGCTGCGAGTACAAGCAGTTTGTTCTCATCGAAGTGCATCAGCACTGCACTTGATGAGAGAAGTTCCTTCACGGCGTTGAAGGCTCGCTCCTGCCGCTCACCCCACTCCCATTTAGCGTTCTTGTGGAGTAGAGCGTGCAGGGGTTCTGCTACCGATGCCTTGTGTAGCAGGAAGGCATGGTAGAAATTGAGGATCCCTAAGAACGACTGCAGGTCCTTCTTGGATTGCGGTGGGGGTGCATTTTTAATTGCGCTGACCTTGTCAGGTGTGGGGTGGACCCCATCGGCATCGATAAGGAACCCCAGGAACTCAACCCTTTCCACCCCGACAACACATTTCGAATGCTTCACCCGCAGCCCAGCTTCCCCAAACCGACTCAACACTGCTCGTAAACGAGCCATCAGTTCACACTTGTTGGCACAGGCTATTAGGATGTCATCGAAATAGGGTACTACCCCCGGTAGCCCATGCAGGAGCCCTTCCATAAGCCCTTGGAAAATTCCCGGGGTGACATTCACCCCAAACTGTAGGCGTTTGACCCTGAACGCACCCTTGTGGGTCACAATCGTTTGGGCGTCAGCAGTTGCATTGTCCACGGGAACTGCTGATAAGCTTGAGCAAGGTCAAGCTTGGCAAAGATCTTACCCCCTCCCAGTGAGGCCAGCACGTGACTGATCACAGGCACTGGGTAAGAATGCTGCTGCAGAGCTCTATTTACAGTACATTTATAGTCAGCACATATTCGGATGGACCTGTCAGCCTTTACAGGCGTCACGATGGGGGTCTCCCATCGACCATAGGGCACCGGCTCAAGGATGCCCTGGTTCACCAGCTTGTCCAGCTCTGTCTCAATCTTTGCTTTTACTGCAAGGGGTACCTTCCTGTACTTCAGCCGTATCGGATGGACTGAAGGGTCTAGATCAAAAGAAACCGGGGGGCCAGTGTACATGCCAAGCCCTTCCCCAAACACACCAGGAAACTCTCTATACAATGAGTCCCTTTCATTTTCATGAATTTTGTTAACACCGGTAATAGTGATGCCTAATGCCTCGAACCAGTCAAGGCCCAACAGACTGACCCTCTCACCCTCTGCAACCAGAAGAGACAGCTCAGCCTTCCGATCCTTGAATTCAACAAGGAAGGTCACCTTTCCCGCCAATGGAATGCGCCGACCCTGGAAGTCGGTCAGGCGGGACGAAACTGGTGACAACCGGCAGCGGCTTCATCTCGGAAACAAACGCTGCCACATCTGTGATGAGATGATGGTGACGGACGATCCAGAGTCCACCTCCATCGTGCAGAGGACGCCGTCCACACGGAGCGTGAGTGGATCTTTCTGCTGGGCTTGTCACCGGTCGTCAAGACAGTTGACGGACAGCAGCAGGTGTTGGTCTGATGACAGTCGGGTGTCCTGTCACCGTCCCGGGGCCGAACCTTGGGGTCTGCACGTCGCAAGGACAGTGGCGATTTCCTGGCCACTCGACAAACTCGGGCCAGGTGACCTCGTTTCCCACAGGAGCAACAGATCAGCTCCTTAGCCCAACAGAGGTCTCTGTCATGCTTACCTCCGCAGCCAGCACAGGAATGCACTGTAGCAGTTTTCGGTCTGGTCCGTGCTGGGCATGTCTCACGTGTTCTGCATGCACCGTCGTCGTCATTGTCGGACTCATTGGCGGACTGCCAGTGAACTGCAGGCTCCTTGCTGACTGGGGTCGGCCGCTGTCAAATCTCTCGCGTCGACCTGTCAGCTGCCTTGGCGGCGACAGCCTCAGCGTAGGCCACAGCATATGTGAGCTCAGTGTGGGCAAAGAGATGCTGTTGAAGGCATTCGTCCCGTAGGCCACACACCAAGCGGTCGAGGAGGACCTCCAGGTTGGTGAATTCGCACGGCCGGGCCGCCTTCCTTAAGGCGGTGACAAACTTGGCTATCGACTCCGACGGCCCCTGGCACTGGCTTGTAAAAAGCGTGCCTGCTAGCGATCTTGGAGGGCTTAGGAGAGAAATGGGCCTTGAGTTTGGCCGTGATATCAGCCCACGTAGCCGTACTCAGTTCAGTGGGCGAGACCAAGGACCGGCCGATGTTGAAGGTGGCCTTGCCGCAGGAGCTCAGGAGCATTGCCTTCTTCCTCGCCTCGTCGGTGAATTCGTTTGCCTGGAGGTGGAACTCAAACTGGGCCAGGTAAGAGTCCCAGTCCTCCGTCGTCGGTTTGAATGCCTCAAACGTTGGTTTGACGGCCATCGCTGCCGGTGGAGCAACCACTACTGCTCGTGGAGCTTGAGCCGGCTCGGCCGGGTGTGTGTCCTCATCTGCCATTCTGCGTTGGTTCAGTGGGGCTGCCTACCCGCTCTCAGCATCCCATCCTCATCGCCAATTGTTAAGTATTGACTCAACAATGATTTCAGCTTCAAAAATGATTCAGCTTTATTTAACAGCAAGACTTCAACTCAGGAACACACAACAAACAAGTGGAGCACAGCTCCCTTTTTAAACTCTCCCGGGCTGTCAAAGCCACACCCACAGTTAGCTAAAGGCCAATCACAACACAGAGATAAAGGCCAATCATAACACAGGGATAAAGGCCAATCAGGACCGTTCCCTCTTTGCAACATTCTCACACAGTGATTGGGTATTTACAATGGTTTCGCCGAAACCAGCCAATGGTAATGTGACAGCTGAAGAGCCACATTCAAACTCAAGCTTAACATGGAAATGTATAGCAAGGATTCACATCCCAATACATAACAGAAGGCAAGAAAGATTGAATGAGGCACCAGAAGGAAGTGACTTGCCCTTTCAGGCAAAACAAAAACAAACAAAAATGGCAGAGGATAATGGATGTTGAAAAGCTGGTCTAAGTGGGCAAATGGATCAATCCTGGGCATGCTAATCAGACATCCTACTGGCTTCAACAGGACTTACATCTGACTAAAAATGCATAACATTGCAACCTCTCTCACTGTGAAGAAAAGAATGAATATGCTGTAAAAGAACATGAATGAGTAGGCTGCTTTTCTTCACAGAAACCTATTCTAAAGACCTATTTTCAGGATCTTGAAGATCCATCTCTTCTGGGCAGAAGATCCATCTCAACCATGCCTAGGATCAATCTCTGGTTCCCAGAATTACATGATATTAAATTATTATCAGTTAGTAAGACTCTGAGCCCTTTGGGCACAGAACTGCATACTGAAAAACTGCTGTAAACCACTCTGAGCTGATTAAATGAATTAATGAATGAAACACATAAAATGCTGAGAAATACCTGACTTGATCTTCCCAGCATCTCTCTAAGCCAAATAACTGGTTTTTGGGCCCCAGTTTGTATGAAGATGGTGCAAGGAGGGGAACAGTGGTTTTACCTCTTTCAGCCTTTCAAGCCAAAACCAGCCCCCTCCATCCTTGATAGCTCTTTAAAGAAAAGATGGGGAAATATGCATTTAATTTTGTCTTCTTTAAATGGCTAATAACAGCACAGGTAGGAGGTACTGGTTTCAGTTTAAGCAACCATTGGAGGTTAACCTCCCCAGCCCTTTACAACTCTGACCCAAATTGGCCCACCTCTCAGCTGTCCCAGCCTAAAAAGACCCATGGAGATCCATTATCCTGGCCATTTAAACCTAACAGCTGAAGAGTGGAGCTGCCCCTCAGCTGTTCAGTTTCAATACCTGGCAGGCATTTCAGGGCTCCCTTTCTCCCCTGGTCCAGAGCAGGGGAAGCAAAAAAGAGTACCGAAATGGTTTCCTCCCAGGGAAACTGATCAGCCCAGTGGTCCACCTTTAAATCCCCTCTGCTTTGCTCCCCACCCCCGCTCTGAAGCAGGGGGAGTAAAACTGATGTGTTAAATGGCTTCCTCTCAGGGGAAGCCAATCAGCTTGGTAGGTTGCCGATCAGATCGGCTTCCCTGGGAAGAAGCCTTTAAACCCCTCTGCTGCCATTCTCTTCCTGATGTGTGCTGCTGCTGCTGCAGCACAACTTGGGGAGCAAGTCATACCATAGTGGTGGCACACAACTCAGGGAATAAAGGGAAGGTATTTAAAGGGACTACTACCTTCCCCTTACTCCAACATGTGCTGCAGGTGCCGCACGACTTGGGGTGGGAAGATATGGAGCCAGATAAATTCAGCAATATCTCACTAATGAGATAAGAAACCAGTATTTCTGTTAAGCCCTGGGGGTTGCATTGTCCTGAGTGCTGTAATAAGTTGTAACTCAGCAGTCTCTCTTTCTAGTCTGTTCCTGAAATTTCTTTGCAATAAAACAGCTACTTTGAGGTCATTCATTGAATGTCCTGAAAGGTTGACATGTTCTCCTACAGCTTTCTCAATTTTGTGATTCTTGACATCAGATTTGTATCCATTTATTCTTTGGTGTAGGATTTGGCCACTTTGCCCAATGTAGAAAACTAAAGAGCATTGTTGACATTTAATGGCATATACAATGTTAGAACATGAGCAAGTGAATGAGCCTGAGATGGTGTTGTTGATGTTGTTGTTAGGTCCAGTGATTGTGTATGTGGCAGCAAAGTTGGCATCTGGGTTTACTGCAAACTCTGGTACCAGTGTTCATGTTTAAATTAGATGTTGTATTACTGTGGGTGAGGAGTTGTTTAAGATTGGGGGGCTGTCTGTGGGCAAGAAAAGGTCCCCCCCCAAGTACTTGTGAAAAAGAACTGTTATTATACAGTAGAGGCTGTGTGTCACTGATGATGTGTTGAACTGTTTTGAGTTAAAAGCTGTATGTGACCACTAGTGGTGTTCTGTTATTGTCTCTTCTGGGTCAGTCTTGCAACAGGTTTCCTCTGGGTACCATTCTAGCTTTGTTAATCTGTTTCTTGACTTCAACAGGTGGATATTTTAGTTCTAAAAAGGTTTGTTGTAGATCCCTCAGGTGAGAATCTCTGTCTGTAGGATTGGAACAGATAGGGCTGTAATGGAGAACTTGTTCTCCCACAGAGCATCAAGACCTCTTCTGGTGGTTCAGATACACTTTTGCCTTCTGAATTGTTTTTGAAGGATTCAGATTTCCGTTCAAGCGTGTTCCACAGGAATCCAGCAGTAACATTTATATAATATCACACATGGACATCACATACAAAAAATCTCTCAACCTCCCCAGTGGTGCAGTTCAGATTAATTGGTTGCTAGTTCTACTTTCCTCCTGGGCTTTAAGGGTCAATTACTTACCCTCCTGAGGAATGATGCGAAGAGTTACACTAAGACCAGCATCTTTAATTAGCTTCACAATATCTGCATGAGGCATGTTAATTATAGACTGGCCATTCACAGCTAAGATCCGGTCTCCGACTTTCAGTTTTGCACAGCGATCAGCAGGACTTCCATCAATTATACGCCCTATTTTATGGGGTACAGCTGGAACAAGAAGGGGGGATATAATTAAAACAACTCAGCAGTAGAATTGATAGGGTAAAGACGATGAAGCAATCAGGTATTTGTATATACCCAACAATGGCTGCCACTGGGAATGTGTCTAGAACTTTTCAGTTTGCTCAGTAAATGGTTCCTGAATTCAGCATCCCACAAACAGACTCTCCATCTTCACCATGCTTTGGTTTCTGTCCAAAATCTAGGTTGCTAAATCAGTGTTATTGGAAGTAAGAATGATAACAAAGCGAAGCACCACTTTGAAGGCTATGAAATTCATTATTAATGATCTCTCCTCTTTAAGATGAACCTGGAAAACATATCCTTCTTCCCCCTACATTTATATATATGTTGTTAATTTAGCTGACTGAAGGTGAATTGGAAGAGCAGAGTCTAAAAGAACTTTTAAGTTGGCCACAGGAAAAATGGTAAATTCTCTCTGCTATTTCCTTTCATGGAACATGCTGGTGATGCAACGCAGGAGACAGCACAGATCAAACATTTAACATATAGTGAAAATTGCTCCATGACAGCACTAATGAATTATATATATATGTGCCATTAAGTCACTACCAACTTATGGTAAATCCAGTAAGCAGCTCTCAACCCAAGTGAGAAGCAGAGGTGGCAGAGATGGTTTGCCATTGCCTTCTGCAGAGTCTTCCTCGGTGGTCCCCCCCATCCAAGTTCTAACCCTGCTATAACATACCATTCCATGTCCCACTGATGAATCAGTTAAAAAGAAAAAGCACGCAGAGGACACTGTGACTAAACTTTGCAGATATACCCCATGCCTTAGTTCTGAAGAACAAAACAACTGAAGCATGCCTGACAGAGTGCATGGAAACAAGAGACTCACTATATCCTGTCTAGAACTGCACAAACCCGGGATTTCCTTGAAACCAGGTCACCTTATCTGTCCAGGTAGCATTAGCATGCCAAGGAGCCTGGACAGGAGCCTCACTGAAGTTCTGGCATGGCACATGTAGCCTAGTTTTAATCAGAAATTGGGAAGAGCACATGCATACTAATCCTTTTTTGCCTACCAGCATTACATTTAAATTTGGTCTTAGCCCAAATGAAAGATTGGGAGGTGTCTCTATGTCTGCCCTAGGCAGAATGAGGAGCTGGTGGTTTCCAGGGAAGGATGTCATGCTCTGCACTCGTCAAGGTGCAGAAGTCTACCAGGGAAGAGAAGAGCACACTGGCTTCTATGTCCAGGGCAAGTAAGTAATCTCCTTTGTCCACAGAATTACGAATACTTCTATTCCTTTTTTATTTAATTTCTCACTGAAATTCCTGGTGGATGACAACATTTTAAAAATAGCTCAGTCAGACAGCAAGGATCTCCAATGAACAATGTAGTAGGATTAGAATTATGAAATTGATAAGTGGACCAAAAACCTACAAAGAACAATGGGGGGGGAACCCTCTCTTGGCAAGATATGCCATAATTCAGAAAGCAGATAACAAAGGCAGAGGAACAATGCAGTAAAGGGAAGGTGAGACATACAGTAAATACTGCCACAGACTACTATCCTATCCCTTATAAAGCAACTTCACAAAATGGTCAAAGAGTATTTTAACATACTCTTTCCCTAGGACAGAAATTAGTAAAAAAAAAAAAAAAGTTTGAACTTCAGAGTTATGCTTACCCAGGTTTTTTTTAAATCAACAGAATATGAAAATTGCTGATATAAAATGTGTGGCGCCCTCCCTGGCTCAGCGGGGGGCACCCTCTACTGTCGATGTCGGTGGGGTTAGTCCCCAGTGCTGGGGCAGCTTGCCTGCCCCGCCCTGGAGCTTCAGAGGGGCCAGAAGGGCAGGTGCCGGGGCCCTTGGGAGGTCAGGGTAACGGTCTCAGAAGCCGGGCGCATCAGGGGGTTTCTTCACCCCCTTTTGCCCACTCAGGGTCTGGTCTTCAGAGCAGGGTGCTCTTAGGGACTCTCTCTCTCTCAGCTACTCCCTGTCCTCTGACACGTCCCGACCAGCCCAGCGTTCCTCCTCCCCGGCAGTATTCCCTTCTCCTCCTTTTATTACCCCCACCTCCCCCTCTGGCTCCTCCCCAGTCGGGGCCTCGCCTCCCTCCAAAAGTGGGGACGCCGCGCCGGCCTCTGCCCTCCCGCTCCTCGAGCCCCGTGCTGTGGCGCTGGCTGGACCCGCAGCTGCTCGCCCTTCCGGTGCGGCCAGCTGGCCGGGCCTTTGTTAGCGCCGCGGGCGGGGCCTTGCTCATCCCGCCCGCGTCCCACTGTGCTCAACCTCCCCGGCCTTCTTTCCATCCGCGGGACGCCATCCTGTGTCGTCGCCTCCCTGCCCCATGCCGTTGGCGGTAGGTGTTTACTTGGGGTTGGGGTTTGTGGCTGGGGCCCTCCACGGGTCGTCGCGGCCTTTGGGGCAGGGGGAGGGGTCCCTTGCCGACTCCTCTGGCTCAGGGTCGCGCCGCCCGGTGCTGTCCTGGCCAGGGCCGGGACAAAATGTTAACTTAAAAAGAGTTGAAACTTTCTCTGGCTTTTCAGTGTAATCCCCCCCCCCAGTTTGTGAAACAATATCAAATGCAACCTTCATGAACTTTCTGACAAACTGTAATTTTTGAAACAAGAAAATGCTTTCATAGGATTCTTTTTAGCAACACAAGATAAGGATGCATGGCTTTTAGCACAGAATTAATTTCTCATTAATTTCTAGTGCTTTAATATTAGAAGCACTTTTAATTAACCTAATTTTAATCTAATTTAATATTCTGGTTTCCTATAAACTTCTTTATTGTGCAATTACAACCACAAGATAAACAAAAGGAAGTGCCAGAGTCTGGCTATTTGCAAAATATCAGATTGTTTTTAAATACTCTGTTAGGCTACCCCCCTAGGTTTTTTTTTTTTTGGATCGTTGAAATACCTGGAAGATCTCATTTAGGCCCTTTCTGCAAAGGGTTTTCCCCTGCTCTCACAGCTGCTTCGCTTCGTGGTATATTTGTCATTTCGTATTGCCTACCGCTTTCACCCTACATTTCTTACGGTTTATTTTTTTATTCTGCATAGCTCAGCTCTCAGTTCAGTTTTGGTCCACAGGGTATGAGGTGTTGTGGCGCGCGCAATGCTGGCTAGCATGTTAGTGCCCAAAGGGAGTTAGAGTACCCAAAGAAGACTGGAGTCCAGAACTTAGGTGCAAATACAAAGTGAATTTTATTTACACTCTGCCACCACCTATATACAGTTCTCAGTGTCAAAGTGCTCCGCTGCAATCAATCCAAGTGAAGAGCATAAAACCACTGTACACTCTGTACATTTATACAGCCTCTGGCCAATCAGCACACAGCTGATGCAATCCAGATGCAATACTCAGTGTCAGGCTGAACTGCCTCAGACCGGTTATAGCCAGCCTCTTTGCAGTCACATGCTGGCACTTGCTGTCATTCCCTTTGACACTAGATCAAACCTTGATAATGGCTCTATTCTTTGGCTTTCTGACGGCTCATCAAAGTTCAGACCATAATTAACAATTCAGGTTTGCCAAAGAATAACTTGCTGTGACGGATTAATGGCTTCAGCCCTAGAGGAGCTGCAGGAAGTCCCTACAGCATCTAGCTACGAGGGTCATTAGAAGCCATGTGTCTCTTGTTTATTTATTAGCTCCAGTGCTCCCTCACCTGACCCCTTTTCAGTGCCCAGACCTATCTCTGCTTCCCCAGAGTGAATCCTGCAGCCTTGGGCGAGCCCTTCCCCCCTCAAGTTCAACCTGAGTCCTGGGAAGCCTGCAGGGAGGATCTTCTGGAGTTCTAACACTCCCGTTGACTTGGCATCCCTATCGGCTGTTCTGGGCGGGCCAACCCCTCCTGGCTGCTTTGTCCTCTGATGCTGGAGAGAGGCCCTTCCCCAACATCTTCATCATTTGCTGCCTTGGTCCCTCTCTGGACTCTGCCGGCATTTCTTCTTCCAAGGTTGTTTCTCTCCCCGCTCTTCCATGCCATCCCTCTTCCACTTTCTTCCTCCAGAGTTCACCCCTTGCCCCTGTCAGTCCCGCCTCCAGCTGTTCTCTTGCCTCTGTTAAATGCCTTCCCTGCTCTTGTGGGCCCCTCCCCTCATTAGCAGGCTCTGGCTCATTTGTTGCTTACACTTGCCTTTAGGACCAAGAACCTGTCTTACAATACAATCACAAGTGAGGCCATTTCCTTGCCTTTGGTAATCAGGCTCACCACTCTGATAATTTTTTTAGAAACCCAGGAAGGGTCACTAAGCCCTGCCCTAGTACTTGTATTCTGGGCAGATAGCCAAATCACCACAGGTTAACATTTCCCATATTTCCCCATACTTTTGAACATGTTTATCATGCCTATATTTGGCATTCTTTCTACCTTCCACTCTCCTAAAATTCAAACCTTTCAGTCGTATTCAAAATTTCTAGCTGGAACTCAACTCCATCAGAGCAGAAACACTGTCCCCCTTTTAATGGGACTAAAGGAGCATAAAAGCAACCTCTCACCTCCCAAAACCTTTGTAATAGGTTTCTGGATCCTACCTGTTACCCCAACCTCATGGTTGGTCTACTTCCTTGCTGGTATCATTGAGTCTGGCTACCAACTGAAGTGCAACAGAAGCTCCCAACACGCACTGGATCCTTCCTTTTAAAATCTGTTTTCCATGCAGACTAGGACAGGTATATCTTTGCTCCCCACCTTGATTGATTTCCTTTTATTTTCTAAACCACACTGCACCACACAGAGAGCTGGCACTTTGCTCCCCTCTGGTATTTAGAGCCTCACATCTGGAAGACTGGATACCTCTGTCCCAACTGATCCACTTATCCTCTGTCCTATTTTCCCCACATTTACACTTTTAGTTAAAAGCTAACTCCTGCTCCAGATTAAAGTAGCTCTGCTGGATGTTTTGTTGCTGTTATATTATTAGTTAGGATAAACAATGAGTTATTTCTCTGTACTTTGATTTAATATTTGCTGATATTTGCTTAGGATAAGTCCCCCACTGGGATTGCCAACCTCCATGTGGGGCCTGAAGCTCTCCTGGAATTACATCTGATCTCCAGATGACCAAGATCAGTTCCCCTGGAGAAAATGGCTGCTTTGGAGAGTCGACTCTGTGGCATTATGCCCCACTGAGGTCCCTCTCTCCTCAAACCCTGCCCTCTTCAGGCTCCACCCCCAAACTCTCCAGGAATTTCCCAACCCAAAGTTGGCAACCCTATCCCTCACTATTGTACCAAGTCGTCAAGAAAGTCCATATATTCATTTTAAATCTTTAAATCAGGTCTCATCCTTTTCATATTGAAAACTTGCTATTCTCAGCCACTTCTGGGTAAAAGATCCTGGTTTTTCTGCGTCCTGCAAAAGCATGCAAACTAATTCCCCACTACATGCTGAATGCATTTTCACATGTTTGTGTGCTTGTGGTAACACCTGCACAGATGCTATTAATAATTTAATAAACAGTGGGAAGATCAATAACAGTATACCATGTTTATTGAACAAACGGAAGAAGAGAATTGGGTTAGGGTATAATGACCTTAAAAATATTTTTGACTTTGTGGGAATGCTATGTGTTTATTAAAATTTCTGTATTGTTGCTTTTTGAGTGTGTTGTAGTGGTCAGAGAGTTTGACTAGGATCTGGGAGACTCAGGTCTGAATTCCCACTCATGCCATGGAAGCCCACTTGGGCCAGTCACATACTCTCAGACCAGCCTATGTCACATGGTTGTTGTGAGGATCAAGCAGAGGAGGGGAGAATGATGTAAACCACTTTGTGTTCCCATTAAGGAGAAAGGTAGGGTATAAGTGAAGTAAATAAAAGAATAATTGCACATGTTTTCCTCAACTGTTTTTTTTGTTTTCTCTACCACAATTGTTATGATGCATTCATTATGGAAATTATATTCATTTTTGCTTAGCTTGTTTTCAAATAGGGCTTATAACGCCTCTTTTGTCACATTTTCTTGGCCTGTTTTTCACTCTCTTCCCTTTTTTCCTATTGTGTATGTATTTTTTAAAACAATGCTATTGATATACAACACTGGCTGAAAGTTCACAGGACACAAGTCTTTGGTATATTTTTAAGAGGAATTTTTTTTGAGGTTGAAATGTTAAATAGAAGACTGCCAGAAGGAAGAGATGTGCAGTTTTGTGAAACCCTTTTCTATTTGACCAATGTCCCACTGAAAAATTCTGTTCTGATCAGCTTTATGTGGGAGAAAAGATACAGATACTGAGGTCTTTTCTCCTGCAAGTAGAAATCATTGGGGAGGGGGTTGATATTTTCTAGTGGAAAATGGCTGGAGAAGAAAGGGTTCAGCAGGTGCTCCAGCTGCCCTTCTTTTGCTCAAAATGGCAGCCTCCTAACATGCTTTTGTTTTTAAAGCATGTGGAGTGAAGCAAGCATGTGATTGTATCTTATCCTTTGTTTCAGCCTCCTTTGAACTGTAATCTGTGCTCATTTAATTTTCTATAAATGGTTTAAGATAAGTTCCCTGCATTTTGAAGCCCACTGATGGCATGCTGAGCATCCCATCACATCTGGAATGGCTCTGAGGGCTTATCTACACATTATAACGTCCTCATATTTGTTGGAGAACAACACGAGGACTTTGCATCAGACATGTGAGTGGAATTTTCTGCTTGCAACCAAAGTAGGTAGACAGAAAGCAGATTTAGAGAGGATACTGCTTTTCCCTGCCTGGCTTGGTCACAAGCAGGAAAGAGCTAGTTTGTGTGTATGTGGGAGGCAGAAAATTCCCATCACAAGTCATGTTCTTGCCCAGCGGACACAAGGACTTTGTCAAGTGTAGATGGACTCTAAGATTAGCTGGAGGGAAACACAGATAAATTATAGTCTCAGATAGTCTTGGACAGGACTTTTTTGTAGGAAAAGCCCAGCAGGAACTCATTAGCATATTAGGCCACACCCCCATGTCACCAGAAGTGTGGTCATCCAGCCACACCCACCTTTTGCTTCTTATTCTGTTTGCCTTGTTTGTTGTCAAAACCCAGGGCTTTTTTTGTAGCAGGAATTCCTTTGCATGTTAGGCCCACACATCCCTAATGTAGCCAGTCCTAATGAGTTTCTGCTGTTGGGTGTGGCCTATTATGCTAATGAGTTTCTGCTGAGCTGGCCAACTCGGGAGCCAGCCAGAACTCCGTTCCTGTGCATTCCTGCCCCAAAATAGCCCTGGTCTTGGAGCATATTTCATGAACACTGGGCTAATGAAAGTCTTTCCCATATTAGTCAGGGCTCCATACCATGCAACATTGTTTCCAGTTATCTGAACTGACCAGGGCAAGTGTGCACTGCAATCCCAAAAAAGTGTTGTGTTAGTTCTGCAAGCCCTGTGGCACCCTCAACCTTCTCCTTCCTGGCAGAATCTCTTCCCTTTTACCTCTCTTCTGCTGCTTCTTGAATCCAAAGCAACTTCAAAAACAGCTGGTGAAATGTCTATAAGACATTACTAGGAAAAATTCCTCTTGGCATGGCAAAAATCCCTTCTGCATTCCAAAGTGTCTCAAGCAGATTGAAAGGCCAACACAAAATACTTCTTTTGAATGTAGGAATTCAGGCAAAAGGACACTAATAAATTTTCAACTGTTGAAAAAGCTGAATGGCTACAAAAGTACATGCTGACACCAGTCATCTCAGTTCCATCTTCTCTTGTCAGGGTGAAGTAACCTCTCCTTACATTAAGCATTCCATCTACAAGGGCATCTCCCATCCACCACAAAGGAGCTCCACGTGCACAAAGAAATGCCTTATAGTGAGATATGCAGCTCCAAGCATGTATTGCAGCACAGGATGAGCCTGATGAAAATATCCCAAGCTTTTCAGATGCTATTCTTAACTTTCCCCTCCACTCATCCCTACAAATTTTGGTTGAATGCAATTGCAATAAAGAAAAAATTGCTTGATTATTAAGATGACATTCTCATTCCCTTCAACATTTACATGTACAAAGCCAGATAAAACACTGGGTGCTGAGTCTAACACAGTGCCTTTCTCTGCTTCTTGCTCTTATATAAACAAACAAAAAATATTTCTCTTCACAGAAAATCACTGAGCCCCTACAGAGCTCCAGCTAATATCACAGCATGCCCCTGAGGGAGAGTTGATTGCTACAAGCTGGTGTCACTACCAAATAATGTTTCTTACTTTCACTAGTACAGCATGTCTTTTTTCATGTGTTCGGTAAGCATTTCCCTTAACAGTTGAGATTGTATTTTGTAAAAAGTCACTCGCCTGTTTTCTCACATTTCTTCTCATACAGTTGGGTAAATGTCAGAAGTGATCTGGTGAAAGGGGAGGGGGGGGATGCCAAATCTCTCTTGTATTGACAATACCCTCTGGCAGATAATAAACTTCTTGTGCTATTTCTAAAAAAAAAATGTAAACAGAAACAGATCCTCAACTAAGCAAATGAATCTACCAGATCTAACCATCCTTTTCAACATGTTACATGGGCCAATCACATGAATATTTATGGCATCCTCAATTCTCCATAGGTGCGAGGGTTTTAATTCAGCTTTAAATCCCAACATGCCAGGATTTAATTGGGAGAACTAATACGTAACCCCATTGGTCTCTCATTTTGTTCCGGTGCCTGCTCACCATATTCCATGAATGAACAATTTCCCTTGCAGTCCTTTCCCCACATCCACATACTAGGAAAATTCCCTGAATATGGAAGCAGTCAGAAGAAGCTATGCACTGCTTTTGTACAAGATGCTGCCTTAGGATTCTTTCCTGTGTAACATGTTCCTTGCAATAAAAGTTTCATGGCATAGTTTCATTCAAATTTCTTAATCAAAATCATGTGAGATGTCCAAGGCTGGAAATGAAAAAGGAAATTGTAACTTATACATTGATTTGTATCAAGGGTTTTTTCCCATCTGCAAGGGCTATTTTTATGTTTGCTGAGGTTATTGAAGTCTCCTTTCCTTAAATACACTTGCAAAAAATGTCAGTCCTGTCCCATGTCCATAAGAATTGTCTTGCTGGATCAGTCCAATTAGCCTAACCTGTCATTTTTAAGAGTGGTCAAATGGATTCCACTAAATTTCCCAAGCAGATCAAAATGGGGTCAATGTGGTACAGTAGTTGAAGTATCAGACCATGACTTGGGAGAATTGAATCAACTCCCCACTCAGTCATGAAGAAAAGGGGAAGAAAATGATGGAAACCTGGCCCATGAAAAGGGTAGGTGCAACCAGTGTGGCAAAGTAATAAGGGCTATGGCTCAGTGTAGAACATCTCCTTGGCAGGTCCCAGTTTCAATCCCTGGCATCTCCAGTTAAAGTTCATATAGCCTGAGACCATGGAGAGCCACTGCCAGTCTGAATAGACCATATTGACTCAGGCGGAGCAATGGTCTGAATTCAGTACAAGGCAATATCCTACATCTGCAGGACCTGGGAGCTCCTTGGGAAGGGTACTGTATATCATACTAAAGGCCTTGTATGGCTAAGCCTTTATCACAGACTAAGGCATGAGTTACACAGAAAGTTCCCCTTTCACGCCAGAGCCAATATGTCAGCCATAAGTGGGGTTAAAGAGATGAGTCATGAACTTCTATCACAGAAATATTGTTTTGTGCAAGCTGCTATAATGAATGTAAATCTGAAGTACATAACGGGCAGGGCAAGCAATGCAGCCTATCCTTCTATGGACCAACCAGTACTTTAGGGACTGGGCTCTCACAACTATTAAACAGATATGTGAATATTATTTTAACAACCCTTAGATCACGTCATCATATATCACATGGAGAGTTTCAATCATGGCTAAATTAAATGATGCATCACACCCATGCTTCTTAAAAGGATTGTGGATACTAGAATTCTGAATATTCCTGGTACCCTATTGTAGTCTAGCCCTCAGATGCAAAATTTTTCCATGTGTTAAGATGAAGGCAGGATTGTTAATTCCAGTGCAGATTTTGATGAATAAATAGGTGCCCCTTCAGCATAAACGAATACTTTAGTCAGTCCACCATTGCTTTTCACAGAAAGAGCATTCTTCTAAATCAGTTCATTGTGAAAATAATTCATACATTCTAATACATTAAAATTAATAAATCCTCTTACAACACGGTCTTATCTTAAACAGGCAAAACTGTTTAAATCCATGGATTGGAGCCACATGGATGCTACATAGATTTTTAAGCAAATTTGGGGGACTTCCCAGGTTTCCAGAAAAATCTAAAATCAAAGTTAAAATATATAGGGTGGTTTAAATCCCCCCAAATACATTCAAGTTGTCTGTGCATGCTGACATTGCTCTTACCTGATCAGAACGGGACCACTTCAGCCTGGCCAGGTGGCAGATTCCAGCAGCTGCTCATGGCCCAACCTCAGTGTCAAAGAATGCCAGGCACCTGCAACCAGGCCCAGCTGCAATAGTGGAGGACTTTGGGCTCAGGAGTCGCACCAGGCTTAGTGCTGGGAGGGGTATGGGATTCCCCCCAACTCACAGCAGTGGGGGTTGTGCGGCAGCAGTGCTGGGCCAAGTAGTGCTGGTGGAGGATGCTAGCAGCTGCACTGGGCTCAGCTGTAGCAGAGGAGGATGCCGGCAGCAGTGTCAGGCCCAGCAGTGGTGGAGGAGGATGCTGGGCTCAGGAGCCACACCAAGCTTGATGCTGGGGATGGGATATGGGATTCCCCCCCAGCTTGGGGTGGCGGAAGATGCTCAGCAGCCATGCCAGGTGTAGCAGTAGTGGAGGAGAACAAAAGCAGTGGAGAAGGAGGACACCGGGTTCAGGAGCCATACCAGACTTGCTACTGAGAGAGATATGGGCTCCCCCTGCTAGTCTCTCACCCCCTCAAGCCATAAGGGAAATTGGCAGTGATGGGGGAAGGATTCCCCCTCACGAGTATTGTGGGTCCCCATTTGTAATTTAAATGGCATATGGATTAGTTCTATTCTACTTTCCTCAAACGTGAAGCATTTTTTAAAAATCACAAAATGTAAACAAAATAATCTTTTTAAAAAATACATTTTATTTTAACTTTTTAAGGGAATACAGAATAAAGGAATTCCCTAACTTTTTAAGGGAATACAGAAAAGAAATAGGGGAAAAGGAATAAAAGGTATGATTACAAAAACACAACATAGAGGGCAATTTTGCAAATATTAAGGACAATCCTTGATTAAAATACATGTGTATATACAATGAATATACGAGATGTTAGCTTAAAAAGCAGCTATAACAACCTACTCAACTTATTCTACCATTTTCTTACAATGTATTATCATTTTTATTCTATTTTATAACAAAACGCGAATAACCTCATAGAAATTTTCTATATAATTTTAACATATTTTAACATAATAGTTTATTGTAATAAAAGTCATATAAAACATGATATCCTTTCATATTAAAACTATCGTACAATATTAAACCATTCAAATATATGACTACAGAGATTAGTTACAGTAATCATAGAAGACTCGCCAGTTATTTTCAAATTCATATTTTGGTCTTTGATTAACTTGTCAGTTTTGCCATAACTGCATATTCTTACATTTTGTCTATCCAGTTCTCAAGAGCTCGACAGCTGTCCATTTTCCACTTTGCTGCAAATAATACTCTTGCTGCAGTTAACATGTATCTGAGAAGTTCATGCACTGTTCTTTCTGCATTTGTTGGTAGATTTCCAAGTAGCATTGTTTTTGGTAACATAGCAAATTTTACATTCAATTTTTAAAAATATGAGTATGTATTCCTATCCAGTATTTGCTAGCTTTTTTGCAAGACCACCACATATGGTAAAAGGTACCATCTACCTCTTTACACTTCCAACTCAATTCTTTATAGTTTTTATCCATCTTCTCAATGTCTTCTGTGGTAATGCACCAGTGATAAAAAATTTCATACCAACTTTTTAAAAGTGCTTGACTCACTGTAAATTTTATATCTTTCATCCATAACTTTTCCCATTGCTGAAATGAAATCTCCTTCCTGAAATTTTGTGACCATTTCTACATGTCTTGACTTGTTCTGTTTCTGGGTCATATTGTAGAAGATGTTTGTAGATATGTTCTAGAAGATGATCTTTTTTGTTCAATATTATCTTTTTAAATTGATACTGATTTCTTAGTCTGTCTCTTCTTTATACATATCATCTTTAAGCCTCAATGAAAGTTGAAGATATGTTAACTGTTGTATCTTTTCCCCTCCTTCATTAATAGCTTGGCAAAATTTAATTTTCCAGTGCTTATTGATCATATCTTGATATGTTATAAAGTCATTATTTCTCCTCTCAGCTTTGTCATGATAAGTATCTAATGGTGATATTTAATATGATATTGGGCAACTTATTCTTGTATTAAGTGGCCACCAATTTTTCAATAAACTGTCTCTAATGGCATGACCAGAACTCCTCATAGTTTTCCTAGTTGTTTTACTCCAAAGATATCTACGTAAGCCTTCAGACAAATCTGCTGTTTCCAATTTCATCAGTCTTTCCTTCAGTTTTTTTAATTCAGTCAGAAATCCAAGCTAGGCAGACTGCTGATAGTACAGCTTGATATTAGGAACTGCTAGTCCTTTTCTTTTTTCCCATCTTGTAAAATTTTAAATCTAACCCCTGGTTTCTTGTCATTCCATATAAACATGCTTATCTGTCTTTTCTAGTCTCTCAGTATCCTATCATGTATCTCAATTGGAAGTATATGGAATAGAAAATTAATTTTTGGGAGAATATTTGTTTTTATTGCAGAAATTTTCCCAAGCCAAGACAAATTTAGATTAAACCATCTCTCCAGATAATCTTGAATTTTCTTCCAAACTATTTCATAGTCATTTTGAAAAAGTGTTTCTTTTCCCCTGGACATATTTATTCCCAAATATTTGACTAAATTGATAACAAAATCACAGCCAGTGATTATCTTCTTGTTTTGATAAATTTTTTGAAATCATTTTAGTTTTTTCCTGTGAATCTTAAATCTGGAAAGAGAACTAAACTATTTTATATGTTCCATAGCAGATTATGTCATATTTTGTGAGTTTTAAATTGTCAGTACTACATCATCTGCATAACTCTTTAAATTTTTCTCCATCAGCTTTCAGTCCCTTGATGTTTAGATCTTGTCTGATTCTAGAGGCAAAAGTTTCCATTGCAAGGATAAATAATAATGGTGACAAGGGGTATCCTTGTCTTCTTTTATATCTAGAATCCATCAGTTAACATGCCATTAACTAAAATTTTTGCATTTTGTTTTGTATAAATACCTTGAATCCAGCTCAAGAATCTAAGCCGGCAGTTTATAAGCTGTAATACTTTTAGGATAAAAGTCCAAGACAAATTATCAAAGGCTTTTTCAGTGCCACAAAACATAAAAACTGGTTTCTCTTCTTTACTTTGCACAAATTCCATTGCATCAATTATAAAATGAAGACTGTCTTTCATGTATGTCTTTGGGACAAAACGTGTTTGGTTGAAGTGAATTATTTTTGTTATGCATTTCTTAAGTCACTCTGTAATCTGCATTTAACAACAATACAAGTCTGTACAATTGTGGTAACATTGGATCATTCTCTTCCTTATGAATCAAAGTTATATGTGCCTCCTGCCATGTTTGTGGTATAGTTTTCTTTTCACATATTTGATTAATCACTTTTTGCAGTGGCAAAATTAGTTTATTCTCCAAACACTTATAATACATTGCCAATAAACCATCAGAGCCTGGAGCTTTATTTTTTCCCCAGTCTCTTTATTTCTTGTGAAATCTCTTGTACTATAATGTTTTGATTCAAGATGTCCTTATCTTCTTTTGTGAATTTAGGTATAGATATGTCCTTTATATACTCATCTCGTCCAAACTCAGTTAAATTTTCTTCCTTGTAGATTTTTGAGAAGAAAGAAATGAATTGTTCATGTATGCCTTTTTTGTGGTGGGAAACTTCATTTAGCTTTTTAACTCCGGTTATTAATCTTTCACTTTCTGGGAACCCCCAAATTCAGAAGATTAGTAGTAGGAATTGATCCTTGGTGGACCATTCATGGGACCCTTCTAAATCTTTGTTTGATTTATCTACCACTGTGCTTCAAACACCTGCTATGTGAATGGCAGTGAAATGTATGTTGTGTTGTATTGCAAACTGCCATATCCTTTCTCCCTCTATGCATAGCCTCAAAGATCCTGTACCATCCTGCTTGTTCATGTAGTACATGGCAGTGGTGTAGTCCAATGCCAATAACACTTGACATCTGTGCAGAAAGAATGGAGAGTGTACTTAACAGCTCTGAGCTCTAAAATGTTGATGTAAAGTGAGGCTTCAGCCTCTGTCCAAAGGCCTTGGGCAGTCTGAGGACTGCAGTGTGCTCCCCAACCCATGAGGGATGTGACCTTGAAGACTTCTATATTATGAGGTTGTCCCTATACAAAGGTGCAAAATAGACAACCACCAAGAGAGGGATTGCAGCACCAACCTAGGGACTGAAGGATGAGTCCAAAGGACCTATCTGGAAAGGGAGTAGCATCTGGTGAACCAATTCTGGAATGAGCGCATGTGTAATCTAGCATATGGTGTGACAGCTGTCATAGATGCCATATGCTCCAATAGTTTCTGAATGTTTCTAATGGAACTGAACCTGTAGTGTGAGAAATGTAGGACTAGCACCCTTAAGCATTCCCCACTTTGAAAGGGGAGGAAGGCCTTCCCTTGTTGAGAGTCTAATAGCACCCCTATAAATTCTAAGGATTGTGTAGGGACCAGAATCAACTTTTCCATATTGATTAAAAGGCCTAGACTGTCAAAAATACAAAGGGTATATCCCAAATTGTTAGTCAATCTGTCAGGAGAGCTGCCAACAAAAAGCAAGTCATCCAAATACGGATACAGCACACATCCTCATAATTGTAAGTGGTAAGAATCCTTGGTGCTGAGGCCAAGCCAAATGGCAAAACTGTGTATTCAGAAATGTGCCCTTGTAACAGAACTTAAGATATTTTCTGTACAACACATGAATGGACATGTAAAAATAAGCATCTCTTGGGTCCACTATTGTGAACCACAAGCCTGTTCCAAGCAGGGGTATGATGCAAGGAAAGCATCTGAAACCTAGGTACACACAAGAACTTTTTGAGGCCTCTAAGGTCCAATACGGGTCTGTTACCACCTCTTTTTAAATTGTCTGCAAAATACCTTGAATAAAATCCCATGAGGTCTGTATCTGATGGAATCTGCGATATAGCTCCCTTTAGAATCAGGGAAGTTAATTCATGTGACAATAACTGCGAATCTGGAAATTCCTAAGTTACAGGCAGGTGGCATGGAAGCAAAAATTCAAATTCCAAAAAGTAACCATGTTTTATTATTGATAAAATCCAAGAACTATTAGTAACAGTTAACCAAAGATAATAGAAACTAGACAGCTTGTTGAGAAACACTGTCCTGTCAGCTAGCGAGGGGGCTACAAAACCCTTAGGAAGTTGATCCCTAGGTGAGGAAGAGGATGTTTTATTCCTCAACCTATTCTACCTCCTGCTCTAGTTTTGTTGTTGATATAGGGGTCTAGCAGGTGTCTGGTATGGCTGATAAGGTTGGTTTTGGGGTCTATAATTAGTGTACCTTAATAGTTAAGAGTAGCTAAACCGCTGGCCTGCCTTTGGCCAATATCTTTGGGTGCTTGTTGGGAGGTGGCTGATGAAATACCCAAGACCTCATCAGTCTGATTGCTGAATAATTCATTCTCTTCGAAAGGGAGGTCTTCCAGTTTAGCCCTTGTATCAGGAGGTAAAGCTGAAACTCTAAGCCATTAGTGGCTTCTTATAACTAGACCAGATGCCATAGCCTGGTCATGACAGTTTGCATCATGAGGTGGGGTGTTTAATTGCTGTTTCCCTAAACATTTGCCTTCAGATATTAAAGCCTTAGCTAAGGGCTGCTTGTCCTCCAGAAGGACCTCAATGAACTGGTTCGCCACTGGATAGCCACTCATAATAGCCAAGTAATTTACTACTCTAAGGACAAGGACCTGGAATCAGAACAACCCCTAGCAGGTAGTACTTCCGATACCAACAAATTGGCTTTCAGGTGCTGGAATAGGTAGTTGCAGTCAGAGTCTTTTACTTGATATGCCTCATCTCGGGACTGCAGTATTGTGGACTATATGTTGATCTCTTCAGCCCTTATGGATGGTGTTAGAGCCTTCTCAGTTCTGCAGCATGTAGAAAGTGACCATTTCCCTCTGGTTTTAGAGTTGGATTTCCCTGCCCCTTCTTGCAATAACCTGGACAAGGATTATAGTGGGGCGGTAAATAGGATGCCCAGAATACATTGGTCCAGCATGAATGCCCAAATGGCAGCTGGTGTTCTGGATTCCAGCATTTTAGATGAGTTTTCACTATTGGCTATTCTAACCAGACCCCAGAGTTGCTCCAAGTGTACAATAAAATTATGAATTAACTTGCTGAGGTTTTGAAGCCTCAGGCCAAGCTATAGCAATGAGCAAGGGAGGTTTATACAAGGGGTTGGTTTGACAGGGAGTGCTACAATTTGAAGACCCAAGTGGTTCTGTTTATCACCATTATAGGAAATCGAAGTTAATGCATCCACTGAAGGAATATTTTGAACTTAAAAAGGTATTACAGCAAATTTATAAAAATGAGCAAAAATGTTTTTTACAGAAATGCTCGGAACCTCTCCTTCCACCTACAATAAATAATGATATGAGGAAATGTTGGGCCCTGATCTCAGCAGGAACGGTTTTGTTAATAGTTCAATAGCAGTAAATGCTTGGTATGAATATTTTGTGAAAAATTTCCAGGAGAACAGAGACAATACTGTTGATGAACTTGATTTCAGTTTGGATGACTGTCAAGACGGGCCCCCAGTACAGGCTTCCGAGCTCAAACCTCTGATTGTGATAATCAAGCCAGGGAAAGCCCCCCGGCCTGACGCAATCCCACCTGAAGTTATTAAGGCATTTCGAGGGTGGTGGGCACCTTTTTTAGCTACCCTTTTTACTGTCATCAATAGGACAAGCTTGATACCTGAAGCTTGGATGAATTCTATAGTAGTCCCAATATTCCAAAAAGATGACTGTCAGTTCCATAGTAATTACAGGTTGACCAGCCTTTTATCCACTATTGGGAAGCTGTATGCTAGATATCTGGCCAATAAACTTAAGCTGTGGATATCAAATCAGCAAATACTAGGGCTGGAGCAAGTTGGCTTCTGCCAGGGGAAGACATTAGTTCATTGTATTGTCCTTAATCATTTGGTGAATAAATATAGGAAAGTGAGGGGGCTTACCTTGTTCGCAAACTTTTTAGATCTTAAGGGCGCTTTTGATTCCGTTCCTAGAAATATTCTGTGGAAGAAGCTAAAGGATTGAGGGATTGATGTGAGATCACTTTTTTGATTTAAAAGTTTCATTCTGAAACACTTGCCAGGTTAGATGCTCAAAGGAAGGAGATCTAACAACTAAGATTCCTGTGTCCATTGGAGTTAAACAAGGATGCATCTTAGCCCTCCTACACTTTAACCATTTTTTAAATGACCTGGCCCCCTTCCTGAAAGGAATAGATGGACATAGTCCAAAACTATGGGTGCTGTATGTACCACTCCTTCTGTATGCAGATGATGCAGTGCTTCTTTCTCTTTCAGAAATAGGGATGAAAAGGATGTTACTTCATTTTCTCGATTATTGCGATTTGAATAAATTGACCCTAAATTATGGGAAATCTAAAATAATTGCTTTTGGGCAAATTTGGAAACTTGTTAAGTGGAATATTAGAGGAAAAGTGATCGAACAGGTTAAAAGCTTTCGATATTTAGGAGTTCACTTCCACTTTAGTGCAAATTGGGTTACCCACAACAAGGAAGTGTTAAAATCAGTGGATAGTAATGTTCTTGTAATCACCCATTTCTTTTACACTAAGGGAAATCAGTATATCCTTGCAGCCTTAGAATTTTCAATTACAAAATGTGTCCCAAACTGCTCTATGGCATCCCGATTTGGATGACAGCCTTTAATAAAGCAGAAAAACGTGTATAATCTAATTTTCTAAGGAAAATTCTGGGGCTGCCAGCATAAGTGTGCCTTATGCAGTCATATGTTTGGAGACAAATCAAAGACGTTTAGTCACAAGAGCTTGGATTACAACAATCAAGTACTTGGCTATGTATACACTTTAGTCTTATTGTACACCTACTCTCTGAAGCACAAACATCTGCATGGATGACCTTTATAGGGGAAATTTTTTTCGATAATTGGGCTTGATTTTGATGACATAGTGTATCTTCCTGTGAGGAGTGTATTTGTTCTTATTAAGCAGAGACTTGTTAATATTGAAATGCAGGAACTTAGAAGACTTGCCTTTGGTAGGTGCTCACCTCTGAGGTGGGGGATACCCTCTAACAGTTCCTTGCCTGAATATTTTGCTTGTCTGACAACCCTGGATCGTTTTAATGTTCTCCCTTCTGTTATATTGTACGGGAGGTTCAAGAAAATACCATACTCTTCTAGGTTTTGGGCCTGTGGCTTGGGAGAGATTGAAAGTATCGAACACGTTCTCCTGTATTGTTCTTTTTACTGTGATATTCATGCTGTTTTTCTAGAACCTCTTTCAGAGTCAAGTAGGGCAATCTGATGACTATGAGATCGTTTCACTATTATTGGCCCATAATCCTGAGATCATAGAATCTGTAGTTAAATTTCTCTGTTGTGCTACTAAGAGGAGAAGATTGTTTCCATTACAAGGGTAAAGAACATATCCTTGTCTCCCTGCTGTATGTTCTGTCAATATGCCAATAAAGGTTCTTTTTTTTTTTTTTTAAAAAAAGCAATTTATTATAGGATATGTTTCACATAGTTAAAATTTTATCTTATAGATATCACATACCTTTTTTCTTGTCTCCCCACTCCCCCCAGTACAAGGCTTCCCGCAATGCTCTTAACCCCTTATAAACTCTATTATCTAATCACCGTTCACAAAATATGTCATTTCCATTATCAAATTAGGTAACATTTTGGCAATCATATCATTCTTTTTCTTATTTTCTCCTTAATAACTATCAAAGCAAATCAATCTATTTTTAACATCCCAATTTTTCTCAAGATAGTCTTTGAAATCTTTCCATTCTTCAAAAAAAGCTTTGTCTTCTTCGTTATTAAGCTTTCTTGTCATTTTGTCCATTTCAGCCATAAAAAGCATCTTCTTAATCCATTCCCATATTTCAGGAATCTTTTCTTGCTTCCAGAATTGTGCATAAGTCATTCTAGCTGTTGTGACCAAGTACCATAACAATGTTCTCTTGGTTACATTTATTTCTTCCAGTTTAAGACCTAACAACAAGATTTGTGGATCTTTCTTAAAAGTACATTTCAAAATCTTCTGTATTTCGTTATGAATCTCTGACCAATAACTCATGGCTTTATCACAAGTCCACCACATATGGTAAAATGAGCCCTCTTTCTTTCTACATTTCCAGCATTTATTAGACATACTCTCATTTATATTAGTAATTTTCTTTGGAGTCATATACCATCTATACATCATTTTGTAACAATTCTCTTTAACATTAACACAAGTTGAAATTTTCATTGACTTTTTCCACAGACATTCCCATGATGCCATAGTTACTTCATTATTTACATTTACCGCCCATTTTATCATTTGTTCTTTTACAATTTCATCCTCTGTATACCACTTCAGTAAAACCTTATATATTTTTGAGATCATTTTTTCCCCCTTTTCCACCCATATATTCTCAATTTCATTATTCTTTGCCCTAAAGCCATATTTTCTCTTATCAGTTTTAAACAAATCCTGGATCTGTCTATAATTCAACCAATCATAATCAAATTCCACATCATCTCTGTCTCTCATAACAAAGCTTTTCCCATCAGGTTTTAAAAGATTTCTGTATGGTAACCAATCTAGTCCTTCATGTCTTGAATATGGTTTGATCACTTCTGCTGGCACTATCCAAAGTGGTCGTTCTTCATAAAAGAATTTTTTGTATCTCATCCAAGTCTTGAACAGTGATCGCCTAATAAAGTGGTGTTTAAAAAATTTATCGATTTTTGATTTTTCGTACCATAAATATGCATGCCATCCAAACTTGTTATCATGTCCTTCTAACGCCAACAACTTCATATTTTCAAGGTTAATCCATTGTTCTATCCACGTTAAGCAGATAGCATTGTAGTAAAGTCTAAGATTTGGTAGTTGAAGTCCTCCTCTTTCCTTAGCGTCACATAAAATTTTCATTTTAATTCTTGGTTTTCTTCCTGCCCACACAAATTTTGATATTTCTTTCTGCCATCCATCCAATATCTTACTTTGTCGTAGTATTGGGATAGTCTGAAACAAAAACATTAACCGAGGCAAAATATTCATTTTGACTGTTGCAATCCTTCCCATTAGTGATAAATTCAAAGTGTCCCATTTTTTCATATCTTGTTGAATCTTATACCAAATTTTTTCATAATTATTTTTAAATAGATCTATGTTTTTCATAGTCAATTCAATTCCTAAATACTTTGTCTTTGTAACCACTTCACATTGGATTTTCTCCTGGAGTTCCATTTGCTTCTGTTTCGTCATATTTTTACACATCACCTTTGTTTTACTTTTGTTAACATAGAAACCGGCCAAGTCTCCAAAATTTTTAATTTTTTGCATCAGTCGTGGTATATTCTCTAATGGATCTTGAATCATAAACATTACATCATCCGCAAAGGCTCTATATTTATATGTAAAGCCTCTCGTTGTCAGTCCTTTAATATTCTTGTCTTCTTTTATTTTCCCCAATAATACTTCCAATATCCAAATAAACAATAGTGGAGATAGGGGGCAGCCTTGTCTAGTCCCTTTTCGCACTTTAAAATATTCCATTTTTTCTTTATTAACGTTCAATGCCGCTTTTTGATCCAAATAGATTGCAGTAATCATATTTAAAAAAGATTGACCTATTTCCATTTTCTCTATCACTTGCAGCATAAAGTCCCAGTTCAAATTATCAAAAGCTTTTTCCGCATCCAAGAAGAGAAATCCAACTTCTTTTTCAGGGTGTTTATCACAATATTCAATTGCATCTATCACCACTCTTAAGTTGTCTCAAATTTGTCTATTCGGTAGAAAACCAGCTTGTTCTTCTGTTATAACATCTTTCAAATAATTTTTCAACCTTTCAGAAATTACTTTAGCAAACAGTTTATAATCATTATTTAGGAGGGATATTGGTCTATAATTCTTCACATTAGCTAGGTCTAAACCTTCTTTAGGTATAAGTGAGATATTTGCTTCTTTCCATGACTCTGGAATCCGTTTTGTCTCCCTTATTTCATTCGACAAAAGTACAAAAATTGGGGTTAGCTCATTCTTTAATTTTTTGTAAAATTTTGCAGTAAATCCATCTGGACCTGGAGCTTTCCCCAATTTTGCTTCTTCTATCGCACTGACAATTTCTTCATTTTTAATTGGACCATTAAGCACTTCTTTCATTTGTTGTCCCAATGTTGGTACTTCAATATTCTCCAAATATTTCTTAAGTTTCTGTGAATTAATACATTTCTTTTGAAACAATTTGGCATAGAAATTGAAAAAGACTCTCTTTAAGCCATTCAAGTCCACAATATCCTTTCCATCTTCTATTATTTTATTTATAAAATTTCTTTCATGTCTAAATATGCCAATAAAGGTTCTGATTGATTGACTGGTTGATAAAGACTCTCAAGTTTTCTTGATGAGGCTGGTGCTGAGGCAGGCCTGGACTATGCAGACATGATGACTTCATGTGTTCCATGGAGGAATGGTAGAGACACAGGTCCTGCCTCTGGATCGAAGAGCACAGAGGGTCTTTTGTCTTTGGCTCTGTGGAAAAATACTCCAAATTGAGAGCCTTTACCATCCTTGTGAGCTGTTCCCCATAAGGTTTCTATTCATCCATCGGTGACGGTGCATAAGGTTCTCCAACATTGTCATCTGTGGAAGCCAGTCTTGGAACCAGAGCATCGCGAGTTTGAGTAGCAGGTAGGATGATGTCTGTCAGATTTGTGGAACCCGTCTCTCAATGAACATGAGGAAGGACACCATGGCACTGGGTAACCTTGATTCTAGGAGTCCCATTATGGTGTAAACATCATAGGCATCAGGAAACATGGCATCCAATGAGACTATCTCACTGGACTGCTTCAGTGCCATTTCAGTGTCCCTAGAATCTCAGTGTTGGAGGACAACTCCAATCAATGGCAACAGCTAGATTTCAAAATCTCTCCACATCTTGGTACGGTCCCCTTAGGAGTCAGTGGTGATTGGTGCAGAGGGAAGATAGACAACCATTCTGGAGTCAAGGATTCTCGGTGTTGTGAACCAAGTTGCCTCTGATGCTGTTTGGTCAAAAGCGATGGTGATCGAATTCCGGGCAATGAAGCATTATCAACAGCTGATGGTGCCATTTGCTTTTGAGTCCATGATCTTGGGTGATGTTGGCCTTGGAGTGACTGCCTCGGAACAGAAGAGGACCTTCTGTGCCATGAGACGAAGGCTGTAGGCTTCTCTGACGGACTATGGACTGGTGAGTGGGAAGAACTAGGTGAACTGCATTCAGTGTGCTTGGATTTCTTCTTAAACTTTTCAGATGGTGGTTTGGAAATAGTACAGTTCTGTGGCTCAGAAGTGGGCAAGGCAGAATGGGGAGCAGGCATGGAACTGACCAAAGAAGACTTTTTGGTTGTGTCTTATCTCTCCTCCGATTCAGTCAGTGGAACCTGCAGTGCTTTCTCCCAAAGTGCCTTCAAGCTGGCTGCTTGTCCTTCTCTCTCCTTTGGAGTGAGGTGATGACAGGCTTCACAAGTGGACGTGTTGCATTTCTTTCTTTCTTTTTTTTTTTTAAACAATTTATTATTGGATATATCTTACATGTTCATACAATTTAAACCAAACCAATACATATCCATTTTTCTTTCTCCCACTCCCCCCCAAACAAGGCTTCCCGCACTGCACCAACCCCACTGATATTTCTCTTATTCAATTACATTTACTACTAAACATATTTTCTTTTACTAATGGTAACAATTCAAAAATTTAAGTCTCTTTCCACTTCTCCTCAATAACTGTCAAAACAAATCAAACCACGTTTAACATCCCAATTCTTCAACAAATATTCTTGAAAGTCTTTCCAGTCTTCAAAAAAGGTTTCATCTTCTTCGTTGTTTAATTTTCTTGTTAATTTGTCCATTTCTGCCATAAACAATGTCTTTTTAATCCATTCCCATGTTTCAGGTACTTTATCTTGTTTCCAACATTGAGCAAAAATCAGTCTAGCTGCTGTAATCAAGTACCATAATAGTGTTCTCTTGGCTACATTTATTTCCTCCATTTTAAGACCTAACAATAACATCTGTGGGTCTTTCTTAAAAGTACATTTCAGAATTTTTTGTATCTCATTGTGGATCTCAGTCCAATACTTTACTGCTTTGTCACATGTCCACCACATATGATAAAAAGACCCTTCATGTTTCTTACATTTCCAACATTTGTTAGACATACTTTCATTTATAATAGCAATTTTTTTAGGTGTCATGTACCATCTATACATCATTTTATAACAATTCTCTTTAACATTTACACAAGTTGAAATTTTCATTGACTTTTTCCACAAGTATTCCCAAAATGCCATGAATATCTCATTATTAATATTTACTGCCCATTTTATCATTTGCTCTTTTACTATTTCGTCCTCAGTATACCATTTCAATAAAATCTTGTACAATTTAGAAATCATTTTCTTACCCTTACCAACCCATACAGTTTCAATTTCAGTATAATTTTCTCTAAAACCATGTTCTCTCTTATCGGTTTTAAATAAGTCATAAATCTGTCTATACAACCAATCATATTCAAATTCCACATCCACTCTATCTTTTAGTACAAAGTTTTTTCCTTCTAATTTTAAGAGACATTTGTAAGGTAGCCAATCTAAAGTCTGACTTCTTGAATATGGATTAATCACTTCTGCTGGTACTATCCAAAGTGGTCTTTCTTCCGAGAAGAATTTTCTATATCTCGTCCAGGTCTCGAACAGTGATCGTCTTATGAAGTGGTGTTTGAAGAACTTGTCCAGTTTTACTTTTCCATACCATAAATATGCATGCCATCCGAACTTATTGTCATGACCTTCTAAAGCCAATAACTTTTTATTCTCAAGATTAATCCACTGCTCCAGCCAGGTTAAGCAGACAGCATCATAATACAATCTTAAATTTGGTAATTGTAGACCTCCTCTTTCCTTTGCATCACATAAAATTTTCATTTTAATCCTTGGCTTTCTTCCTGCCCATACAAATTTCGTTAATTCTTTCTGCCACGTATCCAGTATTTTCCTTTGTTTTAATATTGGAATAGTCTGAAATAAAAACATCAAACGCGGCAAGACATTCATTTTTACAGTTGCAATTCTTCCCAATAGCGATAAATTCAAGGTATCCCATTTCTTCATATCTTGTTGAATCCTGTACCAAACCTTTTCATAGTTATTTCTGAACAAATCAATATTTTTCATAGTCAATTCAATTCCTAAATATTTAGTCTTTGTAACCACTTCACACTGAATTTTCTCTTGCAGCTCAATTTGTCTCTGTTTCGTCATATTTTTACACATCACTTTCGTTTTACTTTTATTAACGTAGAATCCTGCAACTGTTCCAAATTCTTCAATTTTTTCCATCAATTGTGGTATATTCTCAATTGGATCTTGAATCATAAACATTACATCATCCGCAAATGCTCTATATTTATAAACAAAGCCTTTCACTGTAAGTCCTTCAATGCTATTGTCTTTTCTAATCGCTATCAATAATATTTCCAATATCCAAATAAACAATAACGGAGATAACGGGCATCCTTGTTGTGTTCCCTTTTGGACTTGGAAGAAATCTGTTCTTTCTTTGTTTATATTCAAAGTTGCTTTCTGTTCTGAGTAAATTGCCACAATCATGTTTAAGAAAGACTGTCCAATATCCATTTTTTCAATAACTTGCAGCATAAACTCCCAATTTACATTATCAAAAGCTTTTCCCGCATCTAAAAAGAGGAATCCAACTTCTTTTTCTGGATGTTTGTCATAATATTCAATTGCATCAATCACCACTCTTAGATTGTCTCTGATTTGTCTATTTGGTAAAAAACCAGCTTGCTCTTCCGCTATAGTATCTTTTAAGTATTTTTTCAGTCTTTCCGAAATTATTTTTGCAAATAGTTTATAGTCATTATTTAATAGCGATATTGGTCTATAATTTTTTACGTTAGTTAAATCCAAACCTTCTTTCGGTATCAATGAAATATTTGCTTCCTTCCATGAATCTGGGATCCGTTTGGTGTTTCTTATCTCATTTGACAGAAGTACGAAAATAGGGGTTAGCTCCTCCTAAAATTTCTTGTAAAATTTTGCTGTAAAGCCATCTGGACCCGGAGCTTTGCCCAACTTTGCATCTTCTATCGCCATTATTACTTCTTCCTTTGTTACTATTCCGTTTAATAGTTCTTTAATTTGTTGTCCCAGCTCTGGCACTTCAATATTCTCCAAATATCTTAATTTTCTGTTGATCAATTCCTTTTTTCTTAAATAGTTTGGCGTAGTATTTTAAAAAAGCTCTTTTTATGCCATCCAACTTCACAACATCTTTTCCATCTTCAGTAATCTTACTTATAAAATTCCTTTCTTTTCTATTTTTCAATTGCCACGCTAAAAATTTTCCTGGTTTATTTGCACCCTCAAATGCTTTTTGCTGTAATTTCTTCAGATTCCAGTATAACTCTCTGTTTAGTAAAACATTAAGTTGATCCTGTAAAAAATGGATCTCTTTGATAATCTTTTTCTTCCCTGGTTTTTTCTTTAGTTCCTTTTCTTTCTGTCGAATTTTTTCATGAAGGTCCTTTTGTTGTTGCATCCTTTGTTTTTTATCTTTAGAATTCAGAGAGATAAGCAAACCTCTCATTACCGCTTTGTACGTATCCCATACAACCTGTATGTCGGTACCTTTGTCTAGATTCATTTCAAAAAAATAATTTCGTTTCTTTTTTTAATGTCTCATTGATTAATTTTTGGTCCAATAAATCCTCATTAATTCTCCAATATAGTTGTTTTGATTTTTCTTTAGACATCCAAAGTAAAGGGTTATGATCTGAATTATTTTTCGGTAAAATTTCAATTTTGTAAGTCTTTTGTGCCATCTCCTCTGACATCCATATCATATCAATTCTAGAAAAGGAACTATGTCTGTTAGAATAAAATGTATAGTCCTTTGTCTTAGGATTCCATTTCCTCCAGACATCTTCTAACTTCTCTTGCTTCATCAGCTGGAAAAATTTTTTTGGCAGCTTTCCAACCGCCTCTCCTATTGCTTTAGACTTTCTATCCAATACGTTGTTCACCGTACCATTAAAGTCTCCTGCCAAGATAACTTGGTCATAGCTTAAACAGTCCAGCTCTTTTGTCAGATCATTGAAAAAAGTCTCTTTTGCACCATTGGGTGCATATATATTTACAAGCAATGTCCTTTTTCTATTCATCATTATTTCCACGCCAACATATCTTCCTTCCTTATCTGAGAAGATTTGTTTAGGTTCCAATTCTTTAGCGATGTAAATCACTGTTCCTTTCTTCTTGTTAGTTGCTAATGAATGAAATTCTTCTCCCAATTTTCGATTAATCAGATATTTATTGTCTTGTTTTCTGATATGTGTTTCTTGCAAACAAATTATATTACATTTTTGTTTCTCAAGCCAATGATTCACTAATTTTCTTTTATTTGGTGAATTTAGTCCATTCACATTCCAAGATAAAAATTTGTAATCCATCATAGTTTTGAGTTAAATGTCTTTAAAATCATCAAAATTGTTCTCTTTAAATCTGTACATATCTCCTTCCGTTTTGATTGTGTACCTCACCGAGTTGTAAGAGAATGATAGTCCATATGGAATCTCCCATCTGAATCTAATGTTCATTTCTTTTAACCTATCCGTTAATTTCTTGAATTTCTTTCTATCTTGTAAAATCATTCTCGGAATTTCTCTTAGAATTATTATTTTCTTTCCATTAATTTCCAACGGTTGTGTAAATTGCTTCTTGAAAATGTCTTCTTTCATTTTTGTAGTCACAAATTGAACAATCACATCTCTAGGTAATTTCTTTCTCTTGGCATAAGCTGAGTTTACTCTGTAGATTAAGTCAAAGTCTGGATCTAAATCTCCTTGATCTTCCCCTATGTAAGTTGTCAACGTGCCAATTACTAAAGCCCGTAAGTCTTGATCTTCCTCCTCTTCAATTCCTCTCAATCTCAGATGATTCTGAGTAGCCCTATATTCCATCATGGACTCCAGTCTTGAATTTTCTTGTAGGGTTCGTTTAACTTTCTGTTCCATTTCTTCTGATTTTGTCACCAGACTTTGAACCTCTTTTTTAACTTCATCCGTATCTTTTTTTATCCCTGCCACTTCTGTTAGTACCAGTTCTTTCAACTCTTCCATATTTTTTTTCTGTACTTGGACTTGCACTTGTTCTATTTGCTGCAGTTGTATTTGTAGCTGTTGTTGCAACTGTGATTCTATTTGCTTTCCCAAACTCTGCACCACTTCTGTCATTCGTTTCTCCATCGCTTCCATGGCAGCCTGCCACTCTTTTTTTTCCTTTGCAGACATTCTTGGACTAGGTGATGAGGCAGCCCTTGGTCTTGACCTCAAATCCGTCTTGGAGGCAAATTCGAAACTAAACAATCCTTATATTATCAATCTTAAAGCCAAATTGCCACCTTTATAACTTCCCCCGATGCTTTTTCGGCTTAAAAACAACTTTTTAAAATTTAGTCCTCCTCAAAATGGCGGGCGCAATTTCTCTATGGTTTACTGGCTAGAGTAGGCTCTTTTAGGACTTCCGCTTTAGCTGTCCGTCACTATAATCCAACTTCCGGTATCGCACTCTAAAACGTCCATCTCTATCCGGCAAAGCAACTTCAAAAACAGCCACTCTAGTCTACTTCCTGTACCACAGAGTCACAGTTAGTTTCGTTTCTACTACGCAAAGTTTAGTCTTAGCTGACCACAGGAATGCAAAACAAAGTCACTTTTCCGCCGTTTTCTCCGAAGGAAAGCTTTCTTTTAACTTTTAAATCAAGCGGATTAGTTCCTCAACGCTTTTTATGCTTATCCGTACGTTTAGATTTTACGTTCTTCTTCAAAACGGTAAGCAAATGCTCAATTGTTACCTTGCTTGTAATCTCAGGGTTTCGCAGTGCTTCTTTTGTAAACGATGTTAATCTTGATGTTCAAGAGGTCGGTAGAAGGCGGATTTATGCTGAATTCTCAGCCCGGCTGGTATCTGTAGAGCTGATTAGCAACTGCCCTCTTCGCGGAAGGAGATCAAGGTGTAAACAAGCTTCCTCCAAAGCTTATCCACGCTGATCTCAACTCCCTCTCAGGCTTGGCTGCTTGCTTGCCACCCCCCGCCTGGGGAGTGCTGCGCTGGGCCAGGTAGCACCCAGACTGTCGTCAGATACCGCCGTACACCTTGCCCAAATCGCAAAGTGCGTCAATTCGCCATTTTAACTCCGACCGGAAGCCGACGTGTTGCATTTCTTGAAAAGGGCCATCATGAGGTAAAGATGTAGAAAAACCTCAGCTGGCTGTTAATAAATGCTATTTTCTTTTTTCCCTCAGGATGTCCAAAGGAAGCTCACTGAAAACTTGTCCTCTCTCACTGGTGGCAAAAAGAGAACTAAGGAAGAGTGGTCACCCCTCCTACATCACATGATTTTTGAGCAGGAAATCACAGTGAGTGGGGAGGAGAGACAGCACTCTTGGGACTCTAGAAAATTCTTTCAAATAGAAGCTTGCTAGCTCCTCTCCGTGGCTGGTCTGCAGAAATGCAATCCCATGTGAGCCTGCACAGAAGCCATGAAGATGAACAAGCACATATCAATCCCCAATATTGTACATGATCTAAAGTTTCCTGCATATTAAACCCATTGTTGTTTTCCCTTGCTGTTTAATGAATATAATGCTTAGTAAGGTAACAACGTTCCATGCACCTCAGTGTTTAGTCATGCCAGGTACATGACCACAGAAATGTCTTCAGACAGCACTGGCTCTTTGGCTTGGAAACAGAGGCACCGCCCCTTAGAGTCAGATTCAACTAGCTTTTGAGCAAGGGAAGCTTTTACCTTTACTTACTGATCACTTTGTCATTGTTGAGTATCACAAACCAGAGAATGGGAAAGTAGAATGTTCCAGACAGAACTCTTTAAACCCTGGTTGTTGGTCAGAGAGCATTTGAAAAAGGACAAAAATGGAATAAACAAAAGGGGTGGGATGCAATGTTAGCACTACCGATCGCTACAGATAAGTGACAAGCATGTGTGATGGGCAAGGTATAATGTTTGGTAGAATATTTGCAAAGGAACAATTGATAAGATTTGACTTACTTATGGTTGATCCTGATTCAGGCCTGTTCAAGGAGCTGATGATAACAAAGCCAAACCCTTCATTCTCCTTGCGATGAATAATGACATCACTTGTTTGCAAGCTGTGTGAAGCAAAGCCCTCTGGGGGTGTAGCATTGCTACTTGATCCAGCATGATTGCTGTTAGCGTATGTGGCATAGTCACTTCTTGGGGAACTGTGATGCGTAGACACAGAGCCTGGACTTCTGCCATTCTCTGGACGTGGGTCCCCTAAAACCAAAACCACATGAAGATTACAACTGTTTGTTTCCTGATGAAGGTTTTGCTAACGTTAGAGAAATTCATTAAGCTTTCTATTGATCTTATTGTTAAACTTCTATCTATTGTTATGGTAGTCACAATCTTTATGTGACTTTGTAACTCGCCCTGAGCCTGCTTGCAAGGATGGCAGGATAGAAACCAAAGTAATAATAATAAAAAAATGAACAGCAACTAAACAGGAAATACAGCCAGTGAGGTGTCATTGTTAAGGTTTCAGACTAGGATCTGGGAGGCCCTTGTTTGAATCCCCACTGTGCCGTGGAAGATTGCTAGGTGACCTTGGGGCAGTCAATCTTTGTTTTAGCCTAAATATCCTCACAGGATTGTTTTCATGTGGATAAAATAGAGGGAAGAACAATATTGCAAGCCACTTTGGATTCCCATTAGGGAGAAAAGTGTGATAAAATACTTAAATAAATAAATACAACAATCTGATGAAGCAGAATATCTACATATTACTACTTCATGTATTCCAAAGTAAAATCCTACCCTCTGAAATGGGCTCCCTTTCCAATCCAACCCTAGGGGAACTTACAGCCAAATGAAACCATGAATCTGTGGCTTTATGGAAAATCAGAACAAACTTCTTTTGTTGGGCCCAGCTCAAAAATGTATTAGTTATTTTGTTTACTTCGTTTAAATCACACCTTTCTCTCTAACAGGGACTCACAGCAGCTTACAAAGCTCTCTTCTCCATTTTTTCTCACAACAACCCTGTGAGGTAGATGAGAGGGTATGGCTGGTCACCCAGCAAGCTTTCATGACAAAGAGTAGTTCGAACCTGGGTCCTCCAGATCCTTGTCTGACACTTCTAACTACTATATCATACTGGCTCTCTATAAATATATGAATTTTCCCTCCACCACTACATGGATCTTGAACTATCTTGCTCCTTATGCCAGACTTCTTAAGCATCAGAGGAACAGAAGCAAAATGACTGCTAAGAGAAAGAAAGGGACATAGGGAAATCCTTGAAATGTGGGCAATAAGACACCTGTAAGAAGCAAGAAAAACAGTGAGATCAGACCATACATTTATCTCACTCTGCAGATCAGAGAGGCCTGATGGAGACCATTAGCTCCTATTAAGGGTAACCTACATATTGTTCTATTTTCTGCCTCTAAAACTATGTAGAAAAGTAACAGTAGCTCAGAATTCAGGCCAAGGAATGAAGTACTGAACATCCATCCACTGATGGAAAAACTAGTTATCTGAATAACACCTGGATTTGTAGCTAGTGGCAATACTACCACAGCTGTTATCTATCTAGTATATTTTTATGCCATCCTTCCTCTAAAGAGTTCAGTACATGGTTCTCCTTTCCCCACCCTAACCTCACAATAAATAAATAAAATACTATATCCACTTTGCTCCAAAAGAATTAGGTATATTTACATGATACTTCTGTATACTTTAATATACTCATGAGTTCTAAAGAAGGAGAGTAGAGTAATTTAAGTTTATTTTATTTGTTTCATTAATTTTTTATCACACTCATCCCCCAGAAAGAGGCTTGAGGTGGCTAACAACATAACAATGCAATACCAAGAACAATGATTAAACCATAACTCTAATAAAATCCAATTAAAACTCAACACACAGCTTTTGGCATAAAAATCCACCATGTTGTTACCTAACTAGAATGTCTGGTGGAATACCTCTATCTTACATGCCTGCAGAAAGTCCCACAGGGCAGAAGTCTCTTCAGACAGAACATTCCACAAGATCAGGGCCACAATGGAAAAGGCCTTCACCCTTGTTGCACTCAAATGGACAAACTGAGGGCCGGGTACCACCAAAAACTTGCATGTGGCTGAATGAAGACATAATGGGAGAGGCAGTCCTTTACATATGATGGTTCCAGACCATTTAGGGTTTAAAAGTTTACACCAGCACCTTGAATTTGATCCAGAAACCAACTGGAAGTCAGTGCAGTAAATTCGGCCATGGTGAATTGTGCGAGCCATGGTGAATTGGTCAACAGCCTGGCAGCTGCATTCTGAACAACCTGAAGTTTCTGAAGTGCCTTCAAGGGCAGCCCTGTGTAGAACAAATCATAGTAATCCAATCTGGAGGAGACTGTCACATGAATCACTGTGGCCAGGTCAAACCCAGGGGGAAAACTGATGGGCCTGGCGGAGATAGAAAAAAAATCTGTTTCACCACTGAGGACACCTGCTTATCCAAGGTAAGTGAGGCATCCAGCCAGACCCCAAACTCCTCATGGAGTCCAATAGAATAAGTTGGGCACCATCAAAAATGGGCAGCTGCAAACCCCACACTGGCCTAGCCCTCCCAGCCACATAATTTAGAATTATACATTAAATATTAAGCAGGAGTACATTCCATTTGTAGTGCTTGAGGTTTTCTATTTTTTATAAAATAATGAGGGCTTTTTTTGCACCTATTCTATTGCTTTATACATAAACATATTATGGCTATAATTTCTATTACCATTATTGTTTCTATTTGGGCTTTCTAAAGGTTGTAACACAAATCACTTAAGGTACCACTCAATCAAGTTATAAAATCTTGACCATGTTTTCTCAAAAATATCTTCTCTCTTGCCTTGAAATAGCAACGTTAATTTGTCCATTTTGGCAGTTTCTAAAAGTTTATAAATTATCTCTTCTTTTGATGGCGTTTCTTCTTTTCTCCAGTATTTAGCATACAAGATTCTTCCTGTAGCCTGTAGTTCGTTTGTTTGTTTTGTGTGTTGATGTTAATGTTAAGTGTTGGAAAATAATAAAAAATTGCTCTTTATAATTAAGAATTATACCCTTGTTCTTCTACTGTGTCTTACTACATTTTTTAGCAATGTGCTTCTTGGACCTCTACCTATCAAGACATAAGGAAGCAACTCTGCCTCTACTGCATCCTGTCTTCTTCCTTCCCTTCTCCTTCTAGTAGGTGAAACTAAATCTGGCCTCCAGTAGGGAAGGCCATTGTCAGCTGTCCCCGAAACACTTCTCATTGTTGAGCACACATTCAGTTAAAACCCAAACTGTTAATTTCTAATTTTACAAAATAGATGGCTAGTTTTCTTCCCCACAATATGTGCTGCAATAACTCCCCCCCCCCAAAAAAAAATTCTTTTCAGGGATGCCATTTTTCTTGGAATGAAGCAAAACATGAGCAAACAGAAAACTTTTTTTTAAGCTGGCACATCCTCTAGTAGTCCTTATACAACTTAGAAATAAAATGATTAATGCAAGGAGGATGGAAGAAAAACAAACAATCATTATTCTGCTGAATTAGAATTGAAAATCTCCAGAAGTTACGGAACCAGAGCTGTGCTAATTTTCACACATCTCTCCTTATAATAATTATCTTTTGGTTTCGTAAGATTCCATGCTCTCCCATTGGCTCTAAAATGCCCTCCCTCAGCCATTGGCCCATCAGCCGCCACTCAAGAGCACTTGTGTGCCATTGGCCGGGTGCTGGGTCTGCTCCTCTTCCCCACCCACTCCCCCTTCAGACAGATTTGCATGTCACATTTACTGGCAGACAGCTCTCTCTCTCTTGAGGAAGACAGTTCTCTTGACTCCTGTGAGGGACGGTCCCCTCAGTGGCTGTTGGTAGGCAGCCAAGCTTGGTTCTGTGAGTAAAAAAACAAAGGACTTTCAGCATAATCCCCCTCCCCCGCCCATAACCCCCTCCCTAACCCAGGCCACTTTCCTGTCAGAATAAATGGAAAAAGGCTCTCTCTCCTGCTTAGCTTCAGCATGGCTGGCTGGCTAATGAGGTGGGCCAGCGACCATCAAACCATTTTCTCCAACTCCCTGCTGTGTGGCTGACTTTCCCCTAGGGTTGCCAATCTCCAGGTGGGACCTGGAGATCTCCCACTGTTACAATTGCCCTCCAGATGACAGAGATCAGTTCCCCGGGAGAAAATGGTTGCTTTGGAGGGTAGACTCTATGGCATTATACCCTGCTGAGTCCTTCCACCTCCCCCCAAATGCTGCCCTCCACAGGATCCATCCCCCCAAATTTCCAGGCATTTCCCTAATCAGAGTTGGCACCTGTACTTTCTCCTCTGTCAGTAAAAGGCCCTTTCCACACCTATGTTGGCCTTTGGGAGAAAACTCATTGGGCCCAGTCCTGGTCAGGTTGCCAACTCCAGGTGGGCAATTCCTGGAGATTTGAGGGATGGAGCCTGGAGAGGGTGAGGTTTGAGGAGGGGTGGCACCTCAGACAGGTACGATGCCATAGACTCCACCCTCCAATCCAGCCATTCCCTGATGGGGAACCATTGTTGCCAATCTCCAGGTGGGGGCTGGAGATCACTCAAAATTACAACTGCTCTCTAGGAGGGAGGGGGGAGGAGATGGAAAACTAAAGGTAGGTTGATGGTTGGCTGGGAGGGAGATAGGGTTATCAATTCCAGGTTGGGAAATTCCTGGAGATTTGAGGGGTCGAACCTGGAGAGGGTGAGTGTTGAGGAGGGGTGGGACCTCAGACAGGTACAATGCCATAGACTCCACCCTCCAAACCAGCCACTCCCTCCTGGGGAACCACTGTTACCAATCTTGGGAGTGGGCTGGAGATCACTCAAATTTACCACTGCTCTTCAGGTAGCAAAGATCAGTTCCTCTGGAGAAAATGGTGGACTCTGTCATTATACCCTGCTGAGATTGCCACAGCAAATTGTCACTGAGTGCCCAAAGCCGGGGCACTCTCCCAGAGCCTCTTTCTAGAGCCCGTTGTATTTATTTCCACAACAGGCCTTATTCCTAGTGCTAAATAATGCAGTTTCAGTCCATTTCAGCTACCATTGGCAAATGGATTTTGCCATTTCACACAGTAAAATCCAGTCGCAAAGTGCATTGAAAGTGAATTGAAAGTGCATTATTTAGTGTGTGTGAAAGTGTCAGAGACAAGAAAGATCTCATTTGCTGGCTGTCATGTTTTAGAAGGCTGTATACTGCTTAACTCAGTGTGGGTGAAATTGAAAGAAAATAATCTTACCCCTCTGCGTTACCAACTGCTGCTTTCCTATAAATGACTGCTATGGATTGTCATTAAGTACAGGAAAAAATGATGAAGCAGGGAAAGCAGATTTTATATTGCTATTGGATTTCCTTCTATTCTGAGATCTATTCAAAAAAAGTTGAAGTATGGTTATGCTTTCTGCAAAAAGGAGTGTTCTAATTCCTCCTTCCCTTGAAATATATTTCTTTCTTGCCTATTGAGGCTTCAGGTATTGGCAATTCTGATTTGTACTGTCTTTTCTTTTTTGGAGGGAGTTCTGAAACTGCTATGATCCTTTGAATCCAGACTATTAAATGTTCTCAGAGTGAGCTAGCCTAGATATCCTTTTCTCCCTGCAGTGGTTTCATGACTTAACTTATTTCATTTCTCCCAGTCTCACAGTAGCCTATATTGCACAGGTATAAAAAGTTGGAAAAACCTATTCATCCATCCATGCCTCCACCTCTACATAAATGGCTGTTATTTGGCAAGAGCATATGAGCCTTCACCAGTGGGAGAGAGGGCAAATGGAACTAATTTGCTGTGGTGCACTTGACACAGAGCTATAAAACTTGAATCTAACAGCTATCAAAGCATCACAGAAGCATACTCAGTAAGCTCTTGGGCACTCCACATATGGCCTGTGGGCTGCATGTGGCCTACAAAGACACACACTGTGGCTAGGACCCCAAGCTAGCACCACAGCATCCCTTCCCAATGTTCCCCATGCAACCAGGATGTGGCAGCTTCCCACCATTGCTGTGGCTCATCTGAGCAGCAGACCCATACTATTGATCTGTGCCTACAGCTACCAGGGGGCTGGTCACCACCATAGCCTAGGAAGGTTTGCCACCCTGAAAAAATGCCAGGGCAGAGATACTCAAGGGAGCTATGGTAGCTGGTAACAAGGCAGGGGAAGGGCCAGAAGCCTTTGAGTCAGTTGTCACAGAAAAAGGCTCTTGTAAGAACAAGGATTGGGGCACAGGACACAGAGGAAGAGCAATGGGCTGACTCCTTTCCCAGTAATACAAAGCAAGAGAGAGACACACAGCAAGAAGGGAACAACCCACAGGAAGGAAGAAGATGCAGGTGAGGAAAAACAGTCTCTTCTCTCTACTTGAAACCTCTCAGGCAGATCCAGTGCCTGTGGTGGACGCTGGAATAAGCCTCACCCTCTTACACCCTATGGTGGAACATGCCTGCTCTGGCTTTCAGGCACTATTCTGCCCTGTCCTCCTAGGTTTTTCTCAACACCTGGAGAAGCATTTCCTTCACTCTTGCATAGCCTGCCACCACTACCTGACCTTTGTAAGGAATTGCCCATTGGGAGGGTCAGAGCTCCCAGCTTCCTTTCCAAGTTCTGAGGCCTTGCCTGTGTCTCCCGCTGCTCAGCACCTGGTCACCACAGGAGCAGTTTATTGCCTTGCATGCCCCTGGAAGAATAGCCCCTTGCCAACTGCCTGCCTTCCTCCTGGCACGCCTTCTAAAATAGTACATCTGAGATGGTGGGGGTCTATGTGGTACAGAAAACCACTACCAGCATCAAAAGTCAGAGTATTTATTTAAAAAATGTTCTTAGTATACTTTTAGCACAGCACCAGATTGAGCTAAGGATACAAAAGAAATTGGTAAAAACACAACTCCTCTGTTCCTCTCTGTATATACGCCTTATCAGATGTTAAAATATAGGACAGGCTCTTCAGCTTTAAGAAGTTACAGTTCTCTACATAGTTCACATTACTCAAACTCCCTTCAGCTGTCCACACCAAGCACATGATCAATGGCTGCCTACTTAGTTGGGACTCCTGCCTGCTCTCATTGCCTCAGCATGCAAGGAAAAGAGGAATTCCTCCTTGTTCTCTTGAGTTTTATCTCATCTGTTTCTCCTCCCACTGACCCAACAATGACAGGTCAAAGAGGCATTTTCTGGAGATCTCCAGGAATCTCGTTCCTGCTGTCCCTCTAGCATTTCATTCCTCCAAATCCCTGCTAGGAGAAGAGAGAGATCGTGACCCACCCATTATCTCTCCTGCTAAATCTATTAGCATTTCTACGAAGGTGAGCTGAGGTACATCTGGGAAGCAATTGAATTGATTCCCCTCCCAGTCCCTGCCTGGGGGCAGGGGGACTGTTAAAATGCAAAGTGGAGGTTTGGCACCTTTCAATCCCCCAAGACAAAATGCATTTCTTCACAGACCCCAACAACACAACACCCCCACTTCAGCCAGAAGGCAGTGATACAGTGTTTGCAAGGCAGCAGTGCTCCTCACAGATTAAAAGGTCCTTTGGATGAGGGAGTCTGGCTTGGAAAGGACTACATCTTGAGGTCCTGTGTCCTTTGAACTCAGTTTCTCTCTCCCCTGCATTTAGGTCCCCTGCTGAAGAGAAGCTCATAAGAACATAAGAACATAAGAGAAGCCAATGTTGAATCAGGCCAATGGCCCATCTAGTCCAACACTCTGTCACACAGAGGCCAAAATATACCAGGTGCCATCAGGAGGTCCAGCAGTGGGGCCAGGACACCAGAAGCCCCCTCCCACTGCTGCCCCCTCCAGCACCAAGAATAGAGTGCATCACCTGCCCCAGACTGAGAGTTCCCATCTATACCCTGTGGCTAATAGCCACTGATGGACTTCTGCTCCATATGTTTATCTAATTCCCTCTTGAAACTGTCCATGCTTGTAGCTGCCACCACCTCCTGTGGCAGTGAATTCCATATGTTAATCACTCTTTGGGTGAAGAAGTATTTCCTTTTATCTGTTCTAACTCGACTGCTCAGCAATTTCATGGAGTGCCCACGAGTTCTTGTATTGTGAGAAAGGGAGAAAAGTACTTCTTTCTCAACCTGCTCAATCCCATTCATAATCTTATAAACCTCAATCATGTCACCCCTCAGCCGTCATTTCTCCAAGTTAAAGAGCCCCAAGCATTTTAGCCTTTCTTCATAGGGAAGGTGTTCCAACCCTTTTATCATTCTAGTTGCCCTTCTCTGCACTTTTTCCAATGCTATAATATCCTTTTTGAGATGTGGTGACCAGAACTGTACACAGTATTCCAAATAAGGTCGCACCAATGATTTATACAGGGGCGTGATGATACTGGCTGATTTGTTTTCAATTCCCTTCCTAATAATCCCCAGCATAGCGCTGGCCTTCTTTATTGCAGTTACACACTGTCTAGACATTTTCATTGAGTTATCCACTACGACTCCAAGATCTCTCTCTTGGTCCGTCTCTGCCAGTTCAGACCCCATCAACGTGTATTTATATTTAGGATTTTTGGCTCCAATGTGCATCACTTTGCACTTGGCCACATTGAACCCCATTTGCCACGTTGATACCCACTCATGCATCCTCAACAGATCCCTTTGGAGTGCCTCACACTCCTCCCTGGTTTTCACCACCCGGAACAACTTCGTGTCATCTGCAAATTTAGCCACTTCACTGCTTACTCTCAATTCCAAATCATTAATAAACAAGTTGAAAAGCATCGGACCAAGTACTGATCCCTGTGGTACCCCACTGCTTACCACCCTCCACTGAGAAAGTTTCCCATTTATACTCACTCTCTGTTTTCTATTTATAAGCCAGTTTTTGATCCACAAGAGGACTTGTCCTTTTATCCCATGACTATCGAGCTTACTTAGGAGCCTTTGATGAGGAACTGTATCAAAAGCTTTCCGGAAGTCAAGGTAAATAATATCTATTGGGTCCTCCTTGTCCACATGTTTGTTCACTCCCTCAAAAAACACTAACAGGTTAGTGAGACAAGATCTTCCCTTACAGAACCCATGCTGAGTCTGCCTCAATAGTTTTTGCTCATCAATGTGCCTACTAATTCTTTCCTTAATAACAGTTTCCACCAACTTACCCAGTATTGATGTCAGACTGACTGGCCTGTAATTTCCCGGCTCTCCCCGGGAGCCCTTTTTAAAGATGGGAGTGACATTAGCTACCTTCCAGTCCTCAGGAATAGAGGCAGATTTTAAAGAAAGATTACATATTTTTGTCAGGAGATCCACAACTTCCCATTTGAGTTCTTTCAGAACTCTCGGATGAATGCCATCCGGGCCTGGTGATTTATTAGTTTTTAAATTGTCCATCAGTTGGAGGACTTCTTCTCTTGTCACCACAATCTGATTCAGCTCACTTCCCTTCAGCCCAGCACATGATCTTCACAGACTGCTTAAGGTGATTACTGTTGCCTTTGGCTACCACTATTGTTTTGTGAGAGAGAACACATGAAGCTCAGACTCTTGGTCCATCAAAGTCAGTATTTTCTACTCAGACTGGCAGCAGTTCTCCAGGTCACAGGCTGAGGTCTTTCACAGCTCCTCCTACCTGATTCTTTCAATAGGAGATGTCAGGGATTGAACTTGGGACCTTCTGCATGCTAAGCAGATGCTCTGCCACTGAACCATTTTTCTTCAAAGGAATGGTTGCTTCCTCCGCAGCCCATCTGCATCTGGGTGAACCACTATATTATAAAGGGGAAGTTTGGTCTTGATCCAGCTAATATTAGTCTCAATCAAAGAAATGGAATGACTTAATTCCAAGTTATTCCACTAAATCCTGCTGCTTTACCCACTGTGACTAAGTTACATTGATGCCATCACCATTGATATGTTATTGCTGAATGTGTTTGGAAACTGTCCTGAGCCATTCTGGAATGGATGTCATTACAAAAATCTAAAATTCAAAAAATAAACAACTAATCACTTTAGGGCTTCTTCCCAGTTAAACTAAGTAGCATAACTGAGGAACTTGGGAACTGATTGGTTTAGGCTTGGATGAGGAAATAAATTATTGATACCAAAATGAGGCTGTGACTTAATTATTTTATATTCTTTTATTTGTCTTTACAATCACTGCAAAGGACCACTTCTAATAATCTACATAGCTTCTCTTGGCCATTCCCTTTTCTTGGGCTTTCTTTGTCAGCATTCCCAGTATTTATAGAGCCAACATGTTGTAGTGGTTAAGAGCAGTGGACTCTAATCTGGAGAACCAGTTTCAATTCTCTACTCTTCCATATGAAGCCAGCTGGGTGACCTTGGGTCAGTCACAGCTCTCAGAGCTCTCTCAGCCCTAAAAAATAAGTCTAGTTCTCTAAAAGAATTTAAAGCTGCCAGACACTCTTTGGATTTCCAGGCCATAACACACACAATGCTATATGATAATAATAATAATAATTACTATTATTTACTTATTCATTTATTTATTTAATTTATACCCCACCTTTCTCTCCACTGGGAACCCAAAGTTACATCATTTGCCTTGCCTCTTTACAACAGCCCTGTGAGATAGGTTAGGTTGAGAGTGTATGACTGGCCCAAGGTCACCCAGCAAGTTTCCATAGCAGAGTGGTGATTCAAACCTGGGTCTCTCAGGTCCTAGTCCAACACTCTAACCACTATATTACTCAGAAGGGAATGGCTCAGATTATCAGCATGGCTGTGAAATGGTCAGCACAGCAGTGGAGTTCATCCTCATGGCAATTATTGGTCAAATCCCTAGGGAGAGGGCCCCTCTCTTGTACAGTGCTTAGCAATTACAGGTGTTTCATGCATGACAAACTGTGGTCCTGTGTTTGTATGTGTGTATAAACATGGGGGGGGATTCTTCTGCCTCTGTAATACCACAGTGCGGGGGTGATGCTTCCCACTTACCTAGCCCTGAATTGTGGCAGTCTAGCACTATAGAGTTAATTATTGAACTCTGGGGCTGGGTGAAGAGGACATTGATATTCTGAACTCACACCTCACAATATAGAGTAGAGAGGAAGGTGTTTAATCTACCCTACCTATAGTATGTGTGAGAGTTTTGTGCATATGTGAAAACTGGAAATCTCCAGATTAAACATTTAGGAACTTGAGCAGGCCAGTGCCGCCCCCCCCCCCCGTTTTCTTTGGCTTTTTGTACACCATAAACTGTCTTCAACATTTCATGATTTCTGGAGGGCAGTGAGCATTCTCAGTTTTACTGGGTCATTGGGGTGGGGAGTGGAAGTGTTACTTCTTCTGTGTACATGAAATAAAATTAATATTTGTTCTGCATATCTGGGAACTTTTCTGAGTATGAAGCAACCTCTTTGTTTGTGGGCGGTCATATTATGTGGTCCTACTGACAGGCACAGACCATCATGCTATAGTGATGATGCTAATAATAATAATACTCATTATAAATAACTAAAAAGAGAAATGTCTAGAAGAGATCTGGACAGAAAGAATCTCACAAACAGAACCATAACTAGTTTTCCCATGAGAATTAATCATCTGGTGCTGCATGTATTACCTTGGTTACTGGCCATTTTCCTAGGGTTTGGGGAGCTGCTAGGGGGCGTTGCACCAGTTTGGAGAGAATTTTTCTGATTCCAGGAGTCTAAAATGGGCAATAGAAGAACATCAGTCCCCAAACTGGGAGGACTGCAATCCAGTTGACAGAACGAAGTTCAAGTCCAGTTGCACCTTTGAGACCAACAAAGTTTAATTCAACGTATAAGCTTTCATGTGCATGCACACTTCTTCAGATACATTGAAATGGAAGTTACCAGACCATACATACAGGTAGAGGGTGACAAGCAAATCAGCATACAGCATAATAAAGGTGTTCAACAGATGCCATGACCAAACTGGAATAACAAGCCTAGTTTATATGGTCACCATTTGTTTGCGTTTATTTCTGGGGGAAAACATTAATGTGGAATTTCACATTATTCTTTTTAAACCGTTATTGTACCGTCATGGAATAAACTGGTACAGGGATGGCTGTTTCACACAGCCTTTCCCTTCTGGTAAGGAGCTGTCTTTGAAGCAGTGTGTCATTTCAAACTGCACCGCTTTCTTTTCCCGCCATTGCCCCCCCAAGCATGATCTCCCTGACAGGGTGGGTTTTTTTTAAACATTCTATTGGGAGTGCTATGGCGCTGAAGCAGGACTACATATCAGCACCATAGCGACCCCATTGAGACTCCTGGACTCCATTTAGATACACTGACATTCGCTACTGCTATCACTTGGAAACAAGGAGTTCACTGGATATAGAGTTTAAGCACGGGGGGCGGGGGGAGGAGGAACTGGACAGTTTTGAAACCCAGGAGGATTTCCTTCCTTCCTTAAATCCCATAAACTGTGGAGTGTGTGTACCTGAGTCTACACTTCCTCTAAAGCAAACTTTTTAAAAATTGACCATTCACTTATGCTCCTGATCTCCCACTTAAACACGCTGTCCAATTAGGTACTTGTTCCAAGTGACAGCAGTAGCGAATGTCAGTGTATCTAAATGGAATCCAGGAATCTCAATGGGGTCGCTATGGCGCTGGTTTGTAGTCCTGCTTCAGCGCCATAGTGATCCCAATAGAATGTTCAAAAACAAAAAAACGGATGATTGCACACGGGAAGAAAAAGATCGTGAAAAGAACTGTCATTGCAGGAAGTCCTATGGGGCATTTTATACAACACCCCATAGAGCTTCAGAAGCAGTAGGAAGGATTGAAGACTGGAGGAAAGCAGTTTGAGTCAGAAATGATTGAAGACTGGTGGAAAGCAGTTCAGGCACGCTTCCTGAATGGGGCAGAAGCGTGTTTGTCTGAACAGGTACATATATTCCGTCAGGGACCAGTTACTAAAATGGGTCTGTCTGAAATGACAGGAAAAAAATGTTAGTGACCAGTTCCTGAAACAGTATAGGCTGTCTGAAAAGGGCCATAGTGAAGGAAATAAATATATCAAAATCGGAGATTCTTAACTGTGGAATGCTGAGAGTAATTAACTGAGACTCTCTTATTATGCTCCATCTGTTTCCTCTCAAGTGTGGAGGCAATACTACAGCGTCCTCTTCTTTGAGGTGGTGCGATCGGCTGTGCAGTGTATCTCCTCTGTCCCCAGACCAGAGAAATACATTCCAATCTACCATTCCTCTGTCCCCAGACCAGAGAAATACATTCCAATCTACCATTCCAAATTACATTACTATTCATTACATTACAATATACTTGCATTACATCCTCTTTATTTTATTTTATTTTATTTCTTATTTGGAATAGTAGATTGTATGGACTGGTAACTTCCATTTCAATGTATCTGAAGAAGTGTGTGTGTTCATGAAAGCTCATACCTTGAATAAAACTTTGTTGGTCTTAAAGGTGCCCCACTGGACTCAAACTTTGTCCAGTTCCTTTAAATGTTAGCTTTTTTGCAGTATTTGTCTTTAGATTACATACCTGTGGGTAGCACCTTTCTTCTCACAGTTAGATTCACTTGCCCATTTCGAGCTGCATTATGCATGAGATCAATCACATATCGGTGAGTTTTGCCAGCCACTGGAATTCCATCAACATAGACCAACTCATCACCTGGATGTAGACGGCCATCTCTGTCTGCTGAGCCCATAGCAATCACTGCTCCAATTAGAATCTGAGTAATAACATGAAAGGAGAGTTACAAACACATATCCATGAAAGAAATACCAATATACTTTTTCAGATGCGTAGGCAGAGCTTTCTGTACTCCAGATTAATGTTCAAGTCCCTGCTATAATGCCAGCCTTCAGATAAGACAAATAGAAAATTCCATAAGCATTTCAGTAATCGTAGCAATTTATAATCAGTAAAGTTATAACTTGTTCCTCAAAAGTAATGACATTAATAATCCAATAGCAATGGGTAGAAAATTACATTACTGTTATATTCTTCTTGGAGGAAACATCTCTAACATTGAAAAATATGAATGATCATGAAATTAAGAAACCTGGAATTATTAGAGTGTTTTTAAAGGGGATCTATACAGACCATTGACACCATGTTTCTCCCATACTGAAACAACAGCATTAATGATCACTATAGGAGTTGCAGTATCAATGTAGAAACTATCAAGTGGTGTTTTACAGTCTGTGAGAACACACTTAACAATGGCCTGATGCTGTCCACTTTACAATTCCTTGCAATTTTACTGAAATAATAGATTTCTTGTTGTACAGTGTTGATTAGAGATATGTGCTACTAAAGAAGCAGCTGGCTCCTGTAAGCAGACATAGCTAATTTGAAAATTGTGTCAGAGTCCTTTTGGCATTGTATTTAATTTTTGGAGCCATTCAGAAAAATACCCTGCCCCTCTTACTTCTTTTCATTTCCACTCAGACAAGGGGTTTATTACTGAATGATCATCATCATGTACAAGTTAGGAATTCAAAGGTGAATTCAAATGATTGTATTTACTAAATATATGAGCAGCATGGAAGTTGATGCAATTTCTGGTTCCCACATTGTTCTCCCCCCCAACACAAGTGGTCTACTCACATGAACAGTACAAACAGCAGCATTTAATGTATAAATCACCCCCTACTGCTGATAATCACCATGTACTGTCAAGCCAACAAAGAACCCTATGGCACCTTGAAGACCAATAAATTTACCTCTGTGGCATTGGCTGTTGTTTTGATCGTTTGGCAATTTGTCACTATTACCTGCATGAGTAGTTACTAGATGAAAGTCACAGCTGGATGTGTCAACTGACTCCACTGAAAAGCATCATCTTTGTGGTGATGTGAGCTGAATTACATATGGTGTTTATTCTCCAACAGCTCATGGAAGGGACATCAACAATGGCTGTAAAATACTGCCAAAGGGGAGGGAGATCCAGCATCCTCCCCAGAGGTGGTCATGAAAATAAAGTAGTGGGATTTGGCTTGATGTTACAGAACTGTGTAAATGCACAACTACTGAATGGGTAGAAACTTCCAGAGCAAGCTTAGGCAATTATGACAGCCCTGCCCACTTCCCTCCCTCAGAGGCAAGACTTTTCCTCCATTTTTCTTTCCCTGTCTGACTGAGCAGCCCTAGTGGCCTGTTTTCTTCTTTCCTGGCTTTCTGGCTTTCCCACTCTGTCTCAGTATGATATTTTACTGTTGGCTTAGCCCAGGAACTGGAGGGAAGGGTTGGGATCACCCTTAAACTACTTAAATGGCACTTGAGTTTTGAAAAGTAAAAATAACGAAATATTTTATTTAACACTGATACCTGTGCTTTGCTACGGTATTTAAATTCCATAAATCCAGTTATAATACCGATGATGTGAAATTTGAAATGTGACATTTTTTGTAGGAATTCTAATGGAGAAGATTGTAGTGTAAGAAATGAAGTGAGACATAATGTACTTTTTTCCTCTCTACTGAAGGACCTCTCTGTAGACCAGATTGGTGGTTCTGCCCTCAGGTGCTAGGATCACCAGGCTGCTTGATGAGCTCACTCTGGAGCAGGCCGCATAGAACTGTCCATTTAAGAAGTAGTCTGTTAAGTCAACTCCTGCTACCTTCCATGAAAGTGATGGCCTCTCTACCTGTGTTCCTGGATTGTTTTGCTCATATGGAGACTGTTGTTCTGAGCACCTTGGGGTGACCTTGCTGGTATGTAATGTACTCGGTCCCGACCGTGTGGCACCTAGGGGGCTCCATGTGTCCTGCTAAACTACGGAGCTTTGCTCCAGTGAACAATGGACTAAGCAGACCCTAGCTCGCACCAATCAGAGGGCTAGGCTCCCGGCTGAGAGCCCATGGAACTCTCGGCCACTGTAAATAGCCTATTATGGTGTAGGGGTGTGTTTTGGGTGTGTGGTTTTTCACAGAATATAAGTCGGCCTGCGGGCTGGCTAAAGTTATCTTGTTCTTCACTAAATAAAAGTATGAGAGCTGAAATCACTTGCCAGTCTCAGTACTTTTCACTGGCAACGAGGATGGGATTATATCTCCCATGAACGGAGACCAAGCACCAAACACTGCATTGAGCAGAGCTGAGATCACTGCATGCCAGCATCTCTGGTTGTCACTCACTGCACCGCTTCTAGCCTCGAGCATTGCACCACTGACCCTGAAAGCAGCACCACACCACTCCTCACTCTGCTGACACTGCTCCCAAGTCTCCACATGAACTCCATAAGATGGCTGCTGCATCCTAGAGTCTCCCTGCCTTTGACCTCTCCCACCCTACACAATGGGAGACCTGGCTTGAGACTCTTGAGAGCCACTTCACCATCCACGATGTCACCGATCTGGATAAGAGGAAGGTGTACCTCTTCTGGCACTGTGGCATGGAGGCCCGTCTTTTACTGAAAGACATGATAGTGCCCCACACCACTCTGGTCAAGGCGCTGACGGATCACTTGGCACTGAAACCAACAAAATTTGTGGAACAGATGGATTCTTTTGCAAAGGTTCAGGGCCCCAATGAAACTGCCTCCGACTTCCTCACGGCTCTGTGGCGGGCCGCCACAAGGTGTTCGTTCCCAGATTTGGCTGATGCTCTTCTAAATCAGTTCCTTGTGGGCCTACGGGAGCCCAAGCTCTGGAGGAAGCTAGTCAGCCAAGACGACCTGGATCACAACAAAGCGATCTGGGAGGCCACCGTGTACGAGAAGGCCCTTCAAGACCGCTGTGCCAAGGTGGTCCACCACACCGAAGCAACTGTTGGTTTTGACATCTCTGATGATGAGGAGATCCTTGGTCCATTGCCGCCCAGCCCAGCACTCTCAACGCTCTACGGGACTCACCATGGCGAAAGCCGCCCCGACTTCTGCATCCTGTGCCAGCTATGGCGACGCTCATGAACGCCAGTCTTGCAGATTCCAGGATGCCATCTGCAGAACATGCAACAAGGCTGTCCACATAGCCAATTTTTATTGCTCTAAAGAACAGTGACAGCAGACCACAGCTCAACTGGGGTCAACGGATCTGCACTCCATTTTGGCATACCAGTGGACACTGGTATGTAACTTGCCCCCCGATGGCCCCAACAAGGTGCATGTGACTGTTCTTATAGAGGGGTCCCCCTGCCAAATGGAAATTGACTTGGGCTCATCCTTTTCCATTATTTCTGCAGAGACCTTGCGTGCCCTCTGTCCGCAGGGGGGAACCCGGCTGCACAAGTCACAGGGTCTCAAGTTGTGGGACTTTAATAAGAACCCTGTGGCAGTCCAGGGCTGGGGCAAGTCCAGTTTAAGGATTTCACGGGATGGTTGGACCTGTTGGTAGTGGAAGGGCGCCTCTCCAGTTTGCTGGGCCTTTCCTGGTTTGGGCCCCTGGGACTTACGATTACTGCTATATGCGAGGAATTCCCCAAGGTATTCAATGGGACTCTAGGGAGGTACAGCGGGCCCCCCCATTTCTCTGGACCTGGACCCAAACATCCACCCCATCTGCATAAAGGCCTGTCTTCCCCCGCTCACAATGATGCCTAAAATTGAGGCGGAGCTCGATCGCCTCATCGAGCAGGGGTTGCTGGAACTGGTTGCGTCCACACGATGGGAGACCCCCATTGTCACACTGGTAAAGCCGAACAGGGACGTGCATATCTGTGCAGATTATAAATGCAAGATAAACAGAGCCTTACAGGACCATGCTTACCCAGTTCTGGTGGTAAGCCATGTCTTGGCCACTCTGGCAGGGGTGCAGATTTTCAGTAAGCTGGATTTGGCTCAGGCCTACCAGCAGTTACCAGTCAATGTGGCCTCCACGGAGGCGCAAATGATCTCAACTCACAGGGGGCATTTAAAGTAACTAGGCTGCAATTTGGTGTGTGTGTGGCCCCAGGGATTTTTCAATCTTTTATGGATTCCCTGCTCAAAGGCATCCCAGCAGTACAGCCGTTTTTAGATGATGTGATCATCGCGGCGCTGGACCCAACCACCTTCGCAGATCGGCTCCGAGCAGTACTTCAGAAATTCAACTCCATCGGCCTCAAGGTAAAGAAAGAAAAATGCCTCCTCGGGGTGCCTCGCATCGAGTTCCTGGGGTTCGCCGTGGATGCACAAGGGATCCCCCCCACAGACGATAAGATCAAAGTGATCACACAGGCCCCCCTTCCTCCTTCCAAGATGGAACTGCAGGCTTTCTTGGGCCTACTCAATTTTTACCACACTTTTCTGCCCCTGAAAGCCATGGTGGCGGAACCCCTCCACCGTCTCCTGGACAGGGACACTCTGTGGGCCTGGCGGCCCGTGCATTCTATGGCTTTTCAAGGGGTCAAGAATTTGCTGATGTCGAATTCTGTGCTGCACCATTTCGATTAGTTGCTCCCAGTGGTCCTAGCCTACAATGCATCTCCATACAGGGTGGGGGCAGTCCTGGGCCACAGGTTGCCAGATGGCTGGGAGGTTCCGGTCGCATATTATTCCCAGACCTTGTCATCAGAGGAGCACAATTACACGCAAATTGACAAGGAGGTGCTGGCGATAGTGGCAGGCATTAAAAAATTCCAACACTATCTATACGGGCGGCGCTTCATGGTGGTGACGAACCATAAACCCCTTCTAGATCGCCTGGCCCCTGATCATCAGATGCCCCAGATGGTTCCTTCCAGGGTCCTGCGTTGGTCCATTTTTTTGGCAGGCTATGCCTATGCGCTTGTCCATTGGTCTGGTAAAGTCATGGGACACACAGACACTATGAGCCGCCTTCCGCTGCCCGCCGTGGGCCCTGATCCAGCCCCGGCCCATGTGGTTGCCCTCATGGAAGCCCTTCCAGACCAGCTGGTTCATGTGTGGGAAGTCATCCGTCTCACGACCAGGGACAAGGTTCTCTGTCGGGTCTTTCACTGGGTGGGGAGGGGGTGGCCCACGGCCAAAGAGGGCCCTGAGTTCACACCGTTCGTCTCACGGAAAGACGAGTTGTTGGGTTTCGGCAGAGCAAATGGCAGCCACCTCTCGGGATGCTCCCGGAGATGGTTAGCCCACACGCGGTTGGGGGGGTCTTTGCACATGCGAAAGACCCTAGTGAGCCTTAGGTAAAGGCTCCGAACTGGGGGCGCTTGGGGAGTAGCCTCTTTGCCGGCAGACAGCCGGGAAATTGAGGCTTTCTCCCCGCCCCAATCGGCCCCGCTGCGTTGTGCCCGTATGGGACTTAGCAACGCCACCGACTTCCAGGAGTGAAGATAAGCGATATGAATTAAAATAAAAAGAAGAACTGGCATCGAGTCGTGAGTTGGAGGTCTATTTTGAAGCTAAAACGCGAACCCCTCCGTAAGCGCATAAGCGAATGGGAGGAGGGAGGAATCCCCACCCCCTTTGAGAAACGGGACTTATAAAGCAAAGCGAAGGGGGGCAAAGGGAAAAAAGTGTTGGTGAAAGTACCTTTGGGGTCTCATTGAAGATTAAGAGCTAGCTGGTCTCCTGAGGGACGCGGCACGAACTTTGATAAAGTAAACAAACAAAGAAAATGTTGGCGTTGAAAAAGGTCCCACAGAAGCCGGAAAAGAAGGGAGGAGGGACTTCCGGTCCGGGCAACCCCCCCCAGAGCCTGCTGTCAATCAACAGAAAAGCGAGCCACTGCGCCCTCTGCTGGATCAAATGCAGAAAATCAGCGAAACTTTGAGTAATATGGAAGGTGTTCTCAACAGTCAATAAAAACAACTAACAGAAACAGCAAAGAAGATGGAGGAGATCGCACAGAAGTGTCTGGTCTTGACGGAAGACACCAGGAAAATAAAGAAAAGGGTCAACAAATTAGAAAAGCATCAGGATATGCAAGAAAAAAGAATTTTAATGTTGCAGATGGAGAAATCCAACCTGACTCTCCACTTTCAGGGCATTAAAGAAGAAGAGAAAGAGGATCTCAGGTCGATACTGGTGAATGCCTTGGCACCCTTAACTGGCAGAGAAGCGCAAGAATTAAAAGAAGAGATGGATATGGCCTATAGGGCCTACTCCGCCTTTACAAAGAAAAATAATCTGCCAGCAGAAGTGGTTGTCAAGTTTACTAAGCAGTGTACCAGAGATCAAATTTTACGTACAGTCTCAGTGGTGCCCTTGAAGATTGGGGAGCAGACTATCAGAACCTTGAATGATGTTCCTTATGAAATCCGCATGAAAAGGAAAGCATATAAAGGATTGACCACATTTTTACAAAGACATCAGACTATTTATAGATGGAGTTTCCCCGAAGGACTGGTGTTTAAATATAAGGATAAAAGAGAGAAGATTGACTCCGTCTTCAAAGCACAAGAATTTCTGAAGAGACACGCCAGTACAGAGGAAGATGCAGCACTCGCAATTTGGACAGAATCAAGCAGCGGAGAGGACAGCGGCCCAGAGGAGGGAGGCGCTGGAGTGGGATACGTAAAGGCTAAAGAGGGCCCATCTTACAATTTGAGAGATACAAAAAGAAGACAACCTAAGAAATAACTGTTCGTGAAACATCTGAAAGGAGCTGATTAACGACTAATCCCAAGGGACTTTACTAACTTTACTAACAGAGTTATTTTGGACTCTTGAAAGGTAAAAAGAAGATCTCCCAACCATGGTGGTTGCCAAAAACTGTATTTTTACTAACTAAAACTAACCTTTTAACAGAAAAATTCACTCCCCCCTTTTCTTAGCCCATCTATATACCCTACCTCTTTCTTATTATAAAAAGCAATAAAATTCTCTCCTTTTTAGGAGGGTTTATTACAAAAAAAAAAAAAGGAAAGACGAGTTGTTGGTGTACAAAGGTTGCCTGATGTGGGGAGGTCGGGTGGTGATCGCAGCCCCACTCCAACAATGAGTCATAGCGGCGCTGCATGAGCACCACCCTGGGGTTGTGAGAATGAAGGCCTTGGCAAGAAGCTATGTCTGGTGGCCGGGACTGGACTGGGACATCGAGGACAAGGTAAAAAGATGTAAACCCTGCTAAGCCTCATGCCTTGACTCACCCAGGGCCCCAGAGAGGGCCTGGGAATCCTCATACCGCCCCTGGTCTTGGCTCTACCTGGACTTTGCAGGCCTGTTCCAGGGACAGTTGTTTTTTATTCTAGTAGACGCATATAGTAAGTGACTGGCGTCAACCTCTTCAAAATCTGCCATCAAAGCCATGTGGCAAATCTTCAGTGCCCAGGGCATTCCCGACACCCTGGTGATGGATAACAGAATGGCCTTCACATCCAGAGAGTTCCAGGAGCTCACCAGCTATTATGGGTTCCGCCACGCCTGCTCGGCCACATTCCACCCTGCCACCAATGGACAGGCCGAACGCATGGTGAGGACCATGAAAGATGCACTCCACCGGCTGGAAGCGACGGACTGGGAGTATAAGTGGTCATCTTTTCTCTTCTGCCAAAGAACCACCCCATACACAGCCATGGGCCATAGCCCAGCCGAGCTGCTCATGGGCAGATGTCTCACAACGAGGTTGGACTGCCTCCACCTGGATCGAGCGCCCGAGCGAGAGCCCGATATTGAATCACTGGGAGTTGCCCGAGGCTTTTTTGTGTGGAGGACCCGGTGTATGCACGGAACTTCACCAAGGGCCCCCACGGATCCCAGTGTGAGTGGTGAGAGTAAAGGGGCCCCACTCCTATGAGGTCTCCTGTGAGGATGGCCAAATCCTCCACTGCCACATTGACCAACACCATCGGCGGATGCTGCCGCTGTAACCAGAAGACCCCGAGGAACCAGACACCTCTGAGACTGCAGCTGCCAGCTGCCAGCTGCTAACCCCGTTCCCCAGGATGCAGCTCCCAGACTATCAACAGCCAAGGTACCCAACAACACCGATCGGCCGCAATCACCCTGCTGCTGCCGGTTGGCACCCCGCCAAGTGCATTGGCGCCAGCTCCGGTCCTGGCTGTGACCGGGATTTGACGACCTACATGGGAACGTAAGACACTGGTGTATCTCAAGGACTTTGTGTGTGGGTGTCTTCGGACCAAGGGGGGAGGGGTGTAATGTACTTGATCCTGACCATGTGGCACCCAGGGGGCTCCACACAGTCCTGCTAAACCGCAGAGCTTCACTCCAGCAAACAATGGACTAAGCGGATCGTAGCCCACACCAATCAGAGGGCTAGGCTCCCAGTTGAGAGCCCATGGAACTCTTGGCCATTGTAAATAGCTTATTACGGTGTAGGGGTGTGTTTTGGGGGTGTGGTTTTTCACAGAATATAAGTTGGCCTGCGGGCCGGCTAAAGTTGTGTTGTTCTTCACTAAATAAAAGTATGAGAGCTGAAATCACTTGCCAGTCTCAGTACTTTTCATAGTACTTGGCCTGTGCAGCTCAGTGCACTGCAGGCGTACTATGTGCAAATGCCTTTGATGCATTCCTAAGTTGCCTCCTCCTTGTAGTGTTGGTGTATCGACGTCTGCCAGGAGTTTTCTTGGGGGCAGTAAGAGGTGAGAGGTATGAGGGGGAGTTGGTGTGAGGGAGTGGTGATGTGGTAGACATTTCTTCAGGTTTGTGAGGGAGGCATGCATCAAAATGACTCCTAGAAATGTCCTTTACTATCTCCCCATAAATATTCATACACTAGCTCTGCTCCTACACTTGACAGACACTGACCTGTCTGGTGTTGGGGGGGATTGTATTTAAAGGCACTGGGGAGGCTGGGTCAGCTGCAGCGCTAACGTAATCCTGCTGAGCGAACCTCCCTGGTGGCTATAAGCATCCCACCTCCTCTCCTTCACCTGACAGGCAACTGCCTGTCCGGTGTAGGACGGGGAGGGGGGAGGAGTATTAGAAGCCACTGTGAAGTTACTGCTGGGGCAGGCTCCCTCATGACTTTAAGCACCCTGCAACCACTGCTGCACCTGACAGACAACCACCTGTTAGGTGTAGGAGGTGTAGGAGTGTGTTGGAAGTCATCAGAGAGGCTGGGCCAGGAGCATCGCTAAGGTGATCCTGCTGGGGCAGCATCCCTGTTGGATTAAAGTACCCTGGTCCTGCTCCTACACCTGACAGACACCAGACACCTGTCTGGTGTTGGAGGGGGATTGTGTTTAAAGGCACCAGGGAGGCTGGGTCAGCAGCAGTGTTAAGGCAATCCTGCTGAGCAAACCTCCCCAGTGGCTGTAATTATCCCACATCCTCTCCTACACCTGAAAGGCAGCTGCCTGTCCAGTGTAGGAGGGGGAGGGGGAGAAGTATTAGAAGCCATGGTGGAGGCAGGGCTGGCAGAATCACTAAGGCATTATGGCTGGGGCAGGCTCCATTGTGGCTTTAAGCACCCTGCAACTGCAGCTGCACCTGACAGACAACTGCCTGTTAGGTGTAGGAGATAGGGGGAGTGTGTTGGAAGCCATCCCACCTCCTCTGCCACACCTGACCAATGTTCCCTCTAACCTGTGGAGTCTTGTGAGCAAAAATTCTACTTTGTGAGCTACTGACATTAAAGTTGTGAGCAAGTGATTTGACTACTGCACAAATTAGTTTGCTCTGGAGCCATCCTTCCTGAGCAAAGACAAAAATATGTGAGCCAAAAAACTGTGAGCTAGCTCGCACTAACTCAGCTTAGAAGGAACACTGCACCTGACAGGCAGCTGCCTGTCCAGTGTAGGAGAGGGAGGAGTATTAGAAGCCACTGTGGAGGTGGGGCTGCACCTGACAGACAACTGCCTGTTAGGTGTAGGAATTGGGGGGAGTGTGTTGGAAGCCATCAGACAAGCTGGGCCAGCAGCTTTGCTTCACCTCACAATGGTTGTTGGCGACTCCTGATTTCCTCAACTGTCGTTAGGTCTCTGCAGTCCCCTGTAACTGTTTTTTTTTAAACCTCAGAACACTGAGCTCTGCAACTGACAAATCAGAGAGTGGGGAGTGCAGGGAGGCAGCTGTCTGGCAGCCCCATAGGAATCAATGGGGGGGAGCACATTTTACCCTTTTTGACCCACTCAGGGGTTGAATTTCTAAAAATTCCTTCTTAGTGAGCACCTATGCCACATTAGGAGCGTTCTCCCCAAATTTGTTGTCTCTAGGTCCAGCGGTTTGGCCTGGGTGTTGATTTTATGGTGAGGGGACTTTCTTTTATATATATACATAGAGAGGAAAGATCCGGTGAAATAAGGGGTTGAAATTTCTGAGGTAAAACCAGTATATGCACAGACTTTAGTTCTTATACTTCAGGCTAATGAGAGTTTCTTAAGCTTTTCCCACTGACTTAAATCTTTAGGCGAAGAGGCTTTCGTTCCAGTTCCCCCCACCAATCACCCCAGTACGCTTTCTTTGAGTATTCTCAGAAGGCTGGTACACTCTTTTTAGTACCCAAACCCCTTCTCTTGAAACACCATTATTCATCTTGAACTTTTCCTGACTTTTCATGTCTCTAAATGCCAGGCCTGTAGCTACTGCAGGGCCCATGGGGCCCGCCCCCTGCAGTTTTTATGGGCCCCTCCACAATCCTTGGCTCCACCTCCCTCCCCCACCACTGTTGCTGCCCTCAGCCCAGCAGCTGGTGTCTCTGTGCCACCTGCTGCTGCCCCAGTTGTCCTTGCTGCTGCTGGGGGGTCAGAGTGGAGGGCTGCTGAGCGAGGACACCTGCTGCCTGCTGCACCTCCCTCCTGGGTGTCTGCCTCTCTCCCTCCCTGCTATGGTCAGCTGGGCTTCTGCAAGGAGGAGGCACCCTACTCTCCCCCCCTGCCTGGCTTCTGCCGCTGGAGACCAGCCGGGGGGCTCCTCTCCTCACCACCTCGGGGGCAGGTCACATGGGGTGGGCTTGGTGCTGGCCTTTTTCTCTCCATCCCCCCGCTGCCATCCTTCCAAGGCCAGCAGCACTGGTGGGGTCAGCGGTGGGTAATCCTCTCCGAGTCCGAGCCTTTTTCGCTGCAGCGGCAGCAGCGGCCTGGAACCTTGCCTTGCTGGCATCCTGGACCAGACCTTCATCCCCTTCTTCATCCCCTTTCCCTCATTGTGTGGCCTCCCCCCCAGCCAAGAGGAAGGGGACATCGTAATATCTGTTGCATACATTCAGTATTCTAATATACTATTCTGAAAAAGAAATACACTAAAATACATTAACATACAGAGGATTTATAGTCCTTTTTGTTGAGAATATGTGAGAACTATAATATGCAATAAACCACTTGTATTTATTATTTAGTTATTATTTAGAACTATGAGCATGGCATGGCAGTACCGCACAGACATATAATGTCAGGCCCCGCCAGCAAAACATTGGCTCTCTGAGCAAAAAGTTGTTAACTACGGGGCTGCTAAAGGCAGTTTCTAACCACCCCAGAGCAGGGATCTCTGCACTTTTCAGAGCTAACTCCCTGTTTGACTGGGTAGGGAATTTTCTTTTCTCTCTAGAAGGTCTATCCCCTTTCCTTGGACTGAATGGGAGTCTTCTTCTACTTCCCAAACTTCCTTGCCAACTTTCCCTCAGTTCTCCTGTCTATGTTAAACTGCTCTCAGCTAAGGCTGAATTCTGAAACTGTCAGTACTCGACTCTTCTCTGCTAGGGATACTAACCAATCAGATTGCTTGGAGCATCCTGTCATTCAAGGCCTTCTGTTTCTGTGAAGAATTAACTCTTCACAGTTCTTTGGCTGTTTGTACAGCACTTCTAAGCTTTTAAAAAGTGCAGTCCGTCATAGCAATGTTATCATCACTGGTCCCATCTAGACATCAGGATTGCAGAGAGGTGACCTGAAGCTCAGAGCACCTGCAGTCTTAAGGCTTTCCTCGTGAACTTCACTGCATACTGCCAGCAGGTAGCACACAGGGTATTAAAGTACACAGAGTATCAGTAAATCTGCAAATGAATGTGCTGCCATTTAGGATCAAAAAGCCAGTCTGAACTGATTGAATTCTTGCACTGAAAAATATGTACATTTTCCTGTATTTCTTAGTTGAATTCAACTGTATTTCCTGAGGTATTCTCTGCTGTGGTCCTACATAAAGTACTGCCTTTATTTTAAAGACTGCTTTCCCCCCTTTTAAAAAATATTTCTTTTCTTTTCTTTTAAAAACATATTTTCTCAAACTGCAAAATCTACTATTTTCTGAGGTACAATACCACAATGATAAAAAATGACATTTCCCTTTTATCTTTGTTACTGAAGGCAGAGAGGAAGAAAAAAGGAATGTTCCTCCAGCATGTCTGGGCACTTACTCAATAGGAAAGTTAAGTAGTTAGCAAGACAGAAGAAAACTGTGTCCTGGCCAGATCTTTTATAGTGCTTACATTTAATCTCTCTTTTATTTCTCACTCTGTCAGTACAAAAGATTGAGAACTTCCACTGGGAATTATAGCCTCCCCCTAAACTAATGATAATTTTCTACAACCACACCCTTGCAAAGGCTCCCATACATCATCTCATAAGAAATTAGCATGAAATTAGCAAAAGGACAAGAGACTATGGCTGCAGCCAGACAGGCAGGTTGCTGCGGCAGCATCCCACAGAGAAATAAGCCACGAGAGTCAGAAGCAGTTCCCGTCATTCAGACCTCTCCCACAAAGCCAGCAGCATCCTGCAGCCAGCCTGCAGTTTACAGAAACTGTTCTTCTGGAAGATAGGGATTTGACCAAAAGGTTTGAGGAGGCACAGAGGTTCCTCAAGTGTGTCAAAAGAGGTTACTGCTCTTAAGGAGAAGAGAATAATAATCTGGACAGAGGAAGAGGGGGCTGATAGGAAAACCCCTGGTCTGTAGTCATAGGGTTGTTGTTGTTGCTGTTCAGTCGTACCGTCGAGTTCAACTCTTCGCAACCCCATGGACCACATTACACCAGGCCCTCCTGTCTTCCTCTGTCTTCCAGAGTTCGCTCAATTTCATGTTCATTGCATCAATAACACTGTCTAACCATCTCATCCTTTGCCGTCCCTTTCTTCTTTGACCTTCAGTCTTTCCCAGCATCAGTGTCTTCTCCAGTGAATGGTCCCTTCTCATTTGGTGGCCAAAGTATTTGAGCGTCAGCTTCAGTATCTGGCCTTCCAGGGAAAAAGTCAGGGTTGATTTCTTTTAGGATTGACTGATTTGATCTCCTTGCAGTCCAAGGGACTCTCAAGAGTCTTCTCCAGCAGCATAACTCAAAAGCACCTATTCTTCAGCTCGGCCTTCCTTATAGTCCAAATCTCGCAGCCATATATTACTACCGGGAATACCATTACTTTGACCATACGGACTTTTGATGGCAGGGTGATGTCTCTACTTTTTTTATGCTGTCTAGGTCTGTCATAGCTTTCCTCCCAAGAGCCAAGTGTCTTTTAATTTCATGGCTACAGTCACCGTCTGCAGTGATCTTGGATCCCAGGAACGTGAAGTCTGTCACTGCTTCCATGACTTCCCCTTCTATTTGCCAAGGAGTGATGGGGCCGGATGCCATGATCTTAGTGTTTTTGATGTTGAGTTTCAAGCCAACCTTTGCGCTCTCCTCTTTTATTTTTAGCAAGAGGCTCTTTAGGTACTCTTCACTTTCTGCCATTAGAGTGGTATCGTCTGCATATCTGAGGTTGTTGATGTTTCCCCCGGCACTCTTAATTCCGGCTTGTGATTCATCCAGGCCAGCATTTTGCATGATGTGCTCTGCACATAAATTAAATAAGCAGGGTGACAATATATATCTTTGTCGTACTCCCTTTCCTATGCTAAACCAATCAGTTGTCCCATATCTGGTTCTAACTGTTGCTTCTTGACCCTTATACAGGTTTCTCAGGAGACATGTGAGGTGGTCTGGTACTCCCATCTCTTTAAGGACTTGCCATAGTTTGTTGTGATCCACACAATTAAAGGCTTTAGCACAGTCAATGACACAGAAGTAGATGTTTTTCTGGTACTCCCTTGCTTTCTCCATAATGCAGTGAATATTGGCAATTTGATCTCTAGTTCCTCTACCTCTTTGAAACCAGCTTGTACTTCTGGCAGTTCTCTATCCACGTACTGCTGAAGCCTAGCTTGTAGGATCTTGAGCATGACCTTGCTGGCATGTGAAATCAGTGCAATTGTGTGATAGCTTGAACATTCCTTGGCATTGCCCTTCTTTGGGACTGGAATGTAAACTGACCTTTTCCAATCCTGTGGTCACTGTTGTGCTTTCTAAAACTGCTGGCATACTGAGTGCAGCACTAACTGCATCATCTTTTATTTGAATAGCTCAACTGGAATACCAGCTTTCTAAGGCCGATTTGACCGCATTCCAGGATGTCTGGCTCAAGGTCAGTGATCACACCATCATCGTTGTCACGGACATTTAGAACCTTCATGTATTGTTCTTCTGTGTATTCTTGCCACCTCTTCCTAATCTCTTCTGCTTCTGTTAGGTCCCTACCATTTTTATCCTTTATCATGGCCAGCTTTGCATGGAACGTTTCCTTGATTTCTCCAGTTTCTTTCTTTTTTTAAAAAAAAAGGCCTAAATGCCATTTTTATTTGTTTTAAACACACAAAATACACAATACAATACACATAGTAAACACTACAACCACAAAAGAAAAAAACAACACAAAACAACCAACACCCTAATCTAACATTCAACATTTACGGGGGGGTTGCAACTCATAATCTATGTTTCTTGCCTTAAAGTGTATAGTTATCTCTTACACGGGTATCTCTACTCTATCTACATCCCTTATAATCACTTAAATTCAGTCCATCCTCTATCTTCACCCCAAAGTCAGTTACGTCCATCCTGTCTTCCTAGGTCATAACACTCGTAAAAACGATGCCACGTATTCTGGAAGGCGGAATCTTCCAAGCCTTTCATAGTCAAAGTTAGTTTATCCATCTCTGCTGCTTCCAATAACTTCATAGTATATTCTTGTTCTGATGGTGTCTGCGTTGTTCTCCAATATTTTGCATATAGGATCTTCGCCACTGTAGTCAAATATATTATCAGGTAATGATTGTCCCTACCTGTCTCTTTTGGCAACACGCCTAGTAGAAGAATCTCAGGTTTAAAAGGTATAACTTGACCTATAATTTTCTGTATCATTTTATGGACTCATATCCAATACTTTTTAACAATATCACATGTCCACCATATATGGTAAAATGTGCCTGTCTTACTACCACATTTCCAACATTTATTAGAACATTTCTCATTGTATTTTGCTATTCTATCAGGCGTAACATACCACCTATAAAACATTTTATACATATTTTCCCTAAACGGCACTGCTTTAGTTATTTTAACATTTTTATTCCATATTTGATCCCACTGTTCCAACTCTATATTATAACCAAAGTGTTGTGCCCATTGAATCATGTTATTTTTGACCACTTCATCTGCCATATAGTCTGACAACAGTAAGGTATGCATTTTTTTTATATAAATTTCTCCTCTGGGGCATACAATATTTTTTCTATATCTGATAGGGTTTCTTCAAATCCAATTTTCTTATCTTTCACGAATCACGATCCAATTTGTGCTCTTTGCCACCACGTAACATCCGTATCAAGTTCAATCTCACCCTTTGAGTTTATAATGTCCATATATCTCTTTGGGGGTTTTTCATAGTATACCTTAGGTAAAGTCATCACCTCTAAAGGGACTATCAATTTTGAGATTTTAGTAAACCACCTGTTTCAAATTATCTCCCATACTCTCAACAATGCATCTCGTATCCAATGCTGTTTAAAATACTTATGGACTGACGCTTTTTCATACCATAGGAATACATGCCACCCAACTAGAAGGTTGTGCTCCTCTAGGCTTAGTATTCTTCTGTCCTCCAACATAATCCATTCTCACCATTAATCATGACTGTTGCTCTCTGATTTGAGTAAATCGCTTGTATCATCTGGATAAATTCCTTCCCAGCCTTGGCCTTCTTAAGTGTTTCTAATATAAAAGACCAGCTCAGATTATTGAATGATTTTTCTGCATCTAAGAAGACCAGTGCCATTTCCTTTTCCAGGTGGGCTTTATAATATTCAATTACGTCCAAGATACATCTCAAATTATTTTTTAATTGTCTTTCAGGTAGAAAACCACCTTAATCTCTATGTATTGTGTTTCAATTTCTTGAAGAGATCTCTATTTATTTATTTATTCATTTATTTAATTCGATTTATATCCTGCCTTCCCTACCAAGGGAGTCCTTCCCATTCTATTGTTTTCCACTATTACTTTGCGTTGTTCATTCAGGAAGGCCTCCTTATCTCTCCTTGCTGTTCTCTGGAAAACTGCATTCAGTTGGGTAAATCTTTCCTTTTCATCTCTGCCTTTTGCTTTTCTTCTTTCCTCTGCTATTTGTAAAGCCTCATCAGATAGCCACTTTGCTTTCTTGCATTTCTTTTTCGTTGGGATGGTGGTGATTGCTGCCTCCTGTACAATGTCACAAACCTCTGTCCATAGTTCTTCAGGCACTCTGTCTATCAAATCTAGTCCCTTAAACCTATTCTTCATCTCCACTGTATATTCATAAGGGATGTGATCTAGGTTAAACCTGAATGGCCTAGTGGCTTTCCCAACTTTCTTCAGTTTAAAGTCTGAATTTTGCAATGAGTAGCTCATGATCCGAGCCACAGTCAGCTCCAGGTCTTGTTTTTACTGACTGTATAGGGCAGGGGTGTCAAACTCATTTGTTACGAGGGCCAGATGTGACATAAATGAGACCTTGTTGGGCCGGGCCATGTGTGTCATAAAATGTAATGCCAGGTAGCAGAGATATAAACTTTATAAAGGACACAAACATAAAGGTTTTTTTTTAACTTAAAATAAAAACTTGCTTAAACTAATAGTACTCTTGCAATATCTTGTTGATTCAACAGTGTCTGATAACTGACACCTCTTGCTCTGAATTATTGCATCAAAATGTCTGTGCTGTTGCAATCCTGAGTATGCTGTTCAGGTGTGTATCTGTAAGCTACAAACCTATGATGCTGCAGCAGCAGCAGCAGAACTGGAAGAAGCAGCAGAAGACAGCCAGTTCCACTGTGGGCCTGAAAGAAGCCCTCTGGGGGCCTGATCCAGCCCCTGGGCTGATGTTTGACACCCCTGGTATAGAGCTTCTCTATCTTTGACTGCAAATGATATAATCAGTCTGATTTTGGTGTTGTCCATCTGGTGATGTCCATGTGTAGAGTTGCCTCTTAGGTTGTTGGAAGATGGTGTTTGCTATGACCAGCGTGTTCTCTTGACAAACTCCGTTAGCCTTTGCCTGGCTTCATTTTGTTCTCCAAGGCCAAACTTGTCCATTATTCCGGTTACCTTTTGTCTTCCTACTTTAGCATTCCAGTCCCCTATGACGAGGAGGACATCTTTTTTTGGTGATATTCTAGGAGGTGTTGTAGGTCTTCATGGAACCAGTCTATTTCAGCCTCTTCTGCATAGACTTGGGTTACTGTGATTATGAGTATTTTGTCTTGAATATGGACCAAGATCTTTCTGTTGTTTTTGAGACTGTATCCCATTACTGCTTTTTTTCACTCTCTTGTTGACTATAAACGTTAGACAATTTTTTCTTCAGGATTCCTGGCCCCAGTAGTATATATAATGGTCTTCTGAGTTAAATTCACCCATTCCTGTCCACTTTAATTCACTGATTCCCAAGATGTCGATGTTCAGTCTTGCCATCACATTTTTTACCACCTCAAGCTTACCTTGATTCATAGATCTTACATTCCAGGTTCCTATGCAGTATTGTTCTCTGCAGCATTGGACTTTCTTTTCACCATCAGACACATTCACAACTGAGTGTCCTTTTGGCTTTGGCCCAGCCACTTCACTCTTTCTGGGGTTACTTGTACTTGCCCTCTTGTTGTGTATCAACTAAGACCGCACACGTGGTTGGGTTTGCACGTGGTCATGCAAACGCACGGAGCTTCGACCTTTAGGAACAATAGCCCCTAGGATTCTGAAACACCTCTTCTTTATATTAGTGGATTCCTATACCAAATGGCTAGACATGGTCCCGGTCCCCTCCACCTCATCACGCTCCAAGCGATGTGGAGGATTTTTAGCACCCATGGCATCCCAGATTCCTTAGTAACAGATAACGGAACTGCCTTCACCTCCATGGAGTTCCAGGAGTTCGTCAGTTACTACGGGATTAGGCACATATGCTCCGCGCCCCTCCACCCCCCCCAACTAACGGCCAGGCTGAGAGCATGGTCAGGACAATGAAGAACTTCCTGCACAGAATGGACCAGGGAGACCGGGACTATGAGCTCATGGCCTTCCTATTTGGCCAGCGTACAACACCCCACACCACCACTGGTTGAAGCCCAGAAGCACTCCTGATGGGACAGAACCTCATGACCCGGCTAGACCAATTTCACCCTGACCACGCCCTGGAGCACAGCGCAGCTCTGGAAAACCAAGAAGCTCCCCACGGCTTTTTCCCAGGTGACTCCGTCTATGCGAGGAACTTCGCCAGGGGCCCTGCATGGATCCCGGCCAGGGTGATTCGAGTGACAGGCCCCCTGTCATATGAGGTCTCAGTGGAAGATTGCCAGCTGTGAAGGTGGCACATCGATCAGCTATGACACCAGATCCTCCCTGTAGAACCCAAAGAAACGGGGGACAGTGGGGATGAGACCCCGAGCTGGGAGCTGGAAGAGTTATGAGAAGGTGCACCCAGGACCAAGCGCACCACCAGCAGGTAACAGAGGTGAAGCAATCGAACTGGCCAGTGCCCCAGAGCCCTGACTCAGCAACCAGTGCAACCCACCAAGCAGCAGGCCAGCACTACACCACTCAACCCGGGACTGGCGGCAACCAGATTATCTAAGAGACTTTGTCTGCTAGGAGGGTCTGAACCTTGGGGGGAGGGGTGTTGTGTATCAACCAAGACCGCATACGCGGTCGGGTTCACATGTGGTCATGCAACCACACGGAGCTTCGACCTTTAGGAACAATAGCCCCATGGAACCTGAAACTGACCAATAGGGCTGCCTGGATCCAAGATGGGTCATATGGGAGATGGTACACTGTAAATAACTAATCATGGTGTGTGGTGTGTGTGTGGATTTTAGCAGGACTTCGGTCCTGCTGGTTTGTCTTTTAGTTTCGTGTTCTTGAATAAACTATGAGCTGATTCACTACAATGCATCTAAGAACCCAGTACTTTACACCTCTGCTCTTCCCCAGTAGCATATTGGACACCTTCCGACCTGAGGGGCTCATTTTCCAGTGTCGTATCTTTTAGCCTTTTGTTACTGTCCATGGGGGTTTTCTTGGCAAAGATACTGGAGTGGGTTGCCATTTCCTTCTCCAGGGGATCACGTTTTGTCTGAATCTCTGCTGTGGCCTGTCCATCCTGGGTGGCCCTCCATGGCATAGCCCACAGCCTCGTCAAACCATGCAAGCCCCCTTGACATGTCAAGGCAGTGATCCATGAGAGAGGACATATGGTTACAGCATAATAAAATCTCAAGTCTGTGTGACCCTCTAGAAACAAGTTCAAAAGATGGTATAAGGGACTCTAGTAAACTCTGTATCACAGTAAAAGCAGTGAAACATCTCTAACAGCATCAAGCCAAAATAAACCAGGGAAAATAACTCACAAAACATCTCTAGTGTTGTATAAAAGCACTCTTGGATATATATTTGAACCTCTCAATACCAAACCTACCCAATGTTCACTTGTAAATAGAATTTTCCTACCCCTGTCTGTTTATTCCAATAAACTTTCAGTGTACCTAGATGCCTATTTATGAGGGAGAATTTATAGAGGTGCAGACCCTTATTTGTGAGTAAGCCAACAAAGTATCAAACACTAATAAAATGGGACAACAGCTTTATAATAAAAGTTTATTTACTACATAAGAAGAGTGACAGGCTACCTAAAGGCTACCCAATTATCAGATGGGGAACTGGAAATTCATAGGGAGGTTGGAGGGAACATCTGAGACCTTATAAGAGCAATTGTTTGATAGGAGAGCCCATCTGGTACAGTTGGCACTGCAGTGATGTCATCAGTGATGTCATTGCATTGCCAGAGATGCAGGAATGCACTGGTATTTACCCAAAAACTCTCTAGTAGAAGCCACTTTCACCACACAATTTCCCCCCAAATACCAGAGTATCCCCCACAATGCTGCTGATGTGATGATGTCACTTCCAGTATGCACCAGAAGTGATGTTGGCATGTTGCTGGTGACACTGTTGTGATGCCAGACTAGGCCTCCCTTTGCTGCTAGCAAGTCCCCACACCAGCCAGCTGATTGGTGGCAGGGGGTAAGGCCTAGGGCAGGGGCCTGTCTGGGGCCTGGCTATCCTGGGAACAGATTCCAGAAATGAGGAACAGCCCAGTTAAAGATGTACTCATAAATGGAAGTTTTTAGAACGCGGACTCTTGTTGGTCTCTAAGGTATTACTGGACTCAAATTTAACTGTTCTGCTAACATTAATGATACAAATCAATGACTGCTAAGCTTGGTATTGAGAACATTAAGGAGACTCTTACCATGTGAGGTTCCTCAGGGGGTACTCCATATGGTATGCTAATGAGTTATTAGGCTATTAGCATATGCCATGCCCCCTGACATCACCGGAAGTGATGTCAGAAGGGGAAGCAAAAGGGGGGAGGCATCGTCAAAAGCCTCCCCTTCCTTTCCCCAGCTGGCCTGGGTGGGGGAGCTAAGAGAGAAGGGGTTTAAAGTTTAAACTGCTTCTCACTAAAGTTGGGCCACAGAAGGAGGAAAGAGGGAAGGAAAGAGAGAGAGTAGAGAGAAGGAAAGAAGGAAGGAAAGAGGGAAAGAAAGAGAAGGAAAGGAGGAGGGAAAGAAAGAGAGGGAAGAAGGAGGGAAACAGGGAAAGGAGGAAAAAAGAGAAGAGAAGAAGGTGGGAAAGAAAGAGAGAAGAGAAGAAGGAGCGAAAAAGGAAAAGGAGAGAAGGAAAGGAGGGAATGAAAGAAATTTGGCGGCAATTTGGAAAACTTTTTTCCCACCATAGAGAACAATGGAGGGAATGGGGGCAACCTGTTTGGGGGCCCATAGAATTGGACCCCCTGGTCCAATGTTCTTGAAACTTGGTGGGTATCTTGGGGAGAGGCTCCATCAGCTACCTGGTGAGTTTGGAGCCTCTCCCTCAAACCCCCTCCCCTCCAGCCCCCAGAATATACCCCATGTTTTCACCATTGACTTCAATGACCCATAGGATATAATGGAGCTGAAATTGACATTCGGCTGCCTGAAAGACTCCAGGGATGCCAGCTGGGGGCAGGGCTTGGCTCCTGAGCTGCCGGAGCTGTGCTTCGGTGCACTCCCCCAAAAAAGACCCCTGGGTACTCCTCTCCCTGAAGTTGTTTAACATCTATATGTGCCCCCTCACCCACTCAACTATTTCTGCTATTGGATGGCCACAAAAACTGGCTGAGAGATTGGAGGCTGTGGTGAGATGGTTAAAAAAGAGCAGGCTGAGACTGAATCCGATGAAGTCATAAGGGAGGAGTGCAGGTCAATAATTGCTTGCTTGGTGACTAATACCTGGACTCTCTTGGTATGATTACATGACCAAACAGATCTAGGGAGGGACTCAGAGGATAAATCATTAATTGTAGGAGCTAGATCAGATTGAAGGTATATCTGGGGGGTAACCGAGAGGACTAGAAGGAAATGATCACTCTCAGTGCGGGCATCAATATAAAAATGCTCTAAATTATTTTTAAAGGATAAAGGGATTAAAACATAATCTAAAATGCTACAACCTCTGGTTGATGCAAAAGTAAATTCCCCAGGGATATCCCTATTATGGGAACCATTTAGGACAAATTTATCAAATTGGATGCAAAATTTAGTAAGAAGTATGCCCACCTAGTTAATATGAGGCTCTTTGGAGGACCTAACAAAACTAAAGAAATTTGGGGGAGTCATTTGGATCTAAGTTCAGAGCAGCCAGAAGGTCATGATCATCTTTACCAATTCTGGCGTTAAAATCACCAAGAAGGATAATGTCTACTATGGGAAAGCAAAGTTCTAGTTGTTCAAGATATGAAATCAAGTGGTCCCAAAGGAAGCATAAGGACAATTTGTCCAGGGAAGGAGGTAAATAGACATTGACCACAATAAAAGCAAAATCCTGATGACTAAATAGGAAAGCATGGGCAATGGGGTTACAAACAGGTAATTCCAACAATCTGAGTTCAGACTGAAGAGAGAACAAATGGGTTAAACCCACTTGGAAATGGCCCCGAGGATTGTTCTTGAACCCAGGCAGGGAATATGTTGAAAATCCTTTAAGGGAAATTGTGGATTCTGTCCATGTTTCCTGAAAGAAAATAATCTCAAATTGCCTTAAATAGGAACAGAAATTGTGTTCATTTTCTTACTTCCCCATCCAGCTATGTTCCAGGATAACAGGTTCACAGTTGGAGACTGGGGCTTCGTTAACAGTCAATCAATTTCTAACAACTGTTCAAAAGATTTATTCATATCAAAATGAACCATTATTATGATTTAGACCAGGGCTTGTTCCTGAAGAAGACTGGCAATGATTAGAGACACTAGGCTGGCCAGGGTTGGCCATTCCAGAGGCCGAGAGAAGATGAATCTCTACCTCCACCTCCATCAACTGGTTTGTTGGACTGACTGGATTCTGTGGGGAGGAAGGGAGTAAAGTCTTATTAACTAAATCTTGAGATGGAGTTGGAATCAGCTGCTCCTCACCCTTGTTCTGATTAGACAAGAGGCATATTCTCAGTTCCTCCAATATGGCAGTGATTGATTGTTGTTCATATGCTGTCACGTTTTTGTAAGAAACCAGGAGATCTTCTTCCAGGGCGAGGTGTTCCACGGGGTACTCTCCCAGGGAGCGAGAGGTCTCAGCAGATTCTGTCCAGTTGGTCAAGTCATTTGACCCAGTCTTATTTGATGTGTTGTGATTAACAATGGCAGAGTTGGAGGCACCGTTGAGGAGGGTTGTCGGCCTAGTCAGTGCAGCTGTAGAAGATGGAGGAAGTAATGAGGCAACTATAGTGTTCTGAAAAACTCTTACAGGAAAAACTCCTTTGGATCTAAGAAAGGATTTCTTACTCAGTAGAAGCTGCAGAATTTTAGAGCAGTCAAAGGATCGCAAGATCTTTTGTACTTGGTTGGGATTGTTCAGATGCTCCACTGATGTCAGATCAACCTGCTTGATCATCAGGAGGGACTTTAAATGCCTCACCAGAAGAAGATTTGTACGCCAAGATGGAGTATGGCCATTAATATCACAAACTGTTAAGCATACTTTACGTGACTGTAACATCAGATGTCAGGAAGAGGCTCACTCTAATTTAAAATTGGAGCTGAGAGTGGTATCCTGAGAAGAGCGAGTCGAGGAGAGGGATGCTGGAATGTAAGGATTTTTCCCTCACTGCTTTTTTGTGGCTCCGACTCAGGGAGATTAAATGGTCCAACTTAGAATGCAAGCAAGTTACATTACTGCAGATAAGTGCCGTGGTTCTCGCCATAAGAGAACAAAAATCAGCCAAGGATCAGGCATAAGTTTTACAGAGTCATTTACGTGGTGGATTCTTGCTGCTTGGACAGGTGCCCTCTTGGGCCCAGAGGGATCCAAGTTGTGACCAAGATCCCCAGTACTGCAGCCACTCCTTTCATTATGGGGCTCATCAGGACCAGTGTTTGAAGCACTAGTTTCATGAGGAGAGTCAGGGTTTGCCAAAACAGAAAATCTGTTACTGGTGGATACTTGAGTGAGAAAGTAATCTCCTATCTTCGAATGCTTAGGTGTAGGTGGAGAGAATTCTTCCAGCTCTCTTGGGTGCTTAAGGGGCCCCATTGTATGCTTGCATGCAGATTAAATTGATTATTAGGATTGGAGTAGGCGTGCCCCCAGATACTCAGGGCCTCCCAAAATTTAAGATACCAAGCAAGAAACATGTTTAATAAACTGTTTAATAAAGTAGTCTTAACAAGCTAGGCGTCTGGGAGCTGCTTTCACTCCCAAGACTCAGTTACCAGTTTTTTGCCCAGCTTTTGGCAGTGGCCAACAAGGCGTTCCAAGAAGGTAAACAGTAAAAAATTCTTACACTCTTAACCAGGCCCAATCAGCTGAAGTGTCCAGTAAAAGTTTAAAACTGTTACTCTGTTTCTCTGGAGACAGTGAGGATTTCTACCTTAATTAGCTTGCTGTGTGGAGACAGTGAGGATTTCTACCTTAATTGGCTTGCTGTGGGAGATAACTCTTGTGGGAGAAGCCTCCAAGGAAAATGACGAATTGGCAAAATGCTTAAGTCCTTACAGCCAGCTGTACAAACGTCCTGTGCTTGATAAGCTTGATGAACTATGCAGTAATTGCTATTACCAAAGAAACTAAATAAGAGCTTATCAAACAATAAGACCTTAAAGTCCTTGGAGCTCCACAGTAAGCATCTGTGCCTTTTACCATCCAACTGGAAGAATATGGTAGAAGTCTTGAGCCACTGTCTGACTGTTTGGTCTATGGTAAATTTGGCTTCTACAATAGAATTGTGGGCCCCTCCTTTGGCTGCTTTATTTTCCTTGATAAATAACACTGGAATAATGCCAAAGTCATGGACAAATACAATCATTGTTCCTAGTTTTAAAAAGGGCGATTATTCCTCTCCCCAAAATTATAGACTGATCAGCCTTTTATCAGTAGTTGGCAAACTTTATGCCAAACACCTTCTAATTAAACTAGATGGATGGATGACTGACCATAACATTCTAGGACCAGAATAAACAGGGTTTCGTAGGGGAAAATCCACTCTGGACCACTGTGCAGTATTATCACACCTTGTTACTAAATACAGTGGGAAACCAGGCAATAAGCTTTTCGCTGCCTTTTTAGATCTTAAGGCGGTGTTTGATTCAATCCCAAGAGACCTCTTATGGGACAAGATGGCTAGAATGAATATAGCTCTCAGACTGCTTTTTTAAATTAAAAAAAAACCTATATACTGTCAGGTAGCCCTGTCATATATTTGGAATGTAAGGGAGTACTTTCTCCTCTGGGATTCTCATCAGTTCTTTTCATTGTACGCTTGTTATCATATGTCTGACCTTGTGGTGTCTACGCTGGGAATCAATGGCTTTTAAATTGTTTTTCTCTTATGCCTGCTTGCTTTGCCAGCACATGCAAATTATAATCATTGGCTTCATTTACACCAGGGGGTTGTTTGAATTTACTGTAAGTCAGGGGCATCCATTATCCATGGCCATTCCTGACATGCATCTTTAGTTATGATTTACCAATAAACAGAATCTTCTTATGAAGCCCTGCGTTGTATGATCTGACTAGGAGCCTGACATATACACATACCAGTTGTCAGGTCAAATTCAATCTACAGGAAAATCGAACCTCTAAAATCCTGATCTGCAAAGGTGTAAAACAGGGTTGCATCCTTGCCCCTTCACTTTTTAATTTGTTTCTAAATGACCTGGCTCCATCATAGTTTGAAATTGATGGACATGTTCCCAAAATTGGCCAATGTCATATCCCAGTTATTTATATGCAGATGACGCCTTTTTACTCTCATGTCTTTGAATCGGACTGAGGTGTCTTTTACACCAATGCTTGACCTACTGTAACAACAACAGGTTAGCTTTGAATTATGGGAAAACAAAGATCCTAGTTTTTTCCAAATCCTGGAAACAGTTCACATGGACAATCAAGGGAAATCCCATTGAGCAGGTCAAATAGTTGGGGATCAATTTCTACTACAATGGGAGCTGGGCTACTCACCACAAACGTGCTACTACTCTAGCAAGAAACAGTGCTGAGGCCATCACCCACTTTTTCTACTTGAGAGGCAATAGATATGTCCCAATGGCCTTAAAAGCCTTCAATGCAAAATCTAGTTCACAATTTCTATATGGCACTCCCATTTGGATAAACACAATTAACCAACCAGCAGAGGGTTTACAATCCTTTTTTGTGTGGAAAACCCTTGGCTCCCTAATTGTGTTCCATATACTGCAATCTGTCTCAAAACCAGCCAGATGCTGCTGGAAACTTGGGCCTGGCTTCTGACCATCAAATTCTGGCTGCACCTTCTGTTTAACCCTGACCCAAATCCCTTTACCTTTTTAATGTTGACAGATCATTATGAACCTAATTGGATGAAATTAGTCAAAAAAAAATTTAGGTCCTTAGGAATACTTCTAGACCTGCTTTACTTATCATCTGCCTCCACAATATTTTATAAAATTTAATGCAGGATTCTAGATATTCAATTTCAGTGCCTCACTGAGGCAGCCAGGAAAACCTGTTTCCCAATTCATCTGGGATTATCCCAGACACTGGGCCAGACAGCTACTTATTTTTGTTCTCTAACTGATCCCCATCAAAGAAGGGCATTTATGTTAGCCAGATTTTAACGTATTGCCATCGGCCACCTTCTCTGGATGATGCCAAAAAATCCCCTATAAACTTAGACAATGCCCCTGTAGTCAGGGTGCTATCGAATCCGTTTCCCATGTTCTTTTAAATTGTCCATTTTATACTAAGATTCAAGAAAAATTTCTGGACACCCTTCTTTTGACATGGCATGGTCTTCCTGAGAGTGTCAAGGTCCAGTTTCTACTCTCTGGGCAAAACGCTTTTATAACTTTTAATGTTGCTTGTTTTCTTCAATCCATAATTTGAACCAGGGAAACTATTAACTGATCAGTTCTTTTTTTGTTGGCTGTTCGGCAGCGATACTTTTGATGTATTCCTAAATTTTAATGTATTCTTATCTCTTACATGCCAGTAAAGGTTGTCTGTCTGTCACTGACTTCCAGTGGGGTTCTGAGTCAGGTTCAAGGTTTTGGTATTGACTTTTAAGGCCTTGAGTGGTCTGGGACCAACATATCTATGGGACAGTCTTCTCCGGTATGTCCCCTGGAGAACTTTATGCTCTTTGAATAACAACTTGCTGGTAATCCCTGGCCCCAGGGATGTCCAGCTGTCCTTGGCCAGGGCCAAGGCCTTCTCGGTCCTGGCCCTGACCTGGTGGAACTCTCTGCCAAATGACATCAAGGTTCTGTGGGATCTGATGCAATTCCTCAGGGCCTGTAAGGCAGAGAAGTTCCACCAGACTTTTGGTTGAGGGCAGCAATGGTTACCCATCAGCTGGTGCCCTTCCTTCTTTCTTCCCCCCTCTATACTCTGAGTTCCCTTTCCCCCCACCCAGAAAAAGGGGCTGGTAGTCTGGAATCAGGATAAATAATGTTATAGGAAAATTGCCATCTGGATTCTTTTATCTACACTGAAATTTTTATTAAGTTATATATGAATTTTAATGTTTTGTACGCTATGACATTATATCCTGTAGATTGTCCAGAGCCCGGCGGAAGCCAGGATGGGGTGATCAATAAAGCATCACCACCACCATCATCACCATCGTCATCATAATCTTTCATCACCTCTCTGATTCCCAAATTGGTGCCGACATAATTGCTTGTCACAGTGATGTAATTAGGGCAATACATTGTTCATACTGCATTGTCTTATGCAGCTTTGGGGTAGTGCAGCCCTGTTGGAATGGGCATTATATTCAGTAAGCACAGTATGCCCTCCTTCTCAGTCTTCCAAGCATCTTTCAGCCTGAGATTGGGTACATCTAGCCAGTCAACTCTCAGCAATGCCCTAGCTTTGCATCTTCCAACTCTAGGACTCCAGCTGTTGCAGAGAATGGCAATCATGCACTTAGTTTTTAAAATTTACTTATTTCACTTAAACTCAACCTTTCTCCCCAATAGGCACCCAAAGTGGCTTACATCATTCTCTTATCCACTGTATTCTCACAAAAACCCTGGGAGGTAGATTAGGCTGAGAGTGTGCGACTGGCCCAAAGCCACCCAACAATTGACCATGTGTCATGACCTGTGCTCCCTCATGGATCACTGCCTTGTCGTGGCAAGGGGGCTTGCGTGGTTCGATGAGGCTGTGGGCTATGCCGTGGAGGGCCACCCAGGACGGACAGGCCACAGCAGAGAACTCAGACCAAGCGTGATCCCCTGGAGAAGGAAATGGCAACCCACTCCAGTATCTTTGCCAAGAAAACCCCATGGACAGTGACAAAAGGCTAAAAGATATGACGCTGGAAGATGAGCCCCTCAGGTCGGAAGGTGTCCAATATGCTACTGGGGAAGAGCAGAGGGCAAGTACGAGTAACCCCAGAAAGAGTGAAGCGGCTGGGCCAAAGCCGAAAGGACGCTCAGTTGTGGATGTGTCTGACGGTGAAAGGAAAGTTCGATGCTGCAAAGAACAATACTGCATAGGAACCTGGAATGTAAGGTCTATGAATCAAGGTAAGCTTGACGTGGTCAAAAATGAGATGGCAAGAATGAACATTGACATCTTGGGAGTCAGTGAACTAAAGTGGACAGGAATGGGCGAATTTAACTCAGAAGACCATTATATCTACTACTGTGGCCAGGAATCCCGTAGAAAAAATGGTGTGGCCTTTATAGTCAACAAGAGAGTGAGAAAGGCAGTATTGGGATACAATCTCAAAAATGACAGAATGATCTCGGTCCGAATCCAAGGCAAACCATTCAATATCACAGTAATCCAAGTCTATGCCCCAACCACTGCTGCAGAAGAGGCTGAAGTGGACCAGTTCTATGAAGACCTACAACAGCTCATAGAACTAACACCAAAAAATGATGTCCTCATCATCATAGGGGACTGGAATGCTAAAGTAGGAAATCAAAAGGTAACCGGAATAACAGACAAGTTTGGCCTTGGAGAACAAAATGAAGCAGGGCAAAGGCTAACAGAGTTTTGTCAAGAGAACACGCTGGTCATAGCGAACACCCTTTTCCAACAACCTAAGAGGCGTCTCTACACATGGACATCACCAGATGGGCAACACCGAAATCAGATTGACTATATAATTTGCAGTCAAAGATGGAGAAGCTCTATCCAGTCAGTAAAAACAAGACCTGGAGCTGACTGTGGCTCAGATCATGAGCTACTCATTGCAAAATTCAGACTTAAATTGAAGAAAGTTGGGAAAACCACAAGGCCATTCAGATTTGACCTAGATCGCATCCCTGATGAATATACAGTAGAGGTGAAGAATAGGTTTAAGGGACTAGATTTGATAGACAGAGTGCCTGAAGAACTATGGACAGAGGTCCGTGACATTGTAAAGGAGGCAGCAATCACCGCCATCCCAAAGAAAAAGAAATGCAAAAAAGCAAAGTGGCTGTCTGATGAGGCTTTACACATAGCAGAGGAAAGAAGGAAAGCTAAAGGCAACGGTGAAAAGGAAAGATTTGCCCAACTGAATGCAGATTTCCAGAGAACAGCAAGGAGAGATAAGGAAGCTTTCCTGAATGAACAATGCAAAGTAATAGAGGAAAACAATAGATTGGGAAGGATTAGAGATCTCTTCAAGAAAATTGGAGAAATCAAGGGAACGTTCCATGCAAAGCTGGCCATGATAAAGGACAAAAACGGTAGGGACCTAACAGAAGCAGAAGAGATTAGGAAAAGATGGCAAGAATACACAGAAGAACTATACAAGAAGGACCTCAATGTCCTTGACCACCACGATGGTATAATCACTGACCTCGAGCCAGACATCCTGGAAAGCGAAGTTAAATGGGCCTTAGAAAGCATTACTAACAACAAAGCTAGTGGAGGTGATGATATCCCAGCTGAGTTATTCAAAGTCTTAAAAGAAGATGCTGTTAAAGTGCTGGACTCAATTTGCCAACAAATTTGGAAAACACAACAGTGGCCACAGGATTGGAAAAGGTCAGTGTATATTCCAATCCCAAAGAAGGGCAATGTCAAGGAATGTTCAAACTATCGCACAATTGCACTCATTTCACACGCTAGCAAGGTCATGCTCAAAATCCTGCAAGCTAGGCTCCAACAGTACGTGGATAGAGAACTGCCAGAAGTACAAGCTGGGTTTCGAAGAGGTAGAGGAACTAGAGATCAAATTGCCAACATTCGCTGGATTATGGAGAAAGCAAGAGAGTACCAGAAAAACATCTACTTCTGCTTCATTGACTATGCTAAAGCCTTTGATTGTCTGGATCACAATAAATTATGGCAGGTTCTTAAAGAGATGGGAGTACCGGACCACCTGACATGTCTCCTGAGAAACCTGTATAAGGGTCAAGAAGCAACAGTTAGAACCAGATATGGAACAACTGATTGGTTTAGCATAGGAAAAGGAGTACGACAAGGATGTATATTGTCACCTTGCTTATTTAATTTATATGCAGAGTACATCATGCGAAATGCTGGCCTGGATGAATCACAAGCGGGAGTTAAGATTGCTGGGGAAAAGATCAATAACCTCAGATATGCAGACGATACCACTCTGATGGCAGAAAGTGAAGAGGACCTAAAGAGCCTCTTGCTCAGGGTGAAAGAGGAGAGCGCAAAAGTGGGCTTGAAGCTCAACATCAAAAAAACTAAGATCATGGCATCTGGCCCCATCACTCCTTGGCAAATAGAAGGGGAAGTCGTAGAAGGAGTGACAGACTTCACGTTCCTAGGATCCCAGATCACTGCAGATGGTGACTGCAGCCATGAAATTAAAAGACGCCTGCTCCTTGGGAGGAAAGCGATGGCAAACCTAAACAGCATGATAAAAAGCAGAGACATCACCCTGCCAACAAAAGTCTGCATGGTCAAAGCAATGGTATTCCCCGTAGTAATGTATGGCTGCGAGAGTTGGACTATAAGGAAGGCCGAGCGCCGAAGAATAGATTCTTTTGAACTATGGTGCTGGAGAAGACTCTTGAGAGTCCCTTGGACTGCAAGGAGATCAAATCAGTCAATCCTAAAAGAAATCAACCCTGACTGTTCCCTGGAAGGCCAGATCCTGAAGCTGAAGCTCAAATACTTTGGCCACCAAATGAGAAGGGAGCATTCACTGGAGAAGACCCTGATGCTGGGAAAGATTGAAGGTCAAAGAAGAAGGGGACGGCAAAGGATGAGATGGTTAGACAGTGTCATCGATGCAACGAACATGAAATTGAGCAAACTTCAGCGGACAGCGGAAGACAGGAGGGCCTGGCGTGATCTGGTCCATGGGGTCGCAAAGAGTCGGACTCGACTGTGCGATTGAACAACATGACCTGTGCAGGACGGAGATAGGGCCTAGAGGCCTAAACTATAGGAGGGGCCTGTCTGGCAGTAGAAAGCAGACAGCCTACAATCCCCACAATGCTTGGGGATGGTTTTTAGGCAATGGGAGTGCAGGGATTCTGGGAGGAGATTGTTGCATTCTGGTGGTGGAGGTGTGTCTTAAGCTGTAGGCTGTGGGAAAATGGTGTCTTTCTTCACACAGGAATGAATTGAAGGGGACTGGGCTAAACTCTCTGTGTTGTGAGCAAACAGATCTTGCTGTCTCTCTGCAGTTTTCCCTCTCACAGAGTCACTGAGGGAGAAGAGCTGGTCTGAGAGGAGAAGGTCCCTCACTAGTCAGAGTGACTGTTACAGATATTGAGGCCTGGTAAGAAGGCTTGTAGGCCTTAAGTAGTACCAGTTAAGGAGTAATAGGTAGCTGCTTTGTGTTCTTTTTGCCTTTCAATACTGTTATACCTTTTTAAAGCACCTTGCCTTATTTGCCTTGCCCCAGTATTGTTCTTAATAATCCATTGTTAAGTACTCGGCCTGGTCATCATGCCTGTATTTTCTCGGCTGTAAAAGGGGCATTTTTGGATGGGCTTGAGAGGGTACCCTGGGCCTTCTCAAGGGACCATAAGTCCAGGGTGGTGGCAGCGGAAGGTGGCGACCCCCTGGGGTCATGACAGCATGGTATACTGGGGTTTTGAACCTGGACCTCCCAGATTCTAGTCCATCATTCTAACCATGACACCATAGCTCTCAATACAGTTCCCTCCGACACCCCTCTGTAATATCTTGGACAACTCGGTTTTACCTAATATCATGCTGTTGTGTATCTCCTCTCACCCCATCAGCAGCCAATGATGTGAGGCATGAAAATATACAATGCTGTGGTTTTAGCACAGAAGCAAACTGTCCTGGTGTAGGGTTGCCAAACCCCCATTCCAGGTGGGGTTTCCCCTGATTTTCCAGGCTCCTGCCTGCTGCTGGCCAGTTGGCCAGCAGGGAAGTCCCACCCTCAAACAGGGATGTCATCACACAGAAGTGACATTATCATGTTGGGATGTCGCATGGTGATGCTCTGCTTTTTGGGCAAAACTCTATGGTTTTAGGTTTTGCCCAAAATGCAGAGCATCACCGTATGACATCCTTGACATGATGATATCACTTCTACATTATGTCATTGCATCGGGGACATCAAGCAATGTTCTCACATACCCCCAGAATGCTCCCCAAATCCCCCTGCCAGCAAGCCAAGGGGACCTGACAACCCTAAAAGGGTGGGAATTAAATGGACAATTGCCATTTTTGGGAGGCATTCATGTTTCATGTAATGTAATTCTAACAAATGATCATGATTTCTTCCCTCCATAGTCAGATATACAAGCTTCATATTTAGAGACTGCCCATGCATCTCACCATGGAGATCTGTGGGGTTTGCAGAACAAAGAAATGTAACAAAACAAAACCAGGAAACAAAAAACAGTTTTGCTTCATATTCCCTCTGTGTTTAGTAACATCTGAAGCCTTATTCTAAGTGTCCCTGTTCTATCTTGGGTCCCTAAAGGACTATGCATGGTAATTATGCAATTGTGAATATATTATAACATTTTCTTCTAGTTGTGATATACCATAAGCGGCATTTCCTTAAATCTTACACTTATTTTGCAGGATTATCCTGGGAAGGGAATGGAAAGCATAATAATTCTATTTTGATGCTATGTTCTTTCAGTGTACGACTAACAGATGTTATCATTTCAACTAACAGTTGTACATTTCAGAATGGAATGCAAACCATTTTAGGATATTATGTTGACTGCATTCCACAAATCAATAATATTAGCAAGAATTTCAAATTGCAAATTTGCTATGTTTAGTATGCAAGCATTGTTTCATGTTGCATACCAAAACAGCAATAATTTATTTATACAAACTATGAATGTGATTTTTTTGCCCTTACAAAAATGCACTGATCTTCAACCACACCCAATCATGTCCCGCAAGACAGTAACTGAAACATGCCAGGAAAAAATTGAGCTGTGTAAAAATTAGATTTTTGAAGACTTAATCCAGACTGAGGCACAATGACTGTTTTGGGATGGAGAGGCTGATAGCTTGGGAGACCTGTCTTTTTCAGTGTCTGAACATGAAAAAGTGCCATTCCAATATGATCCTGATATGAAGTGATATTTTTCTGACTGCTCAAAAGAGAGTGAAATTGTGAAGTGGAAAGTCATGAAGAAACAACTTACGGGCTGTCCGGGTTCATCTCCTCCAAGAATTCTGAAGCCAAAACCAGATTCCATTCTCCGAAGATGAACATCCAAATCCTTATAGTCTGGACCTGGTATAAAATAAGATGTTGTTGAGTTGAAATACATTTGAAGTTTTTTCTCCCATAACAAACATAGGTTCTTTGTGTGTAGTTCATTGACAGAGCAATCCTATGCAGACCCATTGACTTCAATGGACTTAAGTACTTCAGAATTACCTACAAGAACATATAGGGTCATACCAGTTTAGTGCAGTGGTTAAGAGCACAGAGGGTGATTTCCCACTAAAGCTGCCTCGGGGTTGCGCCGCCGTTTGCCCCGAGATTATTAGTCAATTTCACACCCGAAGCCGCAGGGCTGCATTTTGACCCGCGGCTCGCTCGATTTCCCCGCAGTTTCATAATCCTGTTTTTTTAGGATTATGAAACTGCGGGGAAATCGGGCGAGCCGCGGGTCAAAATGCAGCCCCGCGGCTTCGGGTGTGAAATTGACTAATAGTCTCGGGGCAAACGGCGGCGCAACCCCGAGGCAGCTTTAGTGGGAAATCACCCAGTCTCTAATCTGGGAGAACCGGGTTTGATTCCCCACTCCTCCACATGCAGCTACTGGTGTGACCTTGGGTCAGTCATAAGTTTTTTCAGAGCTGTTCTCTCAAGGGCAGTTCTCAAAAGAGCTCTCTCAGCCCCACCTACCTCACAGGATGTCTGTTGTGGGGAGGGGAAGGGGAAGGAGATTGTAAGCCACTCTGAGACTCCTTTGGGTAGTGAAGGATGGGGTACAAATACAATATCATCGTCTTCATCTTCTTCCCAGCCAACTTTTTAACTCAATGTCACCTAATTCCCCTTGTTACTTCAGCACCCACCACACCATGATGGCGCCATGCTATCCAACTCAGGCTTTTTGATAGCCAAAGGGGACTAACTTTTCTCCATTTCAATGATGGAAAAGCTGGTTGGGAAAACCCATAGACTTTTCTCACTGTTGTTTTACATAATATTCTACCATAATGAACAGCACTTGTTTGATAACAATATTTGGTGGTTTTTGAAGCCATTTGCAAATATTTGATCTTGATGGAATAAAATACAAATAAAAGCATGATGTCCACATTGCCAACTCCTCAGCCTTGAGAAAGGGTCTATAACCTTGCCTACTGAATGAATTGAATATGTGGAATAAACAGGCTTGATAACAATAATTAGATTTACTTCAGCACATTTGAATTAGAAAGCCAATACATTAACATCTCAATTTGGAATGACTTCTGTTAAGAATGATCATGATCACTATCACCATAGTCTAGGGGTGCTCTTGGAACTGGCCCTACTGCTGGATAAGCTGGTGGCAGCTGTGGCCAAGAGTGCCTTTTGCCATCTTTGACCGGCTAGCTGGCTGCTGCAGCATTTCCTGGGAAGAAAAGGTATGGCCACTGTGGTGCATGCCTTGGTTACATCTAGATTAGACTACTGCAATATGCTTTACATAGGGCTGGTCTTGAACAGTGTTTGGAAACTTCAATTGGTTTAGAATGCTGCAGCCAGGATATTGACTAGAATGGGCCATAGGGACTGTATCACTCCAGGCTAGGGTTGCCAGCTCTGGGTTGGAAAATTCCTGGAGATTTGGGGAGTGGAATCTGGTGATGGCGGGATTTGAGGAGGGGAGGGACTTCAGCAAGATATAATTCCATAGGATCCTCCTTCCAAAGCAGCCATAGTCTCCAAGGGAACTGATCTCTTTTGCCTGGAGATCAGTTGTAATCCTAGGAGATCTTCAGTCACTGTGTTGCAGTTGGCAACCCTACTCCAGTCTTGGTCCATCTACACTGGTGACTAATTTGCTTCTGGGTACAATTCAAGGTCCTGGTGTTGATCTTCAAAGCCCTAAATGGTTTGGGATCAACATACCTAAAAGACCACCTACTCCCTTACGAGCCTCTGCTTTGGAGGCCCTGCTTCATGTGCCTCCCCCACCGAGGTAACCCAGGAGAGGGCCTTCTTGATCATGGTACCAAAACTCTGGAACTGTCTCCCCAGGGAGATTCATCTATCCCCTTCTGTTGCTCTCTTCTGCTTTGTCTGGCATTCCACCAGTGATCCCTCCTTCCTGACCAATGATTAAATTGTTGTTTTTATGTCTTTGTATGTATTTCAGCTCTGTTCTTAATTATATTAAAGATATATGCTTTTGTATGGGGATTGGCTTAAAAATGGTTTTAAGATGTGATTTTATCATGTATTCCTTAACTTGTTATCCACCTTGGTAGCCCTTTTGAGGCCATAAAGGGGGGATAAAATTTTGTAAACCAAATAATAAAATAAATATTATTATTATTGCTATTTAAAAACTACAGGCGAGGGCCAACTTTAGATGTGAGGGCAGCTGATTCTTATGTTTAAACCTGGGTTTGAACTCTGCACAAAGAAGGGAGCGGGCAAGAGAGGAGTCTGATTTTAACTATCAAAGAGGTGTATGAGTGGAGGGTGATGACTTATATATATGAACACATATGAAGCTGTCTTATACTAAAACAGACCCTTGGTCCATTAGATTCAGTATTGTCTACTCAGACTGGCAAGGGCTTTCCAGGATCTCAGGCAGACATCTTTCACATCACCTACTACCAGAATTGGAGATGCCAGGGATTGAATTTGAGAAGTTCTGCATGCAACGCAGATGCTCTGCCACTAACCTACAGTCTTTCCCCACACTTCTATATGGGCTGAATCCTTTCAAAGCTCATGAGAACAACTCTGAAGCTGCACTAGGTAGAGTTCAAGGGAATATTAACATTATTTCAACTGTTAAGAAACATCTTTTGATTCAGGATATAACCAGAATTACCATGCTTATTACAACCATACCTAATTCATAATGCAATCCTAAACAGAGTTAGGATTGCACTGTCGGGGTCTAACTAGATTCTGGCTCTCCCAGAGGTGGCCAGTCTGTGTTGTACCCTTCACTATGATGCAGTGCTCCCCCATGCTAAAAAAAAATATCCTGAATGGAGTTTAGAACCCCTCCCTTTCACATAGCATTTTATTGTGTATGCTACTTTTTAATGGAGAACTATTGCACCATAGAAGCCCTACCTGCAGTCTGGAACAATATCGTGCTGATACAAATTTGCTACCCTAGTGAGACTTCAGTCCTTGCTATGCCCTGATATCAGAACAATCATAACTTGGCGATTTCCTTGGCTCAGTTGCTAAAGTCAGCAAAAGGATTTTAACATCTACTTTAACCCCAGAATGAAAACAGTCCAAGGCACAAAAGCTGCCTGCGCTAATAAAGACATATGCTTGGAAAGGTCAGAAAACAGCTTGCCCTTCCCCATACAACTATTTTGTGTCATCTCAAAGGGAGGACCACTTCACGCTCTGAAAGTTTTCATATCCTCTGCTGATTTTCCTCATAGCAATTCCCGCTCAGTTTTGGCTTTGATAACAGAAGTAAGCCTAGCTAGGGGAAAAAACATTTGGGGACAAGCACTGTGGACATTAGAAGTCTTTAGTGCCCCTTATCTGTACACAAAGTTAACAGAAGATTGCTGCCACAGAACTTCTATGTGACTGTGGCCAATGCAGCTTTAAACAGAGAGAACTGCTACTTTCCTGATTTTTAAAAAAATTAATTTTAAAAATAATTTCTGTGTACGTGTGTGTTTTGTGTACTTGCCTGGAAGTCATGGTGACTTCTGGTGACCCCTGCTGGGGGCTTGGATGCTTTTCAGAGAGGTGGCTTGATTAGCCTGCCTCTGCATCCCACCTCTGGTATTCACTGGAGGTCACCCTTCTAAGTACTTGCCAGAGTCAGCCTTGTTTAGCTTCAGAGATCTGACAAGATTGGGATTACCTGGGTTATCCAGGTCAGGGATGCTACCTTCCTGTTTTGTTGGGTCTCAAAGATGCCTCCGATGCACTGGACATGCTTGAAAATGTGAAGTTTTTATAAATGCTAACCATTTCATACAAATGAGTAGTGCCGTTGGAAAATATGTGCAGTATTGCAGCAAGGCCTGTAATTTTTCAACAAAACAGACTTCTAAGAAGAAAAGCTGAGAACCACTTAACAAGCTACTGCAGAGATTTCTTCAAGATTTTTCATGAGATTCACAGATGTGTAATCTCCAATTAAATAACAACCCTGACAGATGAATTACTCCTTCATCAGCATTCTGTAGCAGAAATAATATTCCACAAAATGGCAGGCAGAAAATTACATTTCTGATATTGATATTGATCCTGATATTGAAAAAAACAATCAGAGAAAAATGCCCCCTCTTGGGAGAAAAGTCTCCAGTGTGCCAGTTTTCCTCTCATAGGGAGCTTTTATCTAATGTCAGGATGTCATACTATTTTTATAAAACTGAAGGAAGTGATTCACTCCTGGAAGAACTGTACTATGGAATATTGCCAAATGTGTTGATCAACCCAGTGATGGCACAATATGTTCACAATACTGATGTTTCACATGCGACCACTTCACAATTTTCTAAATTGGTTCTTCTTGGCTTCCAGCATACTACATTGCAACCCACAATTGTAAAATGTGAAAAGCATTATTCTTGGGAAACCCTTATCCTTTAGAACTAGCAAAGGAACCACTACAGTATTGTTGTTAACTTACCTTTGCTTTTCCCACTTGTTAATTAATTATTCTTATATGCTAATGTTGCAGAGTAACAGGGGCACAGAGAGGGGGAAAACCACCACAAAGAAAACCCACACATTTTTTTTCAGGAAATATTTCAGTAAAGGAATCCAGTCTTTTGAATCACCTGTCTTCCATATAGCTCAAGATGGGTAGCTGTGTTTGTCTGCAGCAGCAGAAAAGACCAAGAGTCCAGTAGCACTTTAAAGACTAATGGAATCTGTGGCAGGGTAGGAGCTTTCATGAGTCACTCACAAAATCTCATACCCTGCCACAAATGTTGTTAGTTTTTAAGGTACTAACAGTCTCTTGCTCTTTTCTACCACTATAGTCTTCCATATGTTTTATTTCATAGGAAATATTCCAAACACTCTGGAGAACTTTTGATTATAGTTCTGCTCCTATCCATAAAATTCAAACCGAAGTATTCTGCAGCTTCTGTTAGCCTTGGAGCTGTTCAAGAAGGGTGTTCAAGGGAGAAGGTGTTTAATCATTCAGCTTCCACTCAATTCACCTGTTCAGCATTAGGTCTTTTTAGCTTTAAATGTTAATAACAAAGGAAGGAGTCCAGATTCAAAAACTGTCACCCAAAGGCAAACTGAAGCTACATGAGCTTGCTATTTGCATTTTATGGATAACATTAATCTCATCTGTCTGAGCCAAGAGTGGATTGAAAAACTATTTTTTAGTAATACTGGCTTATGAACATGCCTTATACCAAGTTAGTTAATTGGCTCATCTAGTTCAAAAATGTACATTGTGATTGGCAACAGATCTCCAGGATGATAAGCCACCCGGTCTTCTTGAAGGAAGCACAGGGGGGGGGCGAGCCAATGGGAGCTCAGCGTGGGAGCACTGGCCAATTGAGAGCCAGGTCTTCTCTGTATAGTTCCAATTTTAGTATATGTGCTGCCAAAATTGCATCATGGATGTGGCAAAATTTTGTTTTATTGTTTTTTTTAAACTCTTAATTTTTTTATGGTGCATGGCCTATGGGTTAAACTTTGAACTTTGAGAGCCAGGTCTGGTGGCAGCCACTTGTCAGTAATGGTTCTTTATTGTTTCACACTGTATCCATTGTGCTGTGTTCCCTATCTCATCCCTGCTTCTGTGCTTGTGTAGGTATGCTAGCTGTAATGTGGGAGCTTCTTCTCTGCCACTCGGTCTTATCACGGTGGCCTTGAGTGCAGGCTTTGGGCTATTCTTTTTTGTATGAGAATTTTCCATTCCTGTGAAGTGGAGGGGAGGAGGGAGTCATCTCCCGCCCATTAAGTAATTCTCCCGCCGGGAGTTTCCCGCGCGCACGCTTGCAGGTCATTTGCTAGTCGCCTTTTGCAACACACTATAACCATGCTTGAGCAGCTTGTCCCGCCATTCCTGACAATACTGACTACTGTTCCAGTGACTACGGTTCCTGTAACCACCGTGCCGGTGACGATCTTACCAGTAACGACAGTTCCAGTGACTACAGTGTTGGTCCCGTACTGCCTGGCGGGACCAGTCACCCCGCCAGTGACCAGTACCTTGGGACCTTCGTACACACTCCCAATCTACAGCTCAGCGGGATCGATTCCAAGCCATGGAGGGGCGATACCCCGAACCTATTATCAGAGTGCCCCAATCCCATGGGATAAGTGCGTCACCCAATGGAAGCACCGAGACTGGACTAGGAATTTATTGGACACTACCCAAACAACCTGGTCCCTACCGGGGAGCCAAAGCCGGGACAGCCTGATGGATCCCCGTGGAAGCTTTGGTCTACCCCAGGGACGTACTCCACACGGGCCGGCGAGGCCCAGCCCCAGCAAGGACGTAGATACACGGATGGATACTATTGAGGATGATACCCAAAGATTGATGCGGGACATGGGCAAGCTGATGCAATCCCTTCCGGGGATGATGGACCAGGCAATTCACACGCATTTGCTGGCCCAGCCCAGACCTGCCCCGGGTCCCGGCCAACTGCCACCGGCAGGACGCCCTCCTCCTGGTCAGCCAATTCCCAGGCAGCCAGTACCAGGAGGACCCATTCCAGGGCAACCACCTCCAGATCAACCCATTCCCGGGCAGCCGGTCCCGGGTGGACTTCTCCCCGGAGGACCAATCCCTGGGCAGCTGGCTCCGGGTCAGCCTCCGCCAGTTCCCCCACCTCCAGTCCTGGCACCAGCACCTCAGCCGCTGCCTGCACCTGCACCAGCCCCGGGACCGAGGATGGTGCCCCTCCTGCCAAAGATACGCCCCAGGGATATGCTGGAGATCACATTCGACGGGGATCCTGAGAGCGTTTCCTTCTTCATCCTGCAAGTCGGGAAATTTGTGCAGCAGTGTGGCCACGTCTTCCCCGATGAAGAACAAAAGGTGGAGTTTATTGCATCCTAGTTCTGGGGTATTGCTACTAGCTGGTATGTAGCCTTGCATGATCTGGAGGCAGTGGAGCTGGGGAATGTGGATGACTTCATGTGGGCCTTGAGAAACCGCTTTGAAGACCCGGCAGCTGCACCGAAGGTGGAAGCCTTTCTCCGCACCTTCAAGCAAGGGAGGCTTGCCATGAGGGAGTACTCTAGAGAGTTTCAAAAACATGCTGCAAAGATCAGAGATTGGACAGACCCAGTCTTGGCCCAGCAGTATCGGATGGGATTAGCAGTGGACGTTCGCAATAATGTCCTCAGTTCAAAGGAGCCGCGCACCCTCCAAGGTTGGATGGAAGAGGCAGAGCGGGCCGAAAGCTGACTTCGCATCATGAAACTGGATATGTCTCTAGGGAATAACTGCCCTGCCACTTCCACGACCTAGACTAAGGGTAAACCAACCACCACCCAGAGCAGGATCCGAGATCAGCGCATGAGACAAGGGTTGTGCCTCAGATGTGGGGAGAAAGGGCACTTTGCTGCCTCCTGCCCTAAGGAGGACCCTGGCCGGGCCCCACCATGAGAGGAAGAGAGACGGCGCCTAGTGCCCCCACCGAGAAAGGGCATTGCCAAGCCGTGTAATCTCCGGGCTCTCTTCGCCAACCAAGACACCATGGATCCAGCATTTCCAGAAGAGGAAGAGACCGAGATGCAGGGAACCGAGCAGGTCCTGTTGTAAGTGGCGCAGCTCAGCAGGACCCAAGCCCCGAAGCGCCAAGAATGGTGAGCAATTATCTCTCTCTCTTCTTTGTGACTGTGATCATAATGAATCCGGCCATGATGACCCACATTAGGGTCCAAGGCCTTATTGACTCTGGGTGCGGGAGGGACCTGATAAACCCCTCTCTAGTTATGGGGTTAGAGGCTGCGGTTACCAGATTGAAAGACCCCATCACGTTCACCCAAATGGATGGGTCACCGATGAAGGAGCCCTGTCGGTTTGAGACCGTCCCCTTATGCATGGGGGCGGGGGAGCACTGGGAGCTCCGCTTGTTTGTTATAGCTCTGCAAGCCAAGTTCCCGTTGGTCCTGGGAAGCCCGTGGTTACATGGACATGATCCATACATTTTATGGGAGGACGGAATCGTGCGCTTCATCTCCTCAAAGTGTGCTGAACACAAATGGGACCCGGACTGGGGAACCCCTCCTGATAATGACCCCCCATGGGCTTGCTTGGTGGCAGAGAAGATTAACCGCATCCCTTCAGAGTACAGGGACTTGGCTTGGGTTTTTGAGGAGGAGGTGGCGGATGAACTGCCCCCCCATCGCAACTCGGACTGCACTATAGAAATTCTTCCCGGGAAGAAACTGCCAAGGGGAAAAATATACGCTATGAGCCCCATGGAGAAGGAGGAATTATGTAGGTTCATTGATAAAAACCTGGCCCGGGGTTTTATTCGACCGGCCTCATCTCCCTTTGCAGCCCCAGTGCTGTTTTGTAAAAAGAAGGATGGGGGACTAAGACTATGCACAGATTATCGAGGCCTTAATGCAGTCTCTGCTACCAATGCATACCCCATACCACTCATCAAAGATTTTCTAGCGGAGGTAGCTAAAGGGAAGATCTTTTCCAAGTTGGACCTGCGGGATGCCTATTTCAGAGTGCGTATTATGCAAGGTGATGAGCATAAGACTGCCTTCAATACCCCACTGGGACAATTCGAATACCAGGTTATGCCATTCGGGCTACAGGGGCCCCCGGGGGTATTCATGAACTTGATAAATGAGATGCCTTGTTGTTTAAGGGGGTGGTTGTTTACTTGGATGATATCTTGGTGTATTCCCCAGACCTGGATTCTCACACTGCATTGCTCTGAGAGGTCCTTGCTCGGTTGTTAAAGCACAAACTGTTTGTAACACTCTCAAAGTGTGAGTTTCACCAGACACGAATTGATTTTCTGGGCTATCGCATCTCCCCGGACGGTCTAGAAATGGACCCCAAGAAGGTCCATGATGTATTAAAGTGGGAACCCCCCAAAACCAGACGGCAGCTCCAGAGTTTTCTAGGCTTCACCAATTTCTACCACCAATTCCTACCCCACTTTGCCCAGGTCGCAATCCCACTCATGGACCTCCTAAAGACTAAGGGGAGGGGGGCTAAGGCTTCCCAGCCAGGGGCTCACCTAGATTGGACCCCTCTTTGTCAACAAGCCTTTGACCAACTTAAGCAATTATTCACAACTGAACCAGTGCTTGCACACCCTGATGAGACGAAAAAAATTATTGTCCAAGTAGACGTGTTGGACACCGCAATGGGGCGGTCGATCCTCCAAGAGGATGTACAAGGGCACCTCCACCCACTGGCCTATGTATCTCGGAAGTTTAACGAGACTGAGAGGTTCTGGCCCATTTGGGACAAGGAGGCAGCCTCCATCCGATTAGCCCTAGCCACTTGGCGTCATTGGCTTGAAGGAGCCCGAGTTCCTTTTGAGATTTGGACTGACCATAAAAATCTCGAGGTACTACGGAAACCCTGGGTCCTCAATGCCAAGCAATTCAGATGGGCAGAATTTTTTTCTAAATTCCAGTTTACCCTGCACCACTTCCCGGGTAAATCCAACCCCCTGGCGGACGCTCTTTCTCGGCTACCCCAACATGCTAGCGAGAAACTGGAAGTACGAGAATCGTTTTTCACTCCAACCCAACTAACTGGGGTTGTGGTAACTCGCAAACAAAGTCAAAAGGCTTCAGTTCCCCAGCCCTCCCCTGTGCCCTGGGAGAAACGCTTTGCCCAAGCCATCACTGATCAAGAAAAGGAAATGTTACAAACCCAGGGGGATCTGGTGCGTAGATCAAATGATTGTTGGTATAAAGGAAACAAACTTTTTGTGCCCGAAAGTATCTGGCTGGAAGTATTACAATCAGTCCACGACCTAAAGCCAGCCGGGCATTTCGACTATGTGAAATCATTGCACCTCTTACAGTGCAGCTTTTGGTAGCCCCACTTGAAAAAAGACTTGTCAATGTACATACAATCCTGCCTGGTTTGTAACCGGTGCAAAACCAGGGCGGGGAAGCCCCCGGGTCTATTACAGCCGCTGCCGACACCTGGTCGCCCCGGGAAGTCATTTCTATGGACTTTATCACAGATCTACCCCCCAGCAAAAACATGACGGTTGTGTGGTTACTGGTTGACCTGTTTTCGAAGCAAGCCCACTTCATTCCTTTCCCTGGTTTACAAACCGCCAAGGGATTGGCAAGAGCCTTCCTACACCATATTGTTAGGCTCCATGCTTTGCCAATCAAAATAATTTCCGACTGCGGTGCTCAGTTTGTTTCCAAATTATGGACTGAATTAATGGCTCTTATGGGTATAGAACGAGCCTTAAGCAGTGCATACCATCCAGAGACTGATGGTCAAACAGAGAGGGTTAATCAAACCCTGGAACAATACTTGCGTTGTTTCACTAACTATCAACAAGACAATTGGGTGGAATTGCTTCCCTTGGCAGAGTTTGCATACAATAACTCATGGCATGCTTCGACAGGAATGTCCCCATTCAAAGCAGCACTAGGCTATGATAGCCCCCCTCTGCCGTTCCTGACAAATGAGAAAACAGAGGGAAAAGCCACGGACTGGTGTAAATCTTTTCGCGATTCTTGGCCAATGATTTCTGCAGCCTTGGACGCTGCCAAGGCCCAATACAAGAAACAGGCTGATAGGAAGAGGGCGGTGGGTTGGGACCTTCACCCTGGTGACTATGTGTACCTGTCTACAAAAAATTTGCCCCTACCCCAAACTTCAAAAAACCTGACATGGAAATACATTGGCCCCTTCAAGATCCTGCGTCGTATAAATAATGTCACTGTACATCTAGACTTGCCTAAGACGCTTAAAAACATTCATCCCATCTTCCATTTCAGCCTTCTCAAACCGGCGCATCCTCCGAATACATGGCGCCCGGAGCCCACTGTTACCCCCCCTTGATGGTGGATGGCGAGGAACACTATGAACTGGCTGACATTCTGGACTCTAAAATACTGCGAGGCCAACTGTACTACCTGGTTGAATGGGTCCACTTTGGGCCCCAACATCGTGAATGGGTGAAAGTCACTGATTTGCAAGCACCTGAACAGATCCAAGACTTTCACACCCGATTCCCGGGGAAACCGGGAGGCCCTATGTTTTCCCCTTCTTGAGTGGGCGGGGGTTATTTTGGGGAAGGTAGAGTGTCAGTAATGGTTCTTTATTGTTTCACACTGTATCCATTGTGCTGTGTTCCCTATCTCGTCCCTGCTTCTGCGCTTGCGTAGGTATGCTAGCTGTAACGTGGGAGCTTCTTCTCTGCCGCTCGGTCTTATCATGGTGGCCTTGAGTGCAGGCTTTGGGCTATTCTTTTTTGTATGAGAATTTTCCATTCCTGTGAAGTGGAGGGGAGGAGGGAGTCGTCTCCCGCCCATTAAGTAATTCTCCCGCCGGGAGTTTCCCGCGCGTGCGCTTGCAGGTCATTTGCTAGTCGCCTTTTGCATCACACTATAACCATGCTTGAGCAGCTTGTCCCGCCATTCCTAACAATAACCTCTACACTGTGGGTTTTAGCACTGTATTCCAATAAAGCCCTTCTTACTCCTAAGAATGCTTGGATCTACTTGCTTTTGAACCTGACACCACTCGCCTTCCACAGTACAGCCCAGAGCAAGCTCCCCACCCACCCACCCTCTTTTTAGACCATGTGGGATTAGCTAGTCACTGGTTTTGGGGCTGAGCAGGAATTTTTTGAGCCTCACTATGATTGGCTGAGAGGGGGCCCTTTTTTCGCCTGCTTTATATGGTCAGAGGGGGTGAGGTATAAATAAGCCTGGTAAAGCTGGTTAGACCCTAACTGGGAGGGTGGGAAAAACATGGGTTGAGGGGATTTTTAGTTGGAAAGCACCTGAAGTATCAGCAAGGGTTTTTTTCCCCTCAGATTGGGTATCTATGGGCTTTGCAGTCAGGGTGACTCAGTTGGGGACCTGTTCACGGTTGGGGGAGAATATGACAAGCCTTAAAGCTTTGCAGTCATGGGCTGGAATGTGCCCTCCCTCCCCATGTGAGCCATGACAAGTAAGGTCCAGAAGAATCTCAAGCCTGGCTCTGAGCCGGGGTAGGAGGTTTGCTTTGCAAGCACAATGCAACCCGTACTTTATTGTATACTAGATGAAAACTCTCTGTCTAATTAAGCACAAAAAGAAAAGGCCATATTATGCAGACTGGGACATATCCCTGAGGCATGATTAAAAGCAGAAGTGTCATTTAGACATAAAACACAGAACAGTTATTTTACTGCACAATGGAAGCTGAAGTTGTCTTGCCAGCAAAACCCATTCGAAAACCACTCCTGGATGGCATTTGCTTTGAATAGGAAAATATGGAATTTCAGGTGAAATAAATTTCTCCAGACATTCCAATATGCAGTCCTTGTTTTGGTCTGAAACAACAACTTCTGATTTCTAGCTTTCACAAAAGAACATTTTTCACCTCATGTCATGTGTCTTGCAGTGCGATCCCTAAGGAGAGTTACACGCTTCTAAGCCCACTGAAGTCAATGGACCTAGAAAGGATTGCACTGCTACTGGAGCAGGATATGTTCATACAAATCTGGATAAATGCATTGAAGAAAGAAGCCGCTTTAGTTTAAGGACTACAGCTGCTTCTCATCACTATTAGTGCAGTATGGTAATATTTTTTTAAATGACCATATTTTACTTTCAAATGACAACCTTAAAGCTTAGTTAAACACTGTGGGTGAAAAACAGTGACCCTTCCAAATGCATTTTTATGGGAGAGAGAATTTGATAGATGTACGTATTAACAGCCACACCTGGACAGACTTGGACAGACTCTTGTACTGAAGCCAGTATTTTGAAAATATTTATGTGGGCAGTCTGAAGTTTGCCAGCCTGAGGAACTGCCTGAGTATCGACAAATTGAAGACTGACATCTGAGTAGGAATTCACACAATGAAGATGGATCTGGAAACAGATACAGGACTTCCTACTGCAGAAAAATGATGCCCTCTTCTGTTCTAATTTCTCTTTAATTTCTACTGGACATGCAAGCATTGCAAAGAGGGGGTCTATAAATATCTTACAAGAAATAAAAGATGTTCCCAGGATATTATATTTGGTATTGTAGAGTATTACTTGCATAAATAATAATAAATATTTCTGCACTATATATCCACCTATCTTTTGTTATGACTTAAAAATTATTTGTATGATTTACTATTCTTTCTTTATAAAACTCCTGCAATCAGGGAGGATAAAGTAGGTGCAACTGTGAGGCTACAGTCTTAGACTGAAATGTTACTGTGCAAGCTAATATGTCTTTTCACATATTACAGAGCACACAGGTTGAGTCTGGGGTCCCCACACTGTGTCAGACATAAGACAATCACATGCAAGTAGTGGGTTCTTCTCAATTCTCATTCATGAGGTGTCTGAAGAGGATCAGGACCGCAATGCCTGTGGAGAAGAGTCTTTTCCCTGGGAATAGTTCAGGCTTGGAAAATGGTTGATTCTCTAGCAAAGATGTCTTGTCAAGTCTCAGGGAATCTGCTGTCATAATGTTGATTATGACCATGCTTGGGATACAAAGAAGATATGAAATCTTTAAAAATTAACCAAGGAAGTTGAGAAAAAAGGGGCTCAGTGAATGATCTGTGTTTAATCTTAATAAGTATTGGTTGACTTGATCAGCAATTTGGACGGAAGATCATTAAGAACCACATAAATACTTTTAAAAGAATATTTTTAATTTTCCCTTTTGAAAATATTTTATAGAGGGCATTTAATCATAGTAACACAACTGTCAGTGCCATTCTAAGCAGAGTTACACTGTTTTAAGTCCATTGAAGTTAATGAGCTTAGAATGGTATAAGTCTGTTTAGGATTGCTCTGTAACTTGTTTAGTAATATGAGACACTATTTGAAGCATGATCTGGTACAGGAGAATAATTTTAGAGATACCAATGGGCTACACATCTTTAAGTCAAGGCTCTCACTACTATGAAAGGTCTGCATTGGGCCAGATAGCATACATGTTTAAATAGCCATGCAGAAATAGCCCAGGGATCTAGCAATGAATGACAAACAGAAGTTAGACAGGCTAAACAATCAATAGTTCATAGGACCAATATTTTGAGCAAGAATCCGAGTATCATATATAGACTATGTATTGTCCAGACAGTAAACCCATGCCTTTTAAAAAGTAATATTAGGATCAGTGCACTATATGTGATTGAGGAACTTATCAACTATGGTTTGTATCCAGTGACAAGCAAGCAGAAACATAAATGGTTTTTGCACAGTTCTGCTTGCACAGGATTTTGTACAAAATATAGTACTTAATTTGTTTCACAAGATCTTGTACAAGCAGAAATGGAATAGAATGGAAAGAGAAGTTGCTGAATTATAAGTTATTATAACACTTGGAACAGAAACCTCCCCAGGACTCAACAGGGATATTGATTTCTTATCTCATTACATATGCTAACTCATTCAGTCCTCACGTAAACATTCTCAACAAGAAGGACTATAAATCCTCTGTATTTTAGTGTATTTCTTTTTCGGAATAGAATACTGAATGTAATGCAAGGAATATTGGGATGTTTTGCTGACATGACACTGCATTCACCTCAAAAAGTTCTGTTAAATAATCTCCACACCTGGGAGAAAAGAACGAGATTTATCAGCTATTTTGACATATTTATTGCTTTCCAACTGTTGTCCTTATAACCTTAGCTTGTTATTTAGTTCTAACTTTGCGTATCTTAAACATGTTACATGTTTATTTGCTGTTAAGTCCCTGTCTATAAGTCTGAACCTTACCTACCATTCCAATGTATTTGAAAAAGTGTGCCTTGCACATGAAAGCTCATATTTTGAATAAACCTTTGTTGGTCTTAAAGGTGCCACTGGACTCTAAATTTATTCTGCTGCTTCAGATCAATGTGGCTGACCACCTGGATCTAAGCAGAAATGCTAGTAGGGACTTAGCACAAGCAGCTACTATGGTCTCTTCTTGTATTTCCACTTGTGCAAGAGCTCTAATGCAAGAGGAAAGTTTGCACTAGGCCCAATCCTATGATTTCTAGTTTACATTTCCATTCACCCAACTTTAACAGTAAAAATTCCATTGCAAATGACCTTCATATCTTCTAAATGAACTTCTGCTACTTTTTGCAAAGTGTGCCAAGTTTATGGGAAAGGGATTGCTGCATCTTTAATATGGCCATCAGTTGTCAAACTGACACTTCTGATGAGCACCACTTCTCTGGGGCCTCCTTGCCAGCCAGCCAGCATGACTGTTTTTTATCTGCCCCACTTTCCCTAGTGCTGATATTGTCATAATCTCATCTGAAAATACTTTTGGATATATTGTCAGCCCTTATAAACAACAAAAATATTTTGTCATGATGAGTAACTTTCTGCCAAGATGAACAGAACAGGGCAAAGTTTAGTCTCTGCATCTTCCATTTTTCCTAATGGCCCTGTGAAGCAAAGCATCATTCTTGTCCCCCCCCCCAAGGTTTAATGTATAAAGCAATGGGCCTGGCTCTTTCCTGCAGATGTTGTTAATTAAGGGCTTCAGCTTGCCTGGTACCTTATCAGTCCAAGGTCAGAGGAATTAGCTTCTCAACCTAGAGTTGGGAGGGGGGAGATCAGGAGTGATGATGTAAGATTCTGGTGAATTCTCCTAAAGGTGTGCTAGGATTGGAGTCACCATCATCTGACTTGAGGGGCAAGGGTTCCACTTGGAGACTTCATGAGTATAGATATGGGTCTATGCTTGGCAAATCGCTAAAATCATAGACTATGCTAATTTGAGGACTGCTTTGGATGCAAGTTTTGCACCACCTGACAAACCTTTTGGAAGTGTTTGGTAGTTGAAAGCTAGCTTTGTTGTTTTGTGTTCTGTATGTCTTTTGATAACCTGTGGCTATAATCATCATATAGGGATGCCAGTCCCCAGGTGGGGGCAGGGGATCCCCTGATTTTTGGAGCTCCCCCCTGATGCTGGCCAGCTGGCCAGTGGGGAAACCCCACCCCCAACAGTCATCTGTGGCCCCACTTGAAAAGAGCAGGCACCATGTGTGCCTGCCCCGCAAGCTGCAAATTCATGGCTTGCAGGGCAGGCACATGGGGCACCCACTCTCTTCAAGTGGGAGCTGTACGTGCCTGCCCTGCCAACCACAAATTCATGGCTGGCAGGGCAGGTGAGTGCAGTGCCCACTTTTCCCCCAACCATTTAAAGGGAAGGCATGTGTGTGCAATGCTGTGCTGTATCCCCGACATGATGACCTCACTTTCCATGATGCCATCATGTCAGGCATAGCCCCTCCCCTCCTGGACCATCCCCCAAACCCCCCCACTGGGGAGAAGATGGGACCTGGCAACTCTATCTTGATAACTCGTCTATTCTTTAATAAGTTGTTTTATATATATAACATCAATCTGGTTACTTGTGTGCTGTTACTCTGGGAACTCACGGGGTCAGCCTGTGCAGATCCTTGACAGGTTCCCAACAAGTAGTCTCAAACTATAATTTCTACCATCCCCCCCTTTTTACTAGAGGTCTACACACTGGAACACCACCATTGTGACTCACAGAAGCTAGGAAAAAAGAGAAGATGCCCATATAGCCACTGAAATGTTATAAAGTGGGTGCTTTCTTTCAACAATCTCTGGGATAGAAAAAGCTTGTACTCTGTAGCCTGTATTTTGTTACAGAAGCATCAAAGCCCTTATTAGTATTTTTTTTTGGGGGGGGGACTCTTCCTGGAATCAGTTCTAACTTGGCTACAGAATCTAGTTCTCCCCTTTAAATAATGTGGGGGAGGAATCTTCCATTGAAAGCGCCCAGGGCCTAACCCTCTACAGCTGCAAGTCTGGGTTAAACCAACAAGCACATCTATTTAATAATGCAGGTGCAAGGGCAAGGGATGAGCTTGGTAAATTTCCCAGATTTATGAGATTTCTCAAGCAGTATAATTTCTTCCTTTAAAAAAATACTCAAAACCCCTTTCTCTTTTTATTTTCTGTTGCCGTATTGTTAAAAAAAATGCTTTCTAGAAATGCTTGTGCCATATGAGATCCAAAAATCAGGTTTGAAAACTGTATTATATTTCATAACAGATTAAATGGCCAGTTCACTAGGAAAACATATCACATTCTTCTTGCATGGGGATCAGGAAAGAAGATATAGCTTCCAGCCAAAGAAATATCCCAAATCTGGTTTTGTGCAGGGCTTTTAGTGTTCTGTGACTGGGCACTGGACAATCTTCCCAAACTTCTTGGGAAGGCAATGAACAAAGCAAAGATCTTAAAGTTCTTGTATATCATAATCCTTAATCCCAAATGTACTTAAAATCCATCTATAACTGATGTCTATTATATTGACAGTCAATTGACTTCCAAACAACCATCTAAATCAGATAGTTCTGCCACCACCATCCTGGGATGACTATGACTTGTAGTACTAACTGGAACCTGCGCTGTGTTCATGCCATCAGTTAGGATAAAGGCAGTTGAACCCTTCAGTACTGTGACATGGAACACATACTTCAGAGCTATGTTCTTCAACCAATTTGCTTGATTATATATTACTTAAGAGAGTCCACAAATTACCACCTGTACTTTTACAGATGAGAGTATAAAGTGTGAAGTATGCAATAAAAATGCATGATTTATAAGATGGAAAAGTTTACCTGCGCCTTTCCATACTGGGAAAATAATGACATTCAAGACTATTTCCAGTGGCTGTAGACTGGTCCAGCTCTTTCCAAACTTGTTCATAGTAACAGGCATCTCTGACAGTGACACTCATAATTTAGTTTTATTTGCATGAGCCAGTCAGATCAGAGTTCCATAAAACACAGTATGGTAGTTGAAAAAAGTCAGTTGGGTTGGGGAAGGATAGAGGGAGACAGTTAGGAGGCTCAATTTCTGACTGGTTTGTTAGATTAATGGGGAAAGATTTTAATTAAAGGTGGATTGGGAAGTTAAAACTGCCCAGTGTGGTATGAAGAAATGCCTTTTTTTTCTTGGGAAGTTTGCAATGAGCAAAACCTTCACTGTGCGTTTTAAGTTTTTTCCCGCCTCTGGGCAGAGAACTGTACAATTGCTTTCTGTACAATTGCTTTCCAGACATACCTCAGCTCATCTTCATACAAATGCTAATAGGTCTGGCAGGATTACTCAACATCACAGTAATCCAAGTCTATGCCCCAACCACTGATGCAGAAGAGGTTGAAGTGGACCCTATGAAGACCTACAACACCTCCTAGAACTAACACCAAAAATATATATATTCTCCTCATCATAGGGGACTAGAATGCTAAAGTGGGAAGTCAAAAGGTAACTGGAATAATGGACAAGTTTGGCCTTGGAGAACAAAATGAAGCCAGGCAAAGGCTAACAGAGTTTTGTCAAGAGAACATGCTGGTCATAGTGAACACCCTCTTCCAACAGCCTAAGAGGCAACTCTACACATGGACATCACCAGATGGGCAACACCGAAATAAGATCTACTATATCATTTGCCAAGGCCAAATGGATGCTCAGTTTGTGGATGTGTCTGATGGTGAAAGGAAAGTCCAATGCTGCAAAGAACAATACTGTACAGGAACCTGAAATGTAAGATCTATGAATCAAGGTAAGCTTGGCGTGGTAAAAAAAAGAGATGGCAAGACTGAACATCAACATCTTGGGAACTCTGGAGCATGACGGAAGACAGGAGGGCCTGGCGTGATGTGGTCCATGGGGTCGCAAAGAGTTGGACTCAACTGTGTGACTGAACAACATATCATGTGCAGTCAAAGATGGAGAAGCTCTATACAGCTCTATACAGTCAGTAAAAACTGTACAGAATAAAACTGTACAGAGTAAAAACAAGACCTGGAGCTGACTGTGGCTCAGATCATGAGCTACTCAGTGCAGAATTCAGACTTAAACTGAAGAAAGTTGGGAAAACCACTAGGTCAGTGATGGCAAACCTTTTAGAGACCGAGTGCCCAAACTGTAACCCAAAACCCACTTATTTATCGCAAAGTGCCAACACCGCAATTTAACCTGAATACTGAGGTTTTAGTTTAGAAAAAACAACTCATACATTAACATCTTCTGTAGCACTTTATCTGAACTAAGTGCTAATACATGAGTTTAAGGTCAGTGAAAATGGAAATTACAAGAGGGAAAGTGCAAGGAATACAACTGCTGAGGTAACTACTCCAACCACTTAGTGAATAGGTTACTAACAGTGCAGCACTACAGTGCATACTGCCACTTTCCACACACTCTTAAGATACTCAGTAAACATGCAGCGAGCAAACTTCGAAGAGGAAAGCTGTTGTCAAGGGTATTACAATATCTGACTCCTAGCCTCTGCTTCGCTTGTTAGAACAAAATCTCATCCCGCAGGCCCAGGGACACCGAGACTTTATCATTAGAGGGGCAGCCCTAGAGAGCATTCAGATGAGCAACCAATTTCTGAAAGGGCCAGTTTTCATAAGAACATAAGAGAAGCCAGTGTTGGATGAGGCCAAAGGCCCATCCAGTCAAACACACTGTCACACAGTGGCAAAAAATACCAGGTGTCATCAGGAGGTCCAGCAGTGCGGCTAGGACACTAGGAGCCCTCCCACTGTTGCCCCCTCCAGCACCAACAATACAGAGCATCCCTTGCACCAGACATAAGAACATAAGAGAAGCCAATGTTGGATAAGGCCAGTGGCCCATCGAGTCCAACACTCTGTCACACAATGGCCAAAAATACTAGGTGCCATCAGGAGGTCCAGCAGAGGAGCCAGGACACTAGAGACCCTCCCACTGTTGCCCCCCTAAAGCACCAAGAATACAGAGCATCACTTGCCACAGACATAAGAATATAAGAGAAGCCAAGGTTGGATGAGGCCAGTGGCCCATCCAGTCCAACACTCTGTCACACAGTGGCCAAAAATACCAGGTACCATCAGGAGGTCCAGAAGTGGGGCCAGGACACTAGGAGCCCTCCCACTGTTGCCCCCCTAAAGCACCAAGAATACAGAGCATCACTTGCCCCAGACTGAGAGTTCCTATCTATACCTTGTGGCTCATAGCCACTGATGAACCGCTGCTCCAGATGTTTATCCAATTCCCTCTTGAAGCTGTCCATGCTTGTAGCTGCCGCCACCTCATGTGGCAGTGAATTCCATGTGTTCATCACTCTTTGGGTAAAGAAGGACTTCCTTTTATCCATTCTAACCTGACTGCTCAGCAATTTTATTGAGTGCCCACAAGTTCTTGTATTGTGAGAAAGGGAGATGTATTGTGAGAAAGGAGAAAGAGATTATGCTCTGTCCCATGCATAATCTTATAAACCTCAATCATGTCACCCTTCAGCCATGGTTTCTCCAAGCTAAAGAGCCCCAAGCGCTTTAACCTTTCTTCATAGGGAAAGTGTTCCATCCCTTTTATCATTCAAGTTGCCCTTTTCTGCACACACACCCTGACATCATGGGAAGTATGGCAAGCTGGCAAGAAAGAGAGAGAGAGAGAGAGAGAGAGAGAGAGAGAGAGAGAGAGAGAGAGAGAGAGAGAGAGAGTAAATAAAAGAGAGAGAGAGAAAGAAAGAAAGAGAAAGAGAAAGACAGAGAGACAGAGAGAGATATGGGGAGGAAGGAAGGAAGAAAGAGAAAGAGGGTGGGAAAGAGGGCAAAGAACTTTGGGAAAGAAGAAAACAAAAGAAAAGAAAGGGGTGAAAGAGGGAAAGAAATGGGTAGGAAGGGAAAGATGGGAAAGAAAGGGAAGGAAGGAAGGAAGGAAGGAAGGAAGGAAGGAAGGAAGGAAGGAAGGAAGGAAGGAAGGAAGGAAGGAAGGAAGGAAGGAAGGAAGAAAGAAAGAAAGAAAGAAAGAAAGAAAGAAAGAAAGAAAGAAAGAAAGAAAGAAAGAAAGAAAGAAAGAGGGAGGGAGGGAAAGAAGAAAGCAGGTGGGCAGAGAAAGGCAGTGGGTGGGTGCTTTGGAGGTCATTCTCTGCTGGCGCACCTCAGCTCACAGGCAGAGAAAGGCGGCAGGTGGGTGGGTGGGGTGCTTTGGAGGTCTTTCTCTGCCGGTGCGCCTCGGCGCACCGGCAGAGAAAGGTGGCAAGTGGGAGTGCTCTGGAGATCTGTGCTGGGGTGATGGCACACGTGCCCACAGAGAGGGTTCTGCATGTCCTCTCTGGCACATGTGCTGTAGGTTTGCCACCGCTGCACTAGGCCATTCAGGTTTGACCTAGATCACATCCCTTATGAATATACAGTAGAGATGAAGAACAGGTTTGGGACTAGATTTGATAGACAGAGTGCCTGAAGAACTATGGTCGGAGGTTTGTGACATTGTACAGGAGGCAACAATCAGCACTATCTCAAAGAAAAAGAAATGCAAGATAGCAATCAATCAATCCTTTATTACGGTCAGAGACCCATCAAACCCAGCAAAGTGGCTGTCTGATGAGGTTTTATGAATAGCAGAGGAAAGAAGAAAAGTGAAAGGCCGAGGTGAAAAGGAAAGATTTACCCAACTGAATGCAGATTTCCAGAGAACAGCAAGGAGATATAAGGAGGACTTCCTCAATGAATAATGCAAAGTAGTAGAGGAAAAAAATAGAGTGGGAAGGACTAAAGATGTCTTCAAGAAAACTGGAGAAATCAAGGGAATGTTCTGTGCAAAGCTGGCCATGATAAAGGACAAAAATTGTAGGGACCTAACAGAAGCAGAAGCAATTAGGAAGAGGTGGCAAGAATACACAGAAGAACTATACAAGAAGGTCCTCAATGTCCTTGACAACCACGACGGTGTAATCACTGACCTTGAGCCAGACATCCTGGAATGCAAAGGCAAAGGCCTTAGAAAGCATTACTTGTTTTATAATTCGTCAGTTTAGTTTTATGGAGTGTAGCTTTGATTGATTGTATTATTTTATGTTAGAACGTAATTTTAATGTTTATTAAAAAAAATGGTAAAAAAAAAGAAAGCATTACTAACAACAAAGCTAGTGGAGACGATGGTAGCCAACTGAGCTATTCAAAGTCAAAAGATGATGCTGTTAAAGTGCTGTACTCACTATGCCAGCAAATTTGGAAAACACAACAGTGGCCACAGGATTGGAAAAGGTCCATTTACATTCCAATCCCAAAGAAGGGCAATGCCAAGGAATGTTCAAACAATTGGACAAGTGCACTCATTTCACACGCTAGCAAGGTCACACTCAAGATCCTACAAGCTAGGCTTCAGCAGTACGTGGATAGAAAACTGCCAGAAGTACAAGCCGGGTTTCGAAGAGATAGAGGAACTAGAGATCAGATTGCCAACATTCGCTGGATTATAGAGAAAACAAGTGAACACCAGAAAAACATCTACTTCTGCTTCATTGACTATGCTAAAGCCTTTGATTGTGTGGATCACAACAAACTATGGCATGTCCTTAAAGAGATGGGAGTACTAGACCACCTCACATGTCTCTTGAGAAACCTGTATAAGAGTCAAGAAGTGACAATTAAAACCAGATATGGAACAACTGATTGGTTTAGTATAGGAAAAGGAGTACAACAAGGATGTATATTGTCACCTTGCTTATTAAATTTATATACAGAGTACATCTTGAAAAATGCTGGCCTGGATGAATCACAAGTCAGAATTAAGATTGCTGGGAAAAACATCAACAACCTCAGATATGCAGACGATACCACTCTAATGGCAGAAAGCGAAGGGGACTTAAAGAGCCTCTTGCTCAGGATGAAAGAGGAGAGTGCAAAAGTTGGTTTGAAACTCAACATCAAAAAAACACTAAGATCATGGCATCCAGCCCCATCACTCCTTGGCAAGTAAAAGGGAAGTCATGGAAGCAGTGACAGACTTTACGTTCCTGGGATCCAAGATCACTGCAGACGGTGACTGCAGCCATGAAATTAAAAGATGCCTGCTCCTTGGGAGGAAAGTGATGGCAAACTTAGACAGCATAATAAAAAGTAGAGACATCACCTTACCAACAAAAGTGTGTATGGTCAAAGCAATTGTATTCCCAGTAGTAATGTTAGGCTGTGAGAGCCAAAGATTCTTTTGAATTATGGTGCTGGAGAAGACTCTTGAGAGTTCCTTGAACTATAAGGAAGGCCAAGTACCGAAGAATAGATTCTTTTGAATTATGGTGCTGGAGAAGATTCTTGAGAGTCCCTCGGACTGCAAGGCGATCAAATCAGTCAATCCTAAAAGAAATCAATCCTGACTGTTCCTGTGAAGGCCAGATACTGAAACTGAAGCTCAAATACTTTGGCTACCAAATGAGAAGGGAGCACTCACTGGAGAAGACCCTGATGCTGGGAAAGATTGATGGTCAAAGAAGAAGGGGACAGCAAAGGATGAGATGGTTAGACAGTGTTATCGAGGCAACGAACATGAAATTAAGCAAACTCTGGAGCATGACGGAAGACAGGAGGGCCTGGCGTGATGTGGTTCATGGGGTCGTGAAGAGTCAGACTCAACTGTGTGACTGAACAACAACATCAGAGATCTGTATCATCCTAAGCTTAAGGAGCTTGTCCTATTTTAACATCTGATAGGGCATGTATAGAGAGAGGGACAGAGAATTTGCATTTTACCAATATCTTTTGGATCCCTTGCTCAATTTGGTGCTGTGTTAAAAGTATGCTTGTGAACATTTTCTTTTTAATAAATACTTTATAACTTTTGAAGCTGGTAGTGGTTGTCTACCACATAGATCTCCACTGTCTTGGACACGTTATTTGAAAAGGAGCACCAGGGGGAAGGTAGGCAAATGGCAAGTGGCTATTTTTTCAGGGGCACGCAAGGCAATAAACTGTCTTCATGGTGATCAGGTGCTGGGCAGCAGGAGACACAGAGGCAAGACTTCAGAACTGGGAAGGGAAGCTGGAAGCCCTGATCCTCTCAGGAGGCAGGTCCTACAAAGGTCAGGTGGTGGCGGCAGGCTACCTGAGAGAGAAACAAAAGCCTCTCCATGTGTTGGCAAAACCTTGGAGTGCAGGGCAGAATAGGGCCTGCAGGCCACAGAAGGCCTGTTCCACCACTACATGTAATTTTGAAATCTTTGTATCTTAATACTTAAGAAGTCCAACTGGGTATAATACAGGCAGGGGTCTTTTCATAGAAAAACAGCTGCAGGAGCTCATTAGCATATGGTATGCTAATGAGCTATTAGGCTAGTAGCATATGCCACACCCCTGACATCACCGGAAGTGATGTCAGAAGGGGAAGCAAAAGGGGGGGAGGCATCTTCAAAAGCCTCCCCTTCCCTAGCTGGCCTGGGTGGGGAGCTAAGAGAGAAGGGGTTTAAAGTTTAAAGTCCTTCTCACTAGAGTTGGGCCACAGAAGGAGGAAAGAGGGAAGGAAAGAGAGAGAGTAGAGAGAAGGAAAGAAGGAAGGAAAGAGGGAAAGAAAGAGAAGGAAAGGAGGAGGGAAAGAAAGAGAGGGAAGATGGAGGGAAACAGGGAAAGGAGGAAAAAAGAGAAGAGAAGAAGGTGGGAAAGAAAGAAAGAGAGAAGAAAAGAAGGAGGGAAAGAGGAAAAGGAGAGAAGGAAAGGAGGGAATGAAATAAATTCGGCCCCATTATATCCTATGGGCCATTGAAGTCAATGGTGAAAACATAGGGTATATTCTGGGGGCTGGAGGGGATGGGGTTTGAGGGAGAGGCTCCAAACTCACAGGGTAGCTTATGGAGCCTCTCCCCAAGATACCCACCAAGTTTCAAGAACATTGGACCAGGGGGTCCAATTCTATGGGCCCCCAAACAGGTTGCCCCTGTTCCTTCCATTGTTCTCTATGGTGGGAAAAAATAACCTTTTTTCCCACCGTAGAGAACAATGGAAGGAACGTGGGCAACCTGTTTGGGGGTCCAATTCTATGGTCCAATGTTCTTGAAACTTGGTGGGTATCTTGGGGAGAGGCTCCATCAGCTACGCGGTGAGTTTGGAGCCTCTCCCTCAAACCCCCTCCCCTCCAGCCCCCAGAATATACCCTATGTTTTCACCGTTGACTTCAATGGCCCATAGGATATAATGGAGCTGAAATTGACATGCGGCTGCCTGAAAGACTCCCCAGGACGCCGGCTGGGGGTGGGGCTTGGCTCCTGAGCTCTCGGAGCTGTGCTCCGGTGTGCTCCCCCCAAAAAAGACCCCTGAATACAGGTATCACCTGGGCAGAAACCGCAGATCAAGACTGTTCTCTAACTGACAATGCAAGCTAATGCAGAAATATTTCAGTTTAACCCTATTTATTTCAAAGGGTGCATTCTGCAGAAACTGTGAATAGGATTGCACAATGAATTTTTAAAGCCGACTAGGAGTTCAAGAATTGTTGCTCACTTTATGAGAAAGATTAATATTATAAGGGTTTGCAACAACAAGCCAGCTAGAAACCAACTCCAGCTATCCATGACACCCAAGCGCAGGGGCGTAAGTTAACCAGACTTATAGCACTAGCCTAAGCAATGTTACACTTTTCTAAGTAGGATTGCCAATAGGCGTGGAGTGTCCTGTACCTTTAAGAGAGGCTTCATACAAACATATACAGCTGCCTTATACAGAATCAGAACATTGGTCCATCACAGTCAGCACTGACTTACTCAGACTTGCAATGGCTCTACAAGATCTCAGGCTGAGTTCTTTCACATCACCTGCTCCCAGCCTGAGTTCAGACCAGCAGTTTGAAGGGGGAGCAAGTCATGGCAAAAAAGCCCTGGGACAAACTGTTCCGGGTTTTCCTGGTCACACTGCACTGACTGATGCAGGAGCATACTGGGAGGAGGCACGAGGGAGCGTTCAGACTGCTGGCTCGGAGGTGCAGCTGTAAGCGGCTTTTTCCTGGTAATCCTGGTAATTCAGCTGTAAGTGCATCAGGGCAATTTGGGGAGAATTCCATTGCACTGGCACCACATTGGGTGGTAGAGTGGAGTACATCCAATCATATCGCTGCTGCCTCTCCAGGGCAATCAAGTGCACCTTGTGCAGAAACACCCGGCGGACATTATTACTGCGGGTTGTTCCAGGCTTTTCGGGTTAGCGTTCACACTTCCCGGAAGCAGAATGAAGCGGGATAAACACGCTCTCTGGGATTTGCTACCACTTTCACCAAGTATCTTTTAAACGCAGGGGTGAGGCAGTACTACATGTGGGGAATGCCAGATGTGCCTGTGTGAATGCCCCCTTTAATCTGGTTGTGAAATGTTGCTGAAACGTGCCTATCTCGGGGCAAACTGCCAGATTCTTTAACTGGAGATACCGGAGATTGAACCTGAAACCTTCTGCATACCAACTGACAATCTACCACTGAGCCATGGCCTCACCCCATGTGTGGAAATGAGCAGCTGAAACTTTTCATGGCATGAACATAAAGAATATAACTTGTAAATAACATCTCACTAAACTTCTATTAAAGAGACAGGACATTTTTTTTCTCCAGGCTGTTAGCAATCTTACTTCTAAAACTGTTGGATTAGATTCACTTTCAGTTTTCCAGTGGCAGAATAGAACTTTCACCCCTCCCCTTCCAATTGATCCTCACAAAATGTTGCTCCCAGAGGGTAGAAGATCTAGACCAATAGCATGAGAGGCATCAGCAGTGGGAAGAGGGAATTGGTGGGAAATAATCTGGATCCAGCCAAATTCAGGTTAGATTTTATTTCAATACAAAATCAGCTCTGGAGAGCCAGCAATAATAAAAAGAGAATACATGTAGAAGTGGATCCAGCCATTGACCAAATAGACTTAGAGGGATGTAATTGTGTTTAGGATTGTACTGATATTCCCCCACCATAACCATGACTCGAATTCTACTAAGGTAGAACAGAAATTTCCCTAAATAAATTTCTTAAATAAATTCTAAACAGTCTAGAATTTAGAATCATGTTCAGTAGGCAAAACCCCTAACTCTAGTTAATCCAGGTGGGCAGCCTTTTACAGGTCTGTTTTTTTTCTTCCAGCTCACATTCCCACACCAGTTTTGTCTAGAGAAGATATTGTATTGACCACACTGCTTCTGTAATTCAGAAAGAAAAGGGAGACTCAAACTTTATTGTAGCTAATCCACTAACCTACACTTTTAGTGGGAGTTAGTTTCTAACTGAAATCCCTTCATAATGCTTGGCATGAGAAATGGGATGGGAGGGAGGAGACTGACAACAGGACAGATCTGTGCATCTTTTAAATTAAGTTTACCATCTGAATGCAGCATCTGGCTGCAGTCCTAGGCAGACCTGAGAATAAGTCCCACTGTATAAAGTGGGACTTACTTATGAACAAACAAGCCCAGGACTCCACTGCAAGTTCAAGGACATGTACAGAATTTATATTGCTGTCAACTGGATTGTACATGTGAGCTACAACTAACTGCCTGCATGGGGATATCAATATATACAGCAAGGTTTATAAGACTCCACCCATATCTCTGAAAAGGATGAAGAAAATTACTGTGAACAGCCAAGCCCAGACACATAAAGGGCAGTGTTTGATTGGATACCATGCTTTTTAAAACACATGCTGATGGGAAGAGATGGTGGTTCCCCCTCCCCCCACCTATTAGGGCTTTCAGGTTTTGATTTAAAAACTACTGGCCCCTTGGGTGGGGCTGGTAAAATGATCTGCCAAACCAGGAGCCTGGCAGAATTTTCAGACTACAAAACTAGATAGAAGAAGCAGAATACTGGCTTGTTGGCAATCCTAGCATTTCACCTTGAATTGCTTCATAGTTAGGGCGGTAATTATCAACGTTTTCCCCACCATCTTGACCTACCCTCCTCCTGTAATGGATAGATCCCATAAGATCCACTTGTCAACCTCTGAGAGAATGTAGAGAAAGCCTAGGACTGGAGAAGGGAAGCATAAACTTAAGCATGGAAGAACTGAAGCAGAAGATGGCTGAGGAAAGGCAAACATGAAAGGCATACAGGAACAAATAGGACAGCCTGAAGGAAAGGAAGCAGCGCTAATAGCCTAGACTAACTCAGTCTTCTAGAACTCAGAAGCTAAGTAGGATAGGTACTTGAATGGGAGACCACCAAGGAGGACAGGTGCTGCTATGCACAGGAAGGCATTGGCCAACCACCTTTGCATATCTCTTGCCTTGAAAACTCAATGAGTTGCCATGAGTCACTTGCAACTTGACAGCACACTTTACCCTTTTAAAGGAAAAGAAGCATGAAAAGAGAACGAAGCCAACAAATGAAAGCCAAAAACAAGGAAGGGAACCTCACAATGCCTATCCCACATACACTCCAGGATCTTGCCTGCACCATTCAGTTTGTCATATTTTCCTGCCACCAAGAGCACTGCTTTTAAATACAAGTTCACAAGTAAACACCTATTCTAAGTTGTCTTACTCATGGAGTAAATTATACATCATTAAGCAGGCAAATCTGAGGGTTCCTGTGGTTGACCAAGTCTGACAGCTGTATCACCATATGACCTTCTCCAGAAGATGCTGCTACATGAAGATCACATGGCAGTGCAGTGTTATGGCTTACTCAGGTCATAGGAACCCTTTTTTTAAAAAAAATATATTCTTTTAAGACAAAACATAACAAACAAACAGACAAACATATATGAGAGTAATCATAGTAACATTATATCCCTTAAACTTTTTTGTTGTTCAGTCACATTGTCTAGTCTGACTCTTCACGACTCCATGGACCACATCACGGTAGGCCCTCCTGTCTTCCATCATGCTCCAGAGTTTGCTTAATTTCATGTTCGTTGCCTTGATAACACTGTCTAACCATCTCATCCTTTGCCGTCCCCTTCTTCTTTGACCTTCAATCTTTCCCAGCAATCAGGGTCTTCTCCAGTGAGTGCTCCCTTCTCATTTGGTGGCCAAAGTATTTGAGCTTCAGCTTCAGGATCTGGCCTTCAAGGGAACAGTCAGGATTGATTTCTTTTAGGACTGACTGATTTGATCTCCTTGCAGTCCGAGGGACTCTCAAGAATCTTCTCCAGCACCATAATTCAAAAGAATCTATTCTTCGGCACTCGGCCTTTCTTATAGTTCAACTCTCGCAGCCATACATTACTACTGGGAATACCATTGCTTTGATCATACGGACTTTTGTTGGAAGGGTGATGTCTCTACTTTTTATTATGCTGTCTAGGTTGGCCATTGCTTTCCTCCCAAGAAGCAGGCACCTTTTAATTTAATGGCTGCAGTCACTGTCTGCAGTGATCTTGGATCCCAGGAACGTAAAGTCTGTCACTGCTTCTACAACTTCTCCTTCTATTTGCCAAGGAGTGTTGGGTCCGGATGCCATGATCTTAGTTTTTTGCATGTTGAGGTTCAAGCCAACCTTTGCTCTCTCCTCTTTCATTCTTAGCTAGAGGCTCTTTAGGTCTGGAAGATTCAGAAGATTGTTGGGAAAAACATCAACAACCTCAGATCTCTTAAACTACCTCATGCTAATCTTTCTACCATATAACCGATTAGTATGTTTACAGTTTATATTTAACACTATTTTTAATCCTATTTTAGTATTTAAACAGTGTCTAAACATTCCACTACTATTTTTCTATATATTTAGCTTTAACTTTTTGCAACTTAGTAGGTTAACAATACATTTTTGTATTGCACATTTGCCTGAGCATCCTTCCCTGTTATAGAAAAGAGTAGTGGTCAGCCAGCTTGACCATATAAGGGATGCCCATATAAGGGAAAAATGCGTGGTGGAAGCCATTGGCCATGGGGGCCGCCACTCAAACGTGGGGCCCTGGACATTGGCTGCCGTGCCTGGCTGCGTGGCCTCAACACTGCTCACGCTGTGACAGAGGGAGCCGACAGGCAGCATGAGAACTTCGCGTCGCCGGCAGGAGAGGGGAGGATGGGCATTCGGCGCCGCGGCTCACCTTGCATGGTGCGCATGGGGCTGCCGCGCCTGGCCATTACTGGGGAGCTGGAAAGGGGAGCGTGGGACCTTCGGCGCGCACGGGCCACCGTGACTGGAAAGTGCTGCAGCACCGAGGAACGGAGGCAAGAGGAGGGGCGGGAAGTTCGCAGCGGCGGCTGCCTTGCCCTTGCAGGGCCTTACGCAGGGAGCCAGCTAGCGCCTGTTGCATATGAGACCGCAACGGGCTTGGCCGCTAGTTCTACAATAACCTTCTATAAGATACATTTAAATGCCAATCCCCAAGTCCATAATATATGTATTTTTTCATTCTATTTGTTCTCGGTCTTACCTCTTAAATAAATTTGGAATCGTAATATCACCCTTACATACATTTTAAAATAATCTTCCATTTAATCAAATTTTTAACGTATATATATTCCCTAAACAATCTTTCTCAATTACACAGATTTCTGGGATCCTTGAATCAAACTTGGTTATATAACACCTTTTAAATCAAATCCTTAATACCTCTATAAATTTACAATCTATGCAATTATCTAATAACAGCCTTACCTAAATCTTCAAATGGCTGTATAGAATATGGATTAAAATTCTTGAATTTTCTATACAGTCTTATTCAGGGGTCTTTTCCTAGAAAAAGAGCTGCAGGAGCTCATTAGCATAATTCATTAGCATATGTCACACACACCCTGACATCACCGGAAGTGTGTCAGAAGGCCACACCCCCTGACATCACCGGAAGTGTGTCAGAAGGCCACACCCCTGACATCACCGGAAGTGTGTCAGAAGGCCACACCCCCTGACATCACAGGAAGTGTGTCAGAAGGCCACACCCACCACTCAGGATCCACCCCCAAAGTCTCCAAGGCATTCCCATCTCAGAGCTGGAGAGCCTATCTGATGGTATATGTGGGGTAAAACAGTGAAGGTAAAGAGGGGGGATACCAGGATACGAGGTCAATATATTTTTATTCTCTTTGGCATTGATGGCTGAGGTGCTTTTAGTGTTCCTTTTCAGTTTGATTGGCAGCCTTCCTCCCTGTTATAGTTGACTGTGGGTTTTATATCACTGCCATTTAGTGTTATTTTTGTCAGCCACAACAAGGTCACTTTCAGGGAGGAAAAGCAGGTTATCCATTTTTAAATAAATAATGTTGACAAGTCTGGATCCAGAACAATAATGAAATCACATCCGCTAATTTTTGCCTAAAGAAAACCCAATGATCTAGAATTGAATGATGTTTATTTACAGTCAAAAACCATTTGTCAAAATAATACATATTCGTTAGATACAAACAGATTAGCTTTCAGTCGAAAAATATATATTTAGACATATAAACTTAAAACCAGTAAAATGTTAAAAAGTAGAAAATTAACAGTCCATTATATCGTAATAACTATAAAATGTCTAAAACTAAACTAATTATAAGTCATACAAAGGGTGACTGAGGGTTTTTATTGTGGAACTTTACTAGCTGCAAGCAGAATTTAGCTATTTGTCTGGAGTTTTGCTGATTTTCCTTTCAGAAGTCTCCCTAGATCAGCACTATCTGCATCACGTGCTGGCCTATCTAAGAGGGGGATCTAGAGTTGTGGTCTTCAACCCAGAAGAGCAGGATGGTAGGGTGATGTCACTCAGCAGCACAGATGAATCCTCCGGGGTTCCAACTGTTGATTTATTTATCAGTAAAATAAACCTCTCGATGACTAGTTTTTGTTTCTTGTCTTTGGCCTTTTCGGTCTGTTGGTTACGGTCCAGCTCCCCCTCTTCCTGTCATATGACTCTGATATCACATTCTTGCAGTTCACAGGATCCCAGTTCTAGAAAGAGAGGAGACTGGATTTATACCCCGCCCTTCACTACCTGGAGGAGTCTCATAGCAGCTTACAATCTCCTTCCCCTTCCCCTCCCGACAACAGACGCCCTGTGAGGTAGGTGGGGCTGAGAGAGCTCTCTCGAGAACTGCCCTTGGGAGAACAGCTCTGGCAAAACTTGTGACTGATCCAAGGTCACACCACAGCTGCATGGAGGACTGGGGAATCAAACCCCATTCTCCCAGATTGGAGTCCGCACTCCTAACCACAACACCAAGACCACTGATCTTGAGAAACTGATGAAGAACAGCCCCATCAGAAATGTCTGTCCCAACTCATTCAGCCCCGGGTTCTCTATACATTGTTTAGAGAATCACCCAACATGATGGGCCCTCAGAACAAATGCAATTTTAGCAACAGCATTCATTGGTAAGAAGATAGGAAAGTCTCAAATGTGAAATAAATAAAAAAACATATAAAACATAAAATAAATTCTAGTTAAAAGTTCACATACTGAATTTTGACTTTAAACTTTTACTCAACTTTGAAGGAGATGGAGGTGCCAGACTTTGGAGATGTCACCAACTTTCTCTATCATCCTTGGGATTTTGGGCATCCAGTGATGAATAATCGATTTGAAGCAGCAACATCCCTGCACGCTTTCCCCCCTTTTGCAGCTCTTTTAAAGAAGGTTGCACAATCTGTTAAAGGAGATCCAACAGTCATTACAAAAAGGGAAAGACAGCATACTTTGCTCTAGAACAAAGTGCACATAGAGAACAACTAACCTCAGCAGCACAAGGCTTTCCAACGTTTAATCCTGTGACTAGACTCCTCCTCGGTTCTTTTTTGGGTCTTGCTTTGAGTGTCCAAAGCTGAATGATGACCTTGAAGCAACCATATCTTTACAAACTTTGTTGGATCGAAGACTTTTAGAGGAGGTCCAACAATTCTTATAAACTCCTTATTTGTTATAGCACTGACTATCAAGGAGGACCTTGAAGCAGCAACATCTCTGCACACTTTTCACCTTTTTGCAGCTCTTTTAAAGAAGGTCGCACAATCTATTAAAGGAGAGCCAACAATCATTACAAAAGGGAAAGGGAGCATATTTTGCTCTAGAACAGAGCGCACACAGAGAACAACTAACCTCAGCAGCACAGGGTTTCCCAAAGTTTCATCCTCTCATCAGACTCCTCTGTTCTTTTTCGGGTCTTGCTTTGGGTGTCCGAAGCTGAACGATGACCTTGCAGCAACCAGGTCTTCACAAACTTTGTTGGCTTGAAGACTGTAAGAGGAGGTCCAACAGTTCTTATGAACAATAAGGATGTTACAGTTTTGATTTTCAAGCAGGACCTTTCTGAAGTAAGAATCAAATTCATCTGGGAAAATCCCCTTTCACATTCACTGGATGAAATAGCAACTGTATGGAGTATGTGGCGGATACGAGACAGTTCCTTGGGCATGTCTTCTCTGCAGGCCCGAATGGCTTCCCTCTCACTGAGCTGAAACCTTCTTGCTAATGTGCTTATTTCTGCTTCCCCATAGAGAATACAGTCACTGGGGTTTGCTGGCCAATTCTTAGACTCCAGAACTCTTCCACATTTTGACAATTCTGCATCTTCTGTGGTAAGGAGCCTTTTCTGAAGAGATTTTTTAAGTTGTTCATAGAATGCAACTGGGGAGATTGGTGGGTCATCAACTCTATTTCTTCTATGTAACTGGACACCCTTAAATTGCAACTTTTCTGTTGCCTCCAGGGCTTGTGTATAGAAAGGACCTGGAGTAGAGCCTCTCTTCCCGCATATTTCAACAAGATTCTCAATCTTGCCATGGGCTCTGTACAGATCAATATTTCTTTCCTGCAGATCTACACTTAATTCTGAGAGCTCTTGCAAAGAATCAGAAAGCAATCCGAGATCCAAAATGAATTCTGCAGATGTAATCTTTTTATGAAGACCGTCATATGTGCTCTTCCCCTTTCTATCTCGATCACTATCAGTTTTAGCTTTTTCAAAATGAAGCACTAGGGCTTCGTAATCCTTCCAGACAGCCATAACGGTTCTGTAACTGGAGGCAACCCATCTTGCAGACAGGATCCTTCCAATTTTCCAAATCTCCATCTCTAACGTGGCCGCACACGCCCTGAGCTCCCTCATATTTTTTGGAGATGAATGGTACACGGTATATAACTTGTCCATAAAACTCCTAAATCTATTGATGCCACACACTGCTTTCACGACATCGTGGACTGATAATTCCAGCCTATGGCTAGCACAATGCCATATAATAATGGAAGGGAATCTGTCTTTGAAAAGTTTTGCAACTCCTCCATGGGATCCCATCATCACTGCAGCCCCATCACAAGTCAACGAAACCAAACTTTCCTTTAAGACTTCCTCAGTGATCCTTAGTGACTCAAGGGTAGACATCAAGCTTTTGAATATTCCATTCGCTGTCACATCGTCCAGCTCTATCAAGCCAATAAAGTAATTCATAGGGTCCTCCATGTCCATCTCTTCAATGTAGGTGCGAATATACACTATTAGTACAGATTTCTGACTCACAGTAGTAGATTCATCAAGTATTAAAGAGATTTTACTCTTGGAGTCAATAATCTTCTTAATCAGTGTGATTCTCATTTCGCTACCAATGTGGTCTATAATATTTGCACAAGAATTAGCTGAGTGCAAAATTCTCCCCACATCAACGCCGCTTAATTGTAGCAAATCAATGTCAGCCTCAAAATCATTAAAAGACTGGTTTCTTCTAGCCACCTTATATGCTGTACGGAATATGGTCTTGGTGATTTCCATCTCTCTTTCTTGGGACCTCAAACATACTGTTTTCAGCATTTCTTTCCTTGATTCAGCCGTGATTTTAACTGCAGCTTTATGACCTGTACTGTCTCTATGTTCACAAATTTTTTTCCTAAGAGATGACAGCTGCTGTTTCCTCGATTTTCCATAAAATGACACCGTGCCACGTATCCACTCTTTAGAAAGACGCATGCCCACAGTTGTCTTCTCTGGCCCTAAGGCTCCAATATTTTTACACACTGAGCAACCTAACTTGCCAGCATTGAAAAATAACCAGTCATTTTCTGGAGATGATCATTCTTCTGCTCTACAGTCCAACAAGTGGGCCAGAAGCTCTCACTAACTGCAGAGGCAGAAATGCTGGTCGATGGGTTTGACTCACTGGTTGATGGAGCTGACTCGCTGGTTGACGGAGCTGACTCACTGGTTGACGGAGCTGACTCGCTGGTTGACAGAGCTGACTCGCTGGTTGACGGAGCTGACTTGCTGGTTGACGGAGCTGACTCGCTGGTTGACGGAGCTGACTCGCTGGTTGACGGATTATTGTCAGGAGTTGACAATCCACCTGGATTGCTTGATGATTCCCCTGATGCTGAGGGACAATCTTCAATCACTCCATGTTTTGCTGGGGTCCCAGCAAAGTAGTCCGAAATAGTCCTTTTCATAGTGGATTATAGACTTTTAAAATGTTGCTATCCTGCAAAAGGATTATGATATTTAAGCACAACCATGGTCTTACAGAACTGGAACTAGCAACCCAGACACTGTACTAATATCAGTTATGTAGGATATTGAAGAAACAGATACACATGAGTCTGAGCAAAATTAGGATGCAGTGTGTTCCAAGAGGATTCCGATAGGAATTGTTTCCCTTGCTCAGTTGATGGAAAATGTAGATTTTCTGGTCTAACTAACCATTTCCACATCACAGCTGCTCTTAGGAAAGCAGGCTGTGTGGGAATGTAACATTGCAACATTAAGGGGAGCAGCATTATTTTAAAAACTGTGTGGAACCCAAGTTAGTGTTCCGCTTCTGGCATTTTGCCAACGAGTAATCTGTCTGCAGTGTCAAGGGACCCCTTGCATGGAAGCAGCCAAGGTTAAAGGAACAACACCCATTCATATCTGACATCCAAACGTTACAGCTAGATTGATCAACACATTCAAAGAGGTTTTCCAAGAACAAATAGTTTCAATGTGTCAAGACACATAAGGACTTGCAGTTGCATCCAAAAAGGTGTGTTTGTGTATGTGTAAAGTGCCGTCAAGTTGCAGCTCCTTGCAGGGCCTTCCCCTGATTTAAATGGAGGTTTTGAAGGATCTATGTGCTACTGGTGAGGGATCCTTCCTCAGGATCTTTACTTTGTGACAGCAAAAACCACAGACTCCCCTTTGAGTACAGATTCCTATGGGGTAGCAAATACTCTCTTTCTTCTGGGATGAGACCCAGGCCCTCTCCAAACAACCATGCTCACAAGTGCCCTCCCCAGACAACCATGCTCGCCTTCTCCTTCTCCCCCCCCCAACACAGTTCAGCAAGTGAGGGAGGGAAGGGTTGGGTTAGGGAGGGGCGCATGCAAGTGAGGCTTGCTCAGCCAGCCAGGTGGACCAGCTGCTTGCTGCTTCTGAAGTCCAGCTGGCTTCAGTCAGGCAATTGCCCATTCATCTTCAGTTGGGGAAAGTGATATGGCAAGGGAAGGGAGGCTAAGAAGGTATGGCTGGCTGGTGCAGGATGCAAGGCAAGGCAATCATCCAGCCAGCTGCTGTCTGGAGAGGTGTGATAGATGTTTGACAGGGCACTGTCCCATTTGCCTCCTCCCCCGTACCAAGCCATGGCCTTCTGCCCCCATCAAAAAATTGCATAATTAGAAGACGTCCCCCCTCCCATACTTACAAAGCCACGATAAGTGTAGGCTGTGATGCAAGATGCACATTCAAACAAGTAGACAATCAGGATCAGGACCAGATACTGAGGATATAAACAACAAAGTGAGACTCCAGCAAGGGTAGGATAACAGGTCAAACTTCTCTGTTGGTCCTTTTACCTGGAGATGCCAGGGATTGAACCTGGGACCTTCTGCGTGCCAAGCAGATGCTCTACCACTGAGCCACGGCCCCTCTCCTATACACACACAGGGCCCAAGCATCATTTCTGTGAGCTTGGTACAAACATAATAGTTAACACCCCTTGCATCAAGGAAAGGCCTACTGTGTTGGAGGAGGGTGATACCAAGCAAAGGATCCAGCCCTATCCATCTGCCCAGTACTACCTGCTCATACTGACAGTGGCCCTTTAAAATGTATACAAACCAGCTAACATGTACACAATACAAACCAATCTTTAGAAGTAACAGCCAAAAGCAGAGAACAAAACCCACTGACACAAGAAATTAAACAGAGAACATTTGCTAATTCCTAATCTCAGGCAGAGAGAGGTCTTTCCCAACACCAGCTGTCTAAGATCCTTTTAACTGGAGATTCCACAAACTGAACCTGGAGCCCAGTACATACGAAGCAGGTGCCACTCTTAACCACGACACAAAACTGGCTCTGATTCGTATCTTGAGGATAAAATGGAGGAGGGTAGAATGATGTTGTAAGCCTCCTGGAGGGATCCCCATTTGGAAGAAAAGCAGGGTTATCAATGTGCACATTGGATAGACAGAGAGAGAGGGAGACAGAGGAAGAGACAAGGGGCTGTTCTTTGCAGTAAAAGCCAGAAGCCTCCTTTAAATAAAATCTAGCTCTGAGCCTCTGTCCTAAGACAACTGCAGATCTGCTTTCCCGATATCAACGTCAGTAGGAACAAATCAATCATTTGGTACCCAGATATGTAGAAGCTATGAAATGGCTGTCTGATATTGCCTCTTTATTTCTAGCACCACGGTCAAAGGATCTGTGTAACAGTTTAAGTAGGATCAACTTTTGTTCAGCATTTCTAGGCTAGATGTTACAACAGAAAGATTAGAAGAGCACAGCAGATCTGATAGTTCTGAATAGATTAAGGGCACTGGTTGCCCTTTTGTAAGCCGCCCTGAGCACGCTCGCGGGGAGGGCGGGGTAGAAATGGAATGTATAAATAAATAAATAAATAAATTACTGGGCAAGCCGCAGGAGAATTTAAATTATGGAATACCCAGGTTCAAATCCCCACTCAGGCCATAGAAGCTTGCTGGGTGACATTGGGCCTGTTACACTCTCTCAACTGGTCCACATATGCATGCATCTCATTTGTTACTGTGCCACGTGATGATTGGTAGTTGAATACTACCACTTCATACATGCAGATCACTGCAGAATATTGCCCTCATGTAGTTCTGCGCACACATGCACGAACCAGCCTTACAATAATTGAATGTACCATGTTCTCATCCGTTAGCTTGTTAACTAAAACATTATATCTCATCTTCCATCATGATCACCCATGAAGTGGCTTTCATAAACAAGAAAATGCATTGAACCCAATGTGAAATCATGAGTTCCTATTATTGATCAGCATTGCTTCGTTATAGCAGCAAATACTGCATCTATCTGGTTGGATTTCAAAGCAGCTATGAGCAGTCAATGAATGAGTAACTGTAGAGGGAATATATGTGGCTGAAGAGATTAATCATTTAAAGCTTTTTTCATAGTAACCCTAACAAAACCTGAAGGAAGCAAGTACCATCTTGGAAAAGGCATTCCTCCTCCTATCACACATAAGGAGTGCCCCTTCTCAAAGCATCAACAATTTTTTCCCCAGGATAATAGAGCTATTAAAATGCATCTTAATGCAGATTTAATGACTCAGTCAATTAAGACTAAGAATTAGCAGCCAAGATTTTTCTGTTGTGATCTCTGCTTTACTAAGCTTACTGAGAGAAAACTTGGGACATCAAAGTGAAAGCAATAAATGGCTCTTCCCTTAAAGATACTTTATTAGATATCTGGCGTTTCTCCACAGTGGGGACCAAACGCTGCTTACAATATCATTGTCCTCCCTCCATTTTATTCTCACAACTATCCTGTGAGGTAGATAAGGCTGAGAGAGAGACTAGTCCAAGGTGACTTCCATGCCAGAGTTCAAGTTTGAACCTGAGTCTCCCAGACTCTAGTCTGAAACTCTAACCATTTCACTATGCTAGCTATTGACTAAGCTCCTTTTATATTTCTCACTGTGTTATTATTTCATCAAGTTATCCATCTATAGGGGTACATAAAGCCATCTCAGGCAATGTTCCCTCTAAGCCATGGAGTTTTGTGAGCAAAAATTCTACTTTGTGAGCTCCTGGCATTAAAGCTGTGAGCAAGTGATTTGGCTATGGCATAAATTAGTTTGCTCTGGAGCCATCCTTCCTGAGCTAAGACAAAAATGTGTGAGCTGGAGGCTAAAAAACTGTGAGGTAGCTCATCCTAACTCAGCTTAGAGGGAACACTGATCTCAGGTATCTAATTTCTTTCTCTTTAAGGCTTTTGACAAAATCATACCAAAAACTCCAAACTCAGTTAAAAAGAGATTTCTGCATGGGGGAGGGGGGAATCTCTCCCGGGTAGATGGAGGGCGGTGTGTGTGTGTGGGGTTGCTTAGGCTGCATATAATGGCCGCATGTAAGGCTTAAGGCTCCCGAGCCCTGCTGGTGGGTGAAATTTAGAACAGTCTTTTCTTTTTCTTTATTAGACAAAAGGAGAGAAGCAGGGGACATTCTTTTAAACAAAAGAAACCATCAAACATGGTTCCTCTTCTAAAAATAAGCTTTAGGTTCAAATTGGAAGCTGCAACACCCACAACATTTAAAAACCTGATGGGGGGCAGGCAAATCAGGGCTTCAGCTGGTAGAATGCACCCCATAGCTATAGCACAGAGAAGCAGATCTATTTACTTATAAAATTTGTACATGCCACCTGTTAAGAAGGCTCACAAAAAACCTCCAAACACAATAAAACCATAAAAACAACCACCATATCATCATCAGTATTAAAAACAAGCCATAAAAGAGAAGCATCTTGGGGGGGAGGCCTCCCGGAGCACGTGGATCCGCGCTCTCCGGGTGGTTGGAGGGTGGGGGGGAGCTTGGCAAGGCCTCCATGAGGCCTAGAACAAGGACAGGGCGCGGGGAGGCCTCCCAGAACGCGCAGATCCACGCTCTCCGGGTGGTTGGAGGGCGGGGGGAGCTTGGCAAGGCCTCCATGAGGCCTAGAACAAGGACGGAGGGCGGGGAGGCCTCCCGGAGCGCACAGATCCGCGCTCTCCGGGTGGTTGGAGGGCGGGGGGAGCTTGGCAAGGCCTCCATGAGGCCTAGAGCAAGGACGGGGGACGGGGAGGCCTCCCGGAGCGCGCGGATCTGTGCTCTCCGGGTGGTTGGAGGGCGGGGGGGAGCTTGCCGAGGCCTCCATGAGGCCTAGAGCAAGGACGGGGGAGGAGGCCTCCCGGAGCGCACGGATCCGCACTCTCCGGGTGGTTGGAGGGCGGGGGGGGAGGGAGCTTGCCGAGGCCTCCATGAGGCCTGGAGCAAGGATGGGGGAGGAGGCCTCCCGGAGCGTGCGGATCCGCGCTCTCCAGGTGGTTGGAGGGCGGGGGGGAGGGAGCTTGCCGAGGCCTCCATGAGGCCTGGAGCAAGGACGGGGAGGAGGCCTCCCGGAGAGCACGGATCCGCGCTCTCCGGGTGGTTGGAGGGCGGGGGCGGGGAGGAAGCCTACCTACCTCCGTCTTCTGCCTTGTCCTGGGCCTGAATGAGGGCTGGCGGCAGAAAACGGCAGGAAGTAGGGGGGCGGGGTTTCGCCATGTGCCCGCCCCCCTGGCGCCTCACTCCCGGAGCGCTGCTCCGGTGAGCTCCGCCCCCATCCGAGGCCTGGTCTTATTCAAATATTCATTCAAATGCATTCTCTGGATCAATCTTTTTTACACAATTTTATTCTCTTATAGTATCTAGGGTATTTAAAATAAAACTTCCCTTAAGTATTTTTGGTATGGGCTATAATTTTGTAATTATAATAGCATTTTTGTCTAATATTGGTTCAAAAGCCTATTTAACTGCCAGATTCACTGCTTCAATAATTATAGCCTGGAGTTCCTCCCAAGTTAGCTGCAACAAGTTAGTGTCTGTAGAGCTGTCTATTTCTACATCATCTGGCATGTTTTCCTGTGTGATTTGATCACCCATTCTAATACAATAATAGTCCCAATTCAGCCCAGCAAAGCCCAGAATCTCTGTAAATTATCTATCAATAGTCTCCTCAGAGCTGACCACGTTTATCAGATAACAACTCCCCTAGACACACCAGCAACCAAAAGTCCTTCAACATGAACCAAGTGCTCTGCATCGATATAATAGAGTCTAAACACATTGAGCTTACTGTTCTCAACAGCAAAGCATGACATCACAAAAAGTTGTCAGAGAGTGGAGAATTAAACTCTAAATATTTTTCTTTTTTTTAGGAAAAAAGTTTATAGTTCTTTTGTAGGAGCTCAAACAAGAATCTCTCTATGCCCCCAAATGTGTTTAGCTCAGCTTTCGTTTCTTAACTCGTCTCGGCCGTTTCGCGGAGGAAAGGGGGGGAATTCCACCTCTCCTCTCTTTGTCATTTTAGAAATTTAACCAAAAAGACAAAAAAGATCATCGGGTCTTCAGTGTTGCTTTTTACAGGTACTTACAGTGCATATCTTCATCGATGGTATGGATGAGGCTCAAAATAACTCTCTTGATTTAGGGGTGTTCACAGCTGGTGCAGTTATGGCTGCCATAATTGCTCTTCTTCGTTCCTTGCTCTGGGACGATCCAGGACTTCCACCCGCTTGTTGACACAAGTGTGTATGGGGGGCGAATCAAGTCCCTTGCACTAGACCTCCCTTCAGGAGATCCAGTGGGGTTCGGGATCCCTCAACCCCCCCTAAAAAGAACAAAGAAACGGTGGTAGCCGGGAACGGTTCCCGGTGCCAACTGTGTCGCTGCTCTGCAGCCCTGCCCTTGGGTCACAGGAACCCTTGATTAAACCTGCTTTTTGCAGTTGTGTTTGCTCTCAAAAATCTGCCTTTTCTTTCTGAATTACAGAAGCAGTGTGGTCAATGCAATATTACCTTCTCTAGACAAAACTGGCGTGGGAGTGTGAGCTGGGAGAAGAAATATAGACATGTAAAAGAAGACATCATAATTGTACTTTCCCAATACTTATTGGATTAACATATTTGAAAAACTAGCTCTTTCCCTGTACAAGTTGACACTTTCTGCGAAGTTGGGTGGTTATTTCAACACTGTTGTTTTAAATTTAGCTCATCATTTGGAGATTTTTTTTCAAGCATTGCTGCTCTAATTGATGCTATAGATAATATTTATAGCCTAAAACATATAATTATCCATAGTTTTTTGCACTAAAGATCTTCAAAATAATCCACAGAGACAATTTCCTACCTGCTCCCACTTGCCAGCATCCCTCAAACTGGGCTGGAATTAGGCTTACCAGGCCATACCTGGCAACTAGTGAGGATCTGGGGGCAGGGACATGGGGGGAGGCACTGTCAGTGACAGTGTGATATCGCTTCCAGGAGAAAACCTGAAAGTGATATCATGCCTCTTTAGAAATCACTGGAACATAGCGTTTCTGGCAGTTTCTAGCATCACTTCCAGGTTTTTTACAGAAGTAACAGCAATTTCAAAACATTTCCCTCCCCCACTGGCTGCTGGTGTGCCAGTGGGCAATGGCTGCTGGGGCAGGAGATCTCCCACCCCCAATGGTGTCATGAGTTTCCTAGCTAAAATTGACTAATGGGTCATGGGCAGGGCTTTTCTTTTCTTTTCCTTTTTTGAAAAAGAGGTGCTGGAACTCTTGAGAGTTTTCAACTTGTACACTGTAAACTCACAAAATTGTAAACATTTTTTAAAGAATTTTGTCAAAGAGGTTCCAGAACTCATTTCTAGTGCATTCTCCCAGAAAAACAGCCCTGGATGGGTATGGTTGTGACTGGACTGACAGAAAGACAGAAGGTATGTGTTTGGTACAGTGTAGAGAGGCAACAGTGGTTTCATTTTGAGATAAAGTAAAATAATTTTGAGAAACGTCTTTTGTAAGCAACTTTTAGCAGACACTGTTGACAGTTTTTAAAGTGGATAACAGTATCCTGTTAGCCTTTGCCTGCTGCTTAAATTTAAGGTCTGAATAGCATTTATGAAATGATCCTTATGAATTCCTGGTAATATTGGGACATCCTCTGAAAATGACCTGTTATATGGATGCTCCTTCATGTTATGTGTCATCTCATGAGTACCTTTCCTAGCAATTATTTTTTGCACAATGTGATTGTAAGGACTTTGATTTCAAGGGGGCAGCACAAAGGGGGAAGGCAACTATTTAACATTTCCTCCTCATGCTATTTTCCCACTGAAATAGGGTTGCCAAGTCCAACTCTGGAAATATCTGAGGACTTTGGGGGTGGAGCCAGGAGACTTTGGGGGCGGAGCCTGGAGACTTTTGTGATGTCACTTCCTGTGATGTCACTTCCAGGTCAAACGGCAGGTAATGTCACTTCTCAAGCTCCACCCTTTCTAATGATGTTCACTTCCAGCACACTGCACCAAACTATACTTCTCTTCCCTAATAATTGTGGCTCCCAAGAACAGGTTGGAGATGATAGCTTGGGAGGCACGCACACAGCAGTCCTGCCTACATAACACTGTGTCATGGACTCAGATAGCTCAGGTTAGTCTGATCTCATCAGATTTTGGAAGCTAATCAAGGTCAGCCCTGACTAGTATTTGGATGGGAGACCATAAAGGAAGCCCAGAGTTACTATGCAGAGGCAGGCAAGGGCAAACCACCTTTAAATGTCTCTTGCCTTGAAAACCCTACAGGGTTACCATGTGTTGGCTATGGAGCTAGTTTTAAAATCGTGAACAGACAAACTTTGGTTTTTTTTAAATTAATTATAGAAACTATTCAAATATAATCTCTCTTCCCTTAAGAAAGACCGACCAGACAAAGTTAGAGAGGATAAATAGGCAGTTTAGTCTTCAGTAGCAATGATCAATTTCAGCAGAAAATGGGGATCATGCAGTTGTTCTAAACAATTCATAGAAAAGATGGACTTTAAGGAATCATCTGGAAGAGGTGACAGAAGTGGCATTCTGTGTGTGAGCTAAAGGCATTTTGCACCAAAAGAAAAAAATGGACTGAGAAAGATAGCGAGAGAGAGAGAAAGCAAGCAAGACAGAAACACAGAAAGAGGGAGAAAGAGAAAAAAGGCAAAGTAAGAAAAAGAGAGGAAGACAGAAAAAAAGAGAGAGAAAGGGAGAGGAGTGAAAGAGAAATAAAAATGAAAGGAAGGAAAGAAGGAAGATAGAAAGACAGTCAGGCAGAAAAATGATAGGAAGCAGGGGTCTTTTCGTAGAAAAACAGCTGCAGGAGCTCATTAGCATATGGTATGCTAATGAGCTATTAGGCTAGTAGCATATGCCACGCCCCCTGACATCACCGGAAGTGATGTCAGAAGGGGAAGCAAAAGGGGGGGGCGTCTTCAAAAGCCTCCCCTTCCCTTCCCCAGCTGGTCTGGGTGGGGGAGCTAAGAGAGAAGGGGTTTAAAGTTTACACTCCTTCTCATGTGAGTTGGGCCACAGAAGGAGGAAAGAGGGAAGGAAAGAGAGAGAGTAGAGAGAAGGAAAGAAGGAAGGAAAGAGGGAAAGAAAGAGAAGAAAAGGGGAGAGAAAGCAAGAGAGGGAAGAAGGAGGGAAACAGGGAAAGGAGGAAAAAAGAGAAGAGAAGAAGGTGGGAAAGAAAGAAAGAGAGAAGAGAAGAAGGAGGAAAGAGGAAAAAGAGAGAAGGGAAGGAGGGAATGAAAGAAATTTGGCGGCAATTTGGCCCCATTATATCCTATGGGCCATTGAAGTCAATGGTGAAAACATAGGGTATATTCTGGGGGCTGGAGGGGAGGGGGTTTGAGGGAGAGGCTCCAAACTCACAGGGTAGCTGTTGGAGCCTCTCCCCAAGATACCCACCACGTTTCAAGAACATTGGACCAGGGGGTCCAATTCTATGGGCCCCAAAACAGGTTGCCCCTATTCCCTCCATTGTTCTCTATGGTGGGAGAAAAGTAATTTTTTTCCCACCATAGAGAACAATGGAGGGAATGGGGGCAACCTGTTTGAGGGCCCATAGAATTGGACCCCCTGGTCCAATGTTCTTGAAACTTGGTGGGTATCTTGGGGAGAGGCTCCATCAGCTACCCTGTGAGTTTGGAGCTTCTCCCTCAAACCCCCTCCCCTCCAGTCCCCAGAATATACCCTATGTTTTCACCATTGACTTCAATGGCCCATGGGATATAATGGAGCTGAAATTGACATTCGGCTGCCTGAAAGACTCCCGGGGACACCGGCTGGGGGCGGGGCTTGACTCCTGAGCTCGGAGCTGCGCTCCGGTGGGCTCCCCCAAAAAAAACCCCTGATAGGAAGGAAGACAGAAAAAAGCCATTAGAAGACTCCTTTTCGCTCCTTCCTGCTTTTAGGCGGGGGGGGCGGAGCTCTGAAATGACTACCTGTGCTTTTAAAACGAGCAGGTGGACCTACGCTGCCGGGCTGCTGGCTGTAAAGAGCAGGCAGCCACTTCAAGCCTCCCTTCGCTCCTTCCCACTTGGGGGGGGGGAGAAAGGGCGCCCTAAAATGACTGCCCATGCATGTGCTTTAAATAGCTGGCAGCTCCCTTTCCCTCTCTCCCCAGGGAGGAGACCCTCAGCTGAGCTTCCTTCCCACCGGGTGGTGAGGTGAGGTCCCCCAGGGGCCTGCGTGGAGCAACATGCAGGGGAGAATTCAGTGAAGAATGGGCCCGACCCTAGCATTAGCCAGGCGCTGAGGGAGGGAGGGGGGGGAGAAAGAATGGAAGGAAAAACCAACAGGACCATGAGGCAGAGCCCTGGGCCAGCCCAAACCTTACTTTCCTGGATCCTCCACTCTTCTGGAGCTCTGAGAACAGCTCCTGCTGCAGACAACAGGGGCGGGACTGGTGGGAGGAAAATCACTCCCCAGCGCACACTAGAGGGAAGTGGAACTGACGCTCTAGCCCTCGTCTCTATGGCTTTCATAGCCATAGAGACTTGGAGGACTAAAATACCAGAGCGTCACTCTTCCAGACGCCATTTTGTCCCCCGGTGCCAGATTTCAAAAAAGCGGGTAAGGGGGGGTCAAAAATCGGGGGTTCTCCCGCCCTCAGTGGGGGCCTGGCAACCCTACACTGAAATGTAGACATTTAGAGGTTTTATACCTCATGTTTCCAAGGCATTCAGGGCAGGTTACAATAAATTAAAAAATGACATTGACATAAAAATAAAAGCTAATTAAACCATACAATTACTAAAAAGAAACACTGGGCCCAAGGCAAGTTAAGTGAAAATGTTAAAAAGAAACAATACAAGACACCTCCCCACTTAAACAGAAGTAATATACCAAAATCCAACCCCCCCAATAAAACTCAGTACAAAGCAAATCTATTTTGGGGAATAATTTAGTCCCTCAGAGGCCCCTCCAGAAAACTATTGTTTTAACTGCTCTCCAGAAGGCCAACATTGAGGGGGCATCTATGTCTCCTGGAACAGGGTATTCCTCTGACTCTTCTGGGCCCACAGATTGTACCTCCTGCAGAGTTGGCAGACAAAGCTTTCCCCAAGCTGCTGTTTTCTGTACTGGAGTAAAAAAATGCAAGTACCTATACATTTCTTCCACTGGAAATAAAGTAGCCTGAGAGTTAAAGAGCTAAACAATTTTCTCTAGGGTTGCCAAGTTCTCTGTTGGGCCTGGAGATCCCCCAGAATTATAACTGGTCTCTAGATGATAATTTCCTTGAAGAAAATGGCTGCTTTAGAGGATTTTGTAGCTGACTGAGGTCTTTCCCCTCCCCAAACCCTGCTCTCTTTCCAGGCTCCACCACTAAATCGCCAAGAATTTTCAACACCCGAGTTTTCAATCTTAGATGCTAGTCACCGCCCAGTCTGCCAATGGTTGGGCCTCTGTGCCCATCAGTGACCTCCCTTGAGGTCCTCGGCTAAAGAACTAGCCTTGATTCATTACTTCCCTGCTTTGTCTATAGAAATGGAGGCTCCCTACCAAATAACAAGTGAAAGCATTTAGCCAGCAATTATTGACAAAGGACTCTCCTGGTCTTTCAAGCGTAAGATCAAATCAAGTATCTTTTAAACAAAGATGCTGAGTTATTATTTTTTTTAAAGCAGAGTAATTGTAGGTCCTATATTCTTGCCCGACAGCTATACCCAGGATAGGGATCACTGGGGAATAATCTTTCAGCACCACATCATTATTCTGCTATGAATAAATTTTTAAAAAGAGTTAAAAGTCAATGCATGCTTGAGAAGTTTTCCTATTTCCACTTGCGAGCCTTTTGGTCGACTCATAACTAGGCTCAAACTAAGGGAGCTTTAAATGTCCCATGATCAAAATCCAAAGCTCTCTACATGCACACAGAATTTCCTTTCTGGCTGAACTAAGGCTGGTGACTGTATGGTGGGGCCTGGAGATCAGGGCTATAGCCAGCGGTGGGGCTTTAGGGGCTGAGCCCCCTATTGATTAAGGCAGAGTCCCTTCACTGGCTCCCACTGCTGCCTTCCTCCCTCCCCTCCAGAAAAGTACCTGGCCTTGCAGGGCTTGAGCCACTCCACCTCGTGCCACTGCCACACCAGCCCCCCAAAACCCTTCCTTTTGTTACCGAAGGGGGGGGGGAGCCTGTGGCGTGTGGCACTACTGTGTCACACTGACTTCCTCCACCGTTCAGGAAAGTATCTGGATTTGTAGGGCTTGAGCCACACCACCTTGGACCACCACCATGCTGGCCCAAAGCCCTTCCTTCCATTGTTGGAATGGGGGGCTCAGGAAGGGAGACTAAGGCATGCAGCACTTCCGCATCGCACTGCCTTCCTCCTTCTTCCACCCCCAGAAGTACTTGGCCTTGTGTTGCCAACGTGGAGCAGGGGACTTGCTGGCTGGTGCCTATTTGGAGAGCTGAATCAAGCGGCAGGGCAGCCACCTGGCTGCCTCCTTTTCAGCTCTTCCCTCTTCTTTCTCTTCCCTCTTTTGAACAGAGAGGAGGAGGAAAGTCACACAATGCCCTCCCAAATTCCAAAGGAACACCCCCTGAATTTTTTCTGGATACAGGGCTGCTGGAGATCCCCTTGAATTAAGGCTGATCTCCAGATGACAGAGATCATTTCCCTGGAGAAAAATGGTTGCTTTGGAGGATGGAGTCTATGTCATTATATCCTGCTGAGTCTATGTCATTATATCCTCTCCAAACCCCACCCTCTCAAGGCTCTATCCCCAAATCTCCAGATATTTCCCAACCCAGAGTTGTAGGGTAGCCAAGTCCCCTCATCACTCCGGTGGGGGGATTTGGTGGGGGTGTTCTGAGGGTTCGGTGGGGATGTCGCCCAGGGACACTCTGGTATTTGGGCGAAATTCAAACCATAGAGTTTGCCCAAATACCAGAGCAACTCCTGCACAATGTCCTCGATGCAATGACATCATTTCTAGGTGAAGTCATTGTGTCATGGATGTCACACAGTGGCATCACTGTTTAGGGGCAGGGTTTCCCCCACCAACCAGCTGGTCCACAGTGGGGAGAAGCCCCTGAAAACAGGGGATCCTCTGCCCGGACCTGGGGGCTGGCAAGCTTACAGAGTTGGCAACCCAAGGGTTAACTCAGTGTGCAGTCAAGTAGGCCTCTTCCATATTAGCCAATGGAGAAGATCAAGTTGTATGTGCAAAGGTGACTTCAATGGAGTCTAGTCAATGCATCTTTCTATACTTTCAGAGAATCTCTTATGATTCCAGGGGTGACAATGAGTATTTCTTATCTCTTTCTCAGGCTCTGGAGGTTGTAGTCAGCTTGGGATGAACATGGATGGGCCACAAGCCATAGACCGCTAGCTTAATTAATAGCAAACAGCATTCGTTTTGATTTTGGAATTTCAAATGAAAGCACGCACCTTTTGAGGCAGGGGTGTCAAATGTACAGCCCGTGGGCCCACCTAAGGGTTTAATCCAGCCAATGAGCAAGCAGGCTCATTATGCCTTGGCTCTGCCAAGTACAACTGCTCTGCCTCCCCCCGACTTCCTCCATGTTTTGCCTTGCTACAGTGGTGTGTCTTTCTTACTTGTTTTTCCTTTGGGCTCTTTCTGCTTCAGCTCTGCTGGGTGCAACTGGCTCCCCCTCCCCCTCGCTTCCTCCATGCATTCCCTTGCCACAGTAGGTCTTTCTTTCTTTCTTTCTTTCTTTCTTTCTTTCTTTCTTTCTTTCTTTCTTTCTTTCTTTCTTTCTTTCTTTCTTTCTTTCTTTCTTTCTTTCTTTCTTTCTTTCTTTCTTTCTTTCTTTGTTTTCGCTGGGCTTCTTCCGCTTTGTCTCTGCCGGGTGCAACTGGCTCCGTCTTCCCCTCATCTCCTCCATGCTTTCCCTTGCCATAGTGGGTATGTGTTTCTTTTTTCTTTTTTGCTGGGCTCCTTCTGCTTTGGCTCTGCTGGGTGCAACTGGCTCTGACTCCCCCTCACCACCTCTGTGCTTTACTTTGCTACAATAGGTATGTGTGTTTCTGTTTTGGGGGTGTTTTTTTTTTGCTGGGCTTCTTCATGTTGACTTTAGAATGGGGAAGAAGGGTTGTGGCTCAATTGAAGAACCTCTGCTTGGCATGCTGAGAGTCCCACTTTCTATCTCTAGTATCTCCTGTTAAAAGGTCCAGGCTGTGGCTTGTGAGAAAGACTTTAACCTGAGATCCTGGAGAGCCACTGTCACCTAAGTAGACTTGGGGGTGGGGAGAAGCTCACAATGCCCAGCCATTTCATGATTTCTCCTGAGCCATAGGCTCAGAGCATTGACCATGAGAGTGGGCTGGGGAAAGGGTTTGCTCCTCACTCCAGGCAGCACAGGGGCATCAGCCCAGTGCTGCACTGCTGGCTCTCCAGTCTGCCTATGTGGGTTTTCCTCTAGATCTGGGGCCTTGCAGTGAGGGCACACCAACTCGATGCTTACCAGCAGCACATCAACTTGATGCTTACCCAGAAACTGGCGAAATGTCTTTAATCGTGTTTGTCTGTGTCATTTATAAAGTTCATATCTCCACTACCTGGCATTACTTTTTACGACACGCATTGCCCAGCCCGACAAAGTCCCGTTTATGTCAGATGCTGTCCTCATTACGAATGAGTTCGACTCCTCTGCTCTAAGGTAACAGTTTGATTCATGAAAAGCAATTGGAAAGTTTGCTATTGAGCCTCAAAATGTTGAACTCTCAGCTAGTTTTAATGGAAGCAAGTACATGGTAAAGTACAAGCCAAGCTTTTTTTATATAGATGTGGATTCAAAGAATGTAAAAATCTGCATCTATCAGTGACACCATGGCATATGACACTTTTAATGCATACACAAAACACTCCTATGCATGAAGGTTTCCCTATTTACTTCAAGGGACAAGCAGCCCAACATGCACATCTAGGATTACCATTCCCCCAGTGGAATGGGCTCTTTCATGGGCTCCTGCCTACCAGCAGCCAGCTGGCTGATGAGAGGAAATCCCCCGACAGTGACATCATATGAGATGCACTGACATCACCTGGAAGTGACATAGGCACTTGGGAGGGGTGACGCTCTGGTTTTTGGGCAAAACTCTGGTTTGAGGGTGATTTTACCATAGAGTTTTGCTCAAAACCCAGAATGTCACCCCTGCCATTACAGCATGCCTACATCACTTCCAGGTGATGTATGCAGATCGCGCGACATCCCTGTTCACTCCCAGAATGCCCCCCCAATCCATCCACTGGCACGACGATCCAACCTGGCAACCCTATGCACATCTCTGTCCATGGAGAGTCCCTCCACTGAAGTGAGCAGGGAATCTTTGTCTGGATTGGATTCACCAGAGCACTTCTGCAGATGGAAGGTTTTCCACTCATTTATTGCCTTCCCCTCCTGCTGCAATTCCAAATGCATCCAAGATGCTGTTTTTCAGAGTTCCCAATCCCCACAGAAGCAGTATTTTCAGGGGCAGGGAGAGGAGGGATGTAAGAAAGTAATGAACCGCAGGCAGAAATTTTAATGTCCACAGAAATGCTCTGGTGGATTCAGGCCTGTGTGTGCATATGAGGACATCCATGGACCTCAGGCTCTGTATTCTTTAACTTTTTAAGGAAGATTCCCAAAGACCTGTAGTTGGAAGCATGACACTGTCATGAAACAAGTCAAAAGATACTTATTCTACTCATAAAACTATTGGTTTGGTTTGTAACTCAACTTTGGCTGCGGTCACACACACTAAATAATCCACTTTCAATCCACTTTCAATGCACTTTCCAACTGGATTTTACTGTATGAACTGGCAAAATCCAATTCAAAGTGCACTGAAAGTGGATTAAAAGTGGATTATTTAGTGTGATTGCAGCCTTTGTGATAAGACTTTAAATAACACCCCAAAATATACCATACAAAAATCACATTGCTAGTTGCCCTGTAACATTAATTAGATATTCCTTATTCTGTACTGTGTGACTGGGATTCAGAGCAGGAGTCCTAAATGAACTGCTTACCCATACATCTGAGCAAGCAATTAAAGGAGGCACACACCATTCAGCTCATGTGACTCCCTTCCATGTCTCTTGAAATTAATGTCTGCTGGATTTAATTGGTTAAAACATTTGATAGATTGCATTCTCCAATGTAAGGTGATTTAAAATAAAAATGCACCAAGGTTTTGTTTCAAGTTGTGTTTTTTCCTGTTATCCGCAATAATTGTAGTCATTGTTCTCTTCAATTTAAGATACAATCATGTCAGATTTACAGTGCAATCCTAAACAGAGCTACACCCTGCTAAATCCATTGACTCTGATGGGTTGAGGAGAATATAATTCCATTTAAGATGGCACTGTTGGTACATATATTGGGATGTCCAAAGTGTCAAGTGCTCAGGCAAAGGGACCATTGTTTTCACTTACGCCTACTTTCATAAATAGCACGTGACTTCTCATACAGCTCATATGGGTCAGGTTTTCTTGGGTCAAAGGCCTCTGTGGAATCAGGAAAAGAACTCCTGTGCAGGGTAGATGGGAAAGGAATATTCTGTGGTATAGCTGGAGCAGATAAACTTGTCTGAGGACTCCCTTGATTCTCCCATCGTTCCATCATCTACAATAAAATAGAAACAAAGAAACATTAGGCAGGATCTATATCGTGTTTTTCCTAGAGGTGAATAATAAATATTAACATGATTAATGGTTAGAGGGACAGACTAGGATCCGGGAGATTGAGGTTCAGATCCCCACTCTGCCATGGAAGCTTGCTGGGTGATCTTGAGCCAGTCATTCTCAGCCTTCTCTACCTCATAGGATTGTTGACAAAATAAAATGGAGGAAAGGAGAATGATGTAAGCCACTTTGGGTCCGGATTGGGGAGAAAGGTTGGGTATAAATGAAGTAAATAAATAAATAATCAATAGGCAAATCATATTTTGTACTTTAATATTTGCCATTGCCTCTGTCATTATACACCAGAACCATTGCAACAACCCAAAGTTTTGTGGTTTCCATATATGTGTGGCAGCTCCACCAATGAAGTGTAAAATGAATGCATAAATGAAAGACAGTTCCATGCTCTGATTTGGAAGGACAACTGCTAAATCAAAAACTGTTTGATTTAGATGCATCTACAGCTTCAGCTCTGACTGATGCCATGACCTGAAACACTCTGTGATGGAGAAACAGTCAGCTCTGTTAATGGAGAGCCAGAAGATCGATCAGGGATCTGCACTCAGCCCAAACCATATGGTGATGGAATCCAGGAAGAACAGTGGCTGTAACATGGTTGGTGGAGAGACAGGAGAAGCCCTGGTTGTCAGGGCATCTGGAGTTGGTGCAAGCCAACAAGGAGAATAGGTTGAGTAGCTCCAGATGTTTCACAGGAAGAAGGGCCAAAACAGGAAACAGCCAACTGCTGGGCATTAAAAATCCTGCCACCCAGTGTCAAAGACGATGCCTTTGTGGATGGGGTATACCAGGCATGAGGAAGATGATCAAGGTTTATTTTAATCCCACTCCTTGAGAACTGAGACCTAGGTAGCTACTCATAAAAGAAGTACACCTTATCCAAGTTATAAAACACTTGTAAAGCAGAAAAGTGAGCACTCTTTTTATATTTTTTAATTTGAATTTTGTCCCAAATTGTCCTGGGACACATCTTTGTTTATTTGCCATTCCCAGAATTGCCACTTTGAGGATTAATTTATTTTAATAAGGTATGCCACTTCGCTTCCTGATCACTGCACCATTAAACTAATTTTTACTAGCAACCACCTAGCATGCCATGCCCACTAATAGTCTGAAACAGAAATGCATTCAGGGTCACTATGCTATTTTTATTAATTTCAAGAGAATTAAAAGTCATACATCTACCAGGAAAAAGATAGCCAGGCTTTGACTGCTCAGATTCCTAGTTATTTCAAACTTCAGAAAACTTTGCAGGCTTTTATCTTGACATCACACTGAGAGAAAAAGCATCTCTGCTTGCCAAAGAATTTTCATCTCACATTATATCACTTGGCTAATTCTCCTTGCTTTGCAAGTGCTTGGCAAATTAGCTACATGAGATAATGAGACGTAAAAGCCTATAGGCTGAGAATAGTTCTCTCTTTTTCAGTCTGATGTGAAGGAAAACACCTCCAAGCTTTTCTCAGGGGAGGACTGTATGAAGGGCGCTATCAGAATTTTCAGGTCATAGCCCAGCTAAGACATATGGGGAACGTAGCACTTTCTCTCTTACAGAGAAAACAAACATTCTTTCAAACAGTAGTCCAAGCATAAATTAAAAATGGATAGGGGAAAATATTAATAGAAAATGGGCACAGAAGTGTACCTCATTAAGCAGAAAAGAAGAGAGGGAAGCATTTAAGCTTTCCCATTCTCTCAAGAGTGACTGGTCAGGTGCACTGTATTTCATTGGCTATAATTGTCTCACAAGTCTACCTTTTTTCCTAGCTAGATAATGGATATTTGTGCTTGTGGCTTTGCCCAAGGCAATCAGATTCTATTGTAATCCATTTGCCTTTGGGTAATTGTGTAGAGTAATGCATTATGAATTTTGCTGAGCTGACTGAAAGACATCAGGAGGATTGTATATCACAAAGAAATATTAATTAGTGAACTGTTATTGCACTGAATTTTGAAGCATATAATCCACTGTATTGCCAAGAACAAATAATAGAACCAAAGTTTACAGCACAATCCTAAATATATTAGTCTGGAGGTAAGGTTTAAGAACATCTGCCTTTATTTCTTCAGAAGTGAGGCAACTGGGTACTGTAAACATGGTCTTTTCCATTGTGGCACCAAGAATTTGCCATAACTTCTCCAGACATGTTCATCAGCTGCCAGTTTTATTTTTCTTTTATAGAAAACCCCCCCCCATTTTTGCTGGCATCAAATTTGAGAACTCAGTGTGCCAGCTGTGATAACTTTTAGAACTTTTAATTATGATTATAAACTGTTTTATAACCTGTATTATTGGAAAGGCAGGATATAAATGTTTTAGTATAGAGATAAATAAGTCCTATTGAGTTCAATAGCATTTACTTATTGGTAAGTATGTTTTAGGCTGTAGTTTAGTGCATATTTTACTTGAAATGAAGCTGCTATGAAGAAATGAACATCCTATAAAAGATTTACTGTTTGATCATACATCTATGTAGAACTAATTATACAGCCTGTGGGGCCACAACCGGCCCACCTAAGGCTTTAATCTGGCACGTGAGCAAGTGGGCTCCTTTGGCTCTGCCAGGTACAACTGGCTCCCCCTCCCCCTCCCCTCCTCCCTGCTTTGCCTTGCTAGAGTGGGTGTGTCTTTCTTCTTCTTTTTTCGCTGGGCTCCTTCTGCTTTGGCTCTCCCAGGTGCAACAGAATCTGCCTCCCCCTCACTTCATCCCTGCTCTACCTTGCTACAGTGTGTCTCTCTCTCCCTCTCACTTCCTCCCTGCTCTACCTTGCTACAGTGTGTGTGTCTCTTTCTTTTTTCTGGGCTCCTTCTGTTTTCACTGTGCTGGGTGCGACTGGCTCTCCTTGGTGCTTTCCCTTGATACAGTAGGTGTGCCTTTCTTTTTTTTTTTTGCTGGGCTCCTCATGACTTGGGTCTCCTAGGTGCAACTGGCTCTGCCTCCCCCTCGCTTCCTCTCTGCTTTGCATTGCTACAGGGGGTATGTGTGTTTCTTTCTTTTTCTTTTTTGCTGGGCTCTTTCTGCTTTGGCTCTGCTGGCTGCAACAGTGCCACAGTGGGTGTGTCTTCCTCTTTTTGGGGGGGCTGGGTTCCTTCTGCTTTGGCTCTCCCGGGTGCAACTGGCTCTGTCTCCCCCTCGCTTCCTCCCTGCTTTGCCTTGCTACAGTGGGGACATGTGTTTTTTTCTTTTGTTTTTTTGCTGGGCTCCTTCTGCATTGGCTCTGCTGGGTGCAGCTGGCTCTGCCTCCCCCTCACCTCCTCCATGCTTTCCCTTGCCACAATGGGTCTGTGTTTCTATTTTTTTATTTTTTATTTTTGCTGGGCACCTTCTGCTTTGGCTCTCCCAAGTGCAACTGGCTCCTCCTCCCCCTTGCTTCCTCCCTGCTTTCCTCCCTGCTTTCCTCCCTGCTTTCCTCCCTGCTTTCCTCCCTGCTTTCCTTCCTTCCTTCCTTCCTTCCTTCCTTCCTTCCTTCCTTCCTTCCTTCCTTCCTTCCTTCCTTCCTTCCTTCCTTCCTTCTGCTTTGGCTGTCTTGGGTGTAACTGACAGTGCCTCCCCCTCACTTCCTCCCTACTTTGTCTTGCTACAGGGAGTATGTGTGTTTCGTGTTTTTTTTTTTTGCTGGGCTCCTTCTGCTTTGGCTCTCCCAAGTGCAACTGGCCCTGCCTTTCCCTCACCTCCTCTGTGCTTTCCCTTGCCACAGTGGGTATGTGTGTTTCTGGTGTTTTTTTTGTTTTTTTGCTGGGCTTGTTTGTGTTGACTTTAGATTGGGGGAGAGGAGTTGTGGCTCAGTTGAAGAACCTCTGCCTGGCATGCTGAGAGTCCCAATGTCTATTCCTGGCATCTCCAGTTAACAGGACCAGGCTGTGGCTTGTGAGAAAGACTTCAACCTGAGATCCTGGAGAGCCACTGCCACTCTAAGTAGACCTGAAGAGGGGGAAGAAACTTACAATGCCCAACCATTTCATGTTTTCTCCTGGGCCACAGGCCATGAGAGTGGGCTGAGGAAAGGGTTTGCTCCCCACTTCAGGCAGCATGGGGGCATCAGCCCAGTGCTGGACTGCTAGCTCTCCAGTCTGCCTATGTGGGTTTTCCTCTGCACCTGGGGCCCTGCGGTAGGGGCACACCAACTTGATGCTTACCAGCAGCACACCAGCTTGATGCTTACCCAGAAACTGATAAAATATATTTAATCGTGTTTGTCTGTGTCCTTTATAAAGTTTATATCGCTGCTACCTGGCATTACTTTTTATGATACACATGGCCTGGCCCGACAAGTCTCATTTATGTCAGATCCAGCTCTCATAATAAATGAGTTCAACACCCCTGTTATACAGGGCAAGGTCTGATATAAGTTCCATTAATGTAATTAATTCTCATCTATGGGAATGAAGGAAACATAAAAGTGTTTAGTTTTAGCTGGATCATGCCCTAGGAATGTGACATCTTCTGGGATGGGAGACCTCTTGCCCACAACTCTTGTTTTCTGCTGCCACTTTGGTGGCTCACAGGAGAAAATACAATGCCATTGGAATAACAGTGTTACGTCACTTCTGGAGAAAACTCGGGAATGATGTCATTCTACTGTAGGAATCACTTGAAACTCTATGGAAGTGATGTAAAACTGTTCACCAGTGCCTCCTCCATGTCTCTGCCCCCCCAGACTCCCACCAGTTGCCAGCCATTTGCTGGTAGCCCTATCATGCCCTCACATTCTAATGCAGAATTTAAAAAAACTTACAGGCTTTGGAGTCTTCCAAGGTGAAAAGAATCCTAAAACAAAAGGGGAAAAAAGCTTATCAGTGCATCTGTGTTTTATTGATATGTTCCAGATTGGCCAACATAAATCTTTTTTCCCCCTGTCAGTTCAAATGTGCATTTTTTGTTATATTTAGATGAGAATTGCACACTTACAATGGATGATGCATCTAGAAGAACATTAGTGCTGCTGAACAAAACCATAATATTGTAGTCTGCCAGAACTTTTGCTTAGTGAAGTCACAAATGCATTTGCCATTACCTTTTAAAACTGCAAGGTCAGGCAAAAATTGTCCAGTTGTTGACTCTGACTGATAATCAGACAATTAAAGTCACTAGAATGATTCACACATATTTTTATTGGGCTCTGTGTAACTGATTTAAAGGTATCTACCAAAATAGCACTTGATGTAACAAGCAACTGTATCTTACCATAAATGGCTGCATGAAATTGAAGGCACATTGGCTAATTATTTCATCCCCATTAAAGGCTGGAGATGAAGGAGATATAAGAATTGTATGAATAAGCCTCAAGCTCCTACTAGGCATTTTCAGCTTGCACCAAAACATGATTTGGCATTATGACTGAATCAAATGAGTTGGCAAGGGTTATGGTTGGCAACTCTGGGTTGGGAAATTCCTGGAGATTTGGAGTGGAGCCTGGTAAAGGTGGAGTTTAAGGAGGTGTAGGACCTCAACAGGTTGTAATACCACAGGGTCCACCCCTCAAAGTAGCCATTTCCTCCAGGGGAAGTGATCTCTGTCATCTAAAGTTGTAATATCAGGAGATCACAAGGACCCACGTGGAAGTTTAGCCACATATAACACTCACTAAGGGAAGATCATCAACAATTCACAACTATATATGATCAAAGCTGTATATTGCATTCATTACAGTACACACATGGATTAGTGGTCATAACCCAATAGCATGTATAGACACATATCCAATAGATTGCTCATAACAATTAAGCATTACTTACAAAAAGATAGAGTTCAAAACCAATAGTAGGCTCCTCTGTAATTCCATACATAAATAGTGTCCATAGAGCACCAAACAGAAAGTTTGGTGAATAACAGCTGTACCTCTCTCCCAGGTATAAATTTCATTTCCATGATCTTCAGCATCGGCTGGTAAAACTAAACCCAAGTTCCAAAATAACATAAGCACAGCTTAATAACTTCAATGGAATCCTACGGTTATTCTTTCCACAGTGGGTGTCTTCTACTGCAGTTACTTTCTGTTCAGAGGTCTATGGACACTATTTATGTATGGAATTCCAGAAGAGCCTACTGTTGGTTTTGAACATGATCATTTTGTAAATAATACTTAATTGTTATGAGCAATCTGTTGGATATGTGTTTATATATTCTATTGGGTTATGACCACTAACCCATCTGCGTACTTTAATGAATGCAATGTACAATTCTGATCATATATAGTTGTGAATCGTTGATAGTCTTCCCTGTTATTTGTGGCTATACTTGTAAGCTAAGGGTTCCCTATTGTCTTTGGCTCATGTGGCTCACTTGTAAGCTAAGGGTTCCCTATGGTCTTTGGCTCATGTGGCTCACTTGTAAGCTAAGGGTTCCCTATGGTCTTTGGCTCATGTGGAAGTTGACTCTAATAAAGGTTGACTTCCTCTGCATTCCCCTCTGCCCATTAATTTGTTTGTATGAAATACAGCCTTGATTTTTCTCCTTTTTAGTTCTTTGTAGTTCAAAAGAACAATATTAAATAAAATCAAAATTATGCATCTTAAGGGGATGTTTAATTGTGTGAAAACAGTGGTTTCTTAATATCCATTACTGTTTGCAATACTTGAAAGTACAAAAAGTTTGAAAGTCAATGGTTATACAGCAAACATTATTAGGTCAACGAAAGTAGTTTTAACTTAAACTGTAAAATTAGAATTCAGAAAATGATTCTGAGGTCTGATCCATGGCAACTGCCTTCTTACACCTCTACAATAACATCTGTGTTCAGGGATTAGGAGAGCTGGATGAAGGATCTGATTCCTTCCAATGACCTTTCTTTTGGAGGCAGGAAATACTTCCATGAAAAGGAGTCAAAGCTTTATAGTTCTACTCTGCAGCCATTGCTGAAATGGTATGGGATCATATCACAAAGACTACTCCTCTATGTAACAAGCCCTAATCGTCATCTCTTTTTAAAAGATAAACCAAGACAAGCATACCATTTTCCTCTGTCCCACATTTTTAGCTGAAATATAAAAGTCAATTTACTGTCTTTCTACTCTCACTTTTATTTCCAGCATAAAATATTTGGAGAGATGCACTTTATTTCTCGGATATTTCATGTCCCCAACATTTTAGCCTTTTACTGCTCATTTATCACATTCAGCAGAATTACAGATATTTAGACTAGAACCATTTGCATAACAGCACTGAGTGTTTTTATTTCATTTATGAGCTATAGCCTTCCTTTCCACAAAAAAGTACCTGGCAGTTAGTTAATGAAGAACAATAGTATTCAATTTGACAGCAACAAATCAATAAAAAAATCTGCTACAATAAATGAGTGATACCCAGCTTTTCAAACAAAGATTATTCCTTCTCCTAATGTGCAACTACATAAAACCATGTTCCCTATCACCTGAAAGAAAGAAGAGAGGGAACCAGAAAAACCACTTTAAGGGACATGTCTAGCACCAATAGAAGAACACTCTGCCCTAGTCTCTATCCACCTGCCAGCAGGGGATGCTCAGGCACAATGTGACTGTGTATGATGGTGGGGGCCAGAAATAATTCTGCTGCATTGTGCCTCAGAAACAATAACAATGGGGATGTAGTTCTTTAGAAAAAGGTACCAGGGTCCAAGTCTACTGATCTAATTATCATCAGTGCAAGACGGCTCTGAGGTTGGGGGCAAGGTTAAGCCTCAGAATGTGGGATGGATCTCAGATAGAAACACACATCCCTTGCTTTCCAGTTTGATTTGGGTAATCTGTTGATGTCTCCCAGATCTGCCAGCCCTGCTCCCAACGACAGGAAAAAGTGGCCCACCACTGAAATTGTGGGTACATGTTGTAAGTTTGGTAGTGAAGAGGCACTGCCATGCTTGGTTAATGCAGTGCCTCTGTGATGTTGCTAAAATGCACACCTCTAGGTCAGGCCTGGAGTTCTCCTGGAATTACATCTAGGATTGCCAACGCCAGCTTGAGAAACTCCTGCAGGTTTTGGACAAGGCCCTGGTGAGGGCAGAGTTTGGGGAGGGGAGAGAATTCAACTGAGATCAGTTAGAATTCCTGGAAAACTACAGACCCTACGGACAGTCACAAACTTAATTTCAGCTGATCTCCAGACTACAAAGATCAGTTTCCTTGAAAAAAAATGGCAGCAGTTTAGGAGGGCAGACTATGGCATCACATCCCCACTGAACTCTTTCCCCTCCCAAACTCTGCCTTCCCCAGGCACCATATCCAAATCTCAAGGAATTTCTCAAGCCAGGGATGGTAACCCTGTATTTAGAAGTACTTTTCCAACACAAAACCCTAAAGCATTTCTGTTGTTTGAAAATCTATGACTATTACTATAAAATTTTTTAGCTGTAACAATACTATTTTAAAATTACTTCACTCGTCATTCCGAGAAAGAATCTGCATGCATGAGTGTTGCGCTGTCAAGTTGCTTCTGACTTATGACAGCCCTATGAATTAATGACCTCCAAAACATTCTATCATTAACAGCCTTGCTCAGGTCTTGCAAACTGAGGGCCATGGTTTCTTTTATTGAGTTAATCCATCTCAAGTTGGGCCTCTCTCTTTTCCTGCTGCCTGCAACTTTTCCTAGCATTATTGGCTTTCCAATGAGTCTTTTCTTATAATGTGACCAAGGTATGATAGCCTCAGTTTAGCCATTTTAGCTTCTACTAACAGTTTAGGCTGATTTGAACTAGAAACCAATTATTTGTCTTTTTGGGACTCCATGGTATCCATAAAACTATCCTTGAACAACACATTTCAAAAGAATTAACATGCTTCCTATCAGCTTTCTTCATTGTCCAACTTTCACACCTATACATCTTAATGGGGAACATTGTGGCATGAATTATCTTGATCATGGTCCTAGTGATACATCCTTACATTTTAGAATCCTTTCTAGCTCCTTCATGGCTGCCCTTCCCAGTCTTAATCTTGTTCTGATTTCCTAGTTGCAGGCTCCCTTTTGGTTGATGATAGATCCAAGGAATTGAAAATCTTGAACAATTTCAGTTTCTTCATCATCAACCTTAAAGTTCTATAATTCCCAGTAGCCACTACTTTTGTCTTCTTGATATTCAGCTGAAATCCTACTTTGGCACTTTCTGCTTAAACCTTCAGCCAATAGTAACTTCTTTACTATTTTCTGCCAGTAATGTGGTGTCTCAGATTGTTAATGTTCCTTCCACCAATTTTCACTCCACTTTTATCTAAATATACTCCAGTTTACTTTATGATATGTTCTGCATACAGATTGAAGAGACAGGGAGATAAAATACATCCTGGTCTGACAGCTTTGCAAATTGGAAACCATTCTGTTTCTCCATATTCTGTCTTAACAATACTCTCTTGTCCAGAGTACAAGCTGTGCATCAAAACAATCAAATGTTATGACACACCTATTTCTTTTAAAACCAACCATAGTTTTGAATGATCCACACAGTCAAAAGCTTTGCTGTAATCTACAAAACACAAGCAGATTTTCTTCTGAAATTCTCTTATATGTTCCAGTAACCACTGTAAATTTGCAATATGTTCTTTGTGCCTCTTTCTTTTACTGAATCTAGCTTGAATATCTGGTATTTCTCATTCCATTTCTGTCACCCTTTAATTTTGCTTCTCGTCTATTTTTAGCAATTTTAAGATTTTCATTTGACATCCATAGAGGCTTTGCATTTCTTTTGGCTACAGGAATAGTCTTTGCACACTATTCCTTGATAATATATCTGGTTTTAACTTATAGTTTTTCTGGTTTATGTTTACTTGAATTTAGCAATGAAAATATATTCTTTACATGGTCTTTAAACTCTTCAAGAATGTTGCTTAGATTTTATTTTAGTACTATGCATGTTTTGTTGTTTTTCATCAGCTTTATTCTAATTGTTGATATTAACAATGCATGGTCTGTACCACTATCATCTACTGGCCTTGTTTTAGCAGACAGAATAGAGCTTATCCATCTTCTGATTATGTAATCTATTTGATTTCTACATTGGCCATCCAGTGATATCCACACATACAATAGTCTGTTCAGTTGCCAGCAATATGATGATGAGAAAAATATATAAAGAATATAAAGAGGTGGCTTCCAACATTCTCCATGCCTAATATAAGTAAAGTTACAAACGTAACGTTACAAACTAACACTCTATAATTACAAAAAAGAGCACTCTTTTTTCTATTATCTATTTTTTTTCACTTAATCATCAAATCCATAAATCATCATTTCATTTGTTTTCTGTTCCATGCAAAAGCTCTATAAGGGGTTTCCAGTTATCAATAAATGTAGATAATGTCTTTAATCAAAGAAGTTTAATAATCTTCATCAACCATTCCTGTGTTGTGGGTAATATCAAACATTTTCATTTTCGTGCATATAATAGTCTCACTACCATTGTCATATATAGAAATAAAGTTCCATGACTTTTCCCCCACTGTCTGTCCATTAGTCCCAAAAGAAAAACCTCTTGTTTCAATAGTATATTAGTCGTTAGAATTTTCTGTATTAATAAATATATTTGTATCAATTTTTTTAGCTTTGTTACACGTCCACCATAAATGACAGAATGTCCCTTTTTTTGTTGTTCACATTTCCAACATACATCCAAAATATTCTTATACACTTTCACTAATTTCTCTGTTGACGTAGAGCATTGATACATCATTTTACAAAAATTCTCTTTAAAACTAGAGCTCAATGTAAATTTGAGGCCCTTCATTCACATATTTTCCCATTGCTATATTTGTATACTATATCCAAAGTTTTGGGCCCATTTTATTATAGATACTTTCACTTGTTCATTCTCTGTCTCAAATTTCAATAAGACTATATATTTTAGCAATAGCATATTCATCATTTGTACATAATTCTGTTTCACATTCAGTTTTAGATTGTTCAAAACCATGCAATCTTTTATCTGCTTTAAACCTTTCTTTCTTTCTTTCTTTTGGTCCCCCGAAGGGGAATTTCTTATTTGCATTTCTATAAAACTACAACAGAAAAAAGGGGGGGGAATTCTACAATCTAGGGAGAAAGTAAAGAAACCTAACTAAGAACCCAAGTTTGGAGGTTATACAATGCTTATAAAATAATTGTTACTCTTGTTCTGTTACTTTAAAACATGACAAGTGCACGCTAATCATCCCTCCTGTTGACAAAATCAGCTTATCAGACTAAGCATAGGGTATTTCCTAAGCTAATACACACAGAAACCTAGACCTTAAGACTAATTGGCTTCTACGCTTTACTCCCCCCCCCCAGGCAAATTATTTAAAACCAGTGTTCCTTCAGCAAGAACATTACAACAATTTATCTTTTCCCATCTTCAATATATCTTCTTTTTTCTTAAAAATCCAGATCTGTCTATTCGTGATATAAACCAAGTTCCTTTTTCCTGGGACATCTTTGCTTCCTTAGACATCTTAAATCATAGGAGATCTTCCTTTTGTTGTGTAGAAAGCACGCTCATTGGAGATTCCAGTCTTTCTCTTGGCAAGCAGATCTTGTGAAGTTAGGGTAGCAAACCCTTTACTCCAGAAAGTTAGGGTAGCAAATCAGTCCAACCGCATGAGAGCTAAACTTTAGAGTCCCCTTGCCATCCATATTTCTCTATGATCAAATCCACATCCAACACTGTCCCTTTAAAAGTATAGCTGCTTTTAATACAGATCCCAGTCGCTGCTCCATTTTGGCCACCAGAGAGCCCGATTTGCTTAAAGACAGAGTCTATGGTTGGGTCACATGACCTCACTTTCCGTTGTTCTCCTTCCTGAAGAAGACACTGGTCTCGCCTCCCTTTTCGCCATCTTTTGGGGGATGTTTACATTAGCCGAGAAAAAAATGCCAAAGTCTCTAAGGTCTGTTTATATGCTTGGTTTTATTTCAGAAATACTTTCCGCTGTAGTCCATCGCCACAATTTGGTCAGTCCCTCCGATCATGCTTCTGCTTTAAACCTTTCTGATAACTGTGCAAAATTCACACATAACATTGGCAAGTGTTTTTGTTATCAAATCTTCTCTTAGTTTCATTTTACCATCCCCTTGAGAAAAATCTAATATGTCATGATATACTAACCATTTACGCTTAGTTATCATTTCTTATCTATAAAATGCTTCCTGTGTAGAGAGCCACAAGGTTTATATTTATGCCATTATCACAACCTAGGTTTATATTTATGCCATATTCTTAAAATAGCATGTGTATTATAATGGTTTTAAAATCCACATGGACCTTAGCTTTGTTGTACCACAAATAACCATGCCAACCAAATCTCAAATCATTACTTTCTAACTTCAATAACTCCTGTTTCTCAATGAACACCCATCTTTCATCTACACTAAACAGCAAGCAGCAAAGTTTCAAATCAGGTAACCACAGACCAGTGTTCCCTCTAAGCTGAGTTAGTGTGAGCAAGCTCACAGTTTTTTAGCCTCCAGCTCAGACATTTTTGTCTTAGCTCAGGGAAGATGGCTTCAGAGCAAAATAATTTCCTGGTCGGTCTGTGGCTCAAGTCAAGCATGGCTGGCAAAGACCATCAGGTGTAGTAATGGCCGGGCAGGGAATTCCAGTGCTCCTGGGGAGGGGAAGGTATAGCATTGGGACCAGGCAGAGATGGAAGGGAAGGGGGCAGAGAAATCGAGAAGCTTGGCCATCTTCCAGCATGTCTCCCATCCCAAAGGTGGCAGGTAGTGGGGCAAGGAAAAAAACAACCCACTCCGACATTGGTGTTATGCAACACCAGGTCCATAAATAATAAGACGTCAGTTCTTCAGGACTTCCTGCTGGAGCAGGATGCGGATCTGGCATGTGTGACCGAGACCTGGGTACGAGATAGGGAGACGGTTGCTCTCTCCCAGCTAGCTCTGCCTGGGTTGTTGGTCCTCCACCAATCTTGGACTATGGGGTGAGGGGGAAGAGTGGCTTTATTCATTCAGGAGGCCTACTCCTTCAGGGCACTCCCGGCGACAAGACTCACAGGCATGGAGCGTGCCGGCTTCGTGTGGGAAGCTGAGGAGAGTTTGGCTGTTTGGCTGGGGTACTAACTGCCCAATGCACTGGCGGACAGCCTGCCATCTCTGGTGGAGGCTGTGTTGGGCTGGGTGTTGGAGCATCCTAGGCTGATAGTCTTGGGTGACTTCAATGTTCATGCTAACAATGTGGCTTCCTCACAGGTGGTGGACCTGGCATCATCCATGGTGGCGCTGGGACTCTCCCAATACATAACAGCTGGTCACTAATCAAGCTGGTCACACGCTTGATTTACTCTTCATGGCGGGGATTACAGTGGACCAGATTACTGCTATGGCAATTCCATGGTCAGACCACCATTGCCTGAGGGCCTGAGTGACTATGTCACCCCAACCCTGTTTGGGTGGCGAGTGCATTCTAGCTTGCCTGTGGAGCCAAATGGACCCAGTGTGGCTTCAGATGGCTCTTCAGGATCCATTGCCCCCTGGTGGCTCATTAGATGAGCTAGTCGAGGACTGGCATGGCCAACTCTCGGCAGCCATCAACGAGATCGCTCCCAGATGCCCTCTGCACCCTCATTCAAGACTGGCTCCTTGGTATACCCAGGAGCTGAGGCTGATGAAACTAAGGCTCAGATGGCTAGGGAGACAGTGGTGGTGTGCTTGTGATGAGGCAATAAGAGCATCCTATAGGATGTTTATGAGGTCCTATGAGATGGCAATCAAGGCTGTGAAGAGGGAGTTCTATGCAGCCACAATTGCGTCTGCAAGCTCACGCCCGGCACAATTGTATAGAATGATTCAATCTTTAACAACTCTGCCACAGGGCAGACAAAATATTAGGGAATTGGACATAGGCTGTGAGGCTTTCGCGAGCTACTTTGCAGATAAAGTCTTGTTGATCTGCCACGACCTTCTGGCCACATTTGAGACAGTGAGCGAACTCGAGGCTCCATGAGTGTCTTCTGGTCCCATTCTGGATTACTTCAACCCACTCAGCCTAGAGGATGTTGACAGATTGATCTCAATGGTACGCCCAGTCACATGCAACCTTGATCCATGCCCCTCCTGGCTAATTAAAGCAGGCTGCAAGGGGTTTCGAGGCACCCTTAAGGACATTATCAATGTCCCTATCTGAGGGGCTGTTCCCAGGGGCTCTCAAGGAAGCGATGGTCTGCCCTCTCCTAAAAAAAACATCTCTGGACCTGGCCGAATTGGCCAACTATCAGCTGGTTTCCAATTTGCCCTATTTGGGCAAATTAATAGAGAGGGCGGTGGCGATACAGTTGCAGAGCTTTCTGGATGACACTTCCATGCTAGATCCCTCCCAGTCTGGCTTCTGCTCAGGCCATGGGACAGAGACCGCACTGGTCACCCTCACAGACGACCTCCGGAGGCACCTGGATCAGGGTGGGATGGCAGTGCTGCTGCTGTTGGATCTGTCAGCAGCATTTGACACAGTTGATCATTGGTTGCTTGCCCACCGCCTCACCGATGTGTGGATTCAGGGGCTTGCCTTGCAATGGCTTGTCTCCTTTCTCCAGGGTCGGGGACAAAGGGTGGCACTTGGGGAGCAGCTGTCCCAAAGGCACCCACTAATTTGTGGAGTGCCTCAAGGGGTGGTACTCTCCCCAATGCTATTTAACATCTATATGCACCCCCTTGCCCAGATTGCTTGGAGGCATGGGCTAGGGTGTCACCAATATGCAGATGACACCCAGCTCTATTTGTTGTTGGGTGGTCAGTCTGGCTCTACCCCGGAAGATCTGGACTGGGTGCTGCAGGACATGGCGGGATGGCTTAGACTGAGCCAATTGAAATTGAATCCAATGAAGACAGAGGTCCTGTGCCTGAATCGGAGTGGTTTGGGGATAGGGATCCCATTACTGGCCTTCAGTGGGGTGCTGCTGGTGCCAGCACTGAGGGTCAGGAGTTTGGGAGTGCTCCTGGATGCTTCCTTGACAATGGAGGCCCAGATAGCAGCTGCTACCAAGGCAGCCTTTTACCATTTCCGGCAGATTAGGTAGTTGGTTCCCTTCCTCGAACACAAAGATCTGGCTTCAGTGATCCATGCAATGGTCACCTTGAGGTTGGACTACTGCAATGGTCTCTACATGGGGCTGCCCTTGGGAAGCTGCAGCTGGTGCAAAATGCGGTGGCCAGGCTGTTGATGGGCCTTCCTATGCGGGAGCACGTCCAGCCTGAGCTAAAGTCGCTGCACTGACTGCCAATAGCATTCTGGATCTGCTTCAAGGTGCTTGTTTTGACCTTTAAAGTCCTTTATGGTCAGGGGCCTGTCTACCTGAGGGACCGCCTTTCCACACATGTTTCCCAGAGAGCACTGTGATCAGGAAATCAAGGCCGCCTGGCCCTCCCTGGACCTAGGGATGCCAAGCTGGCGTCGACTAGGACCAGGGCGTTCTCCTTGGTGGCACCAATGCTCTGGAATGAACTCCCTGGTGAGATCAGAGCCCTCTGGGACCTTCAGCAATTCCACAGGGCCGTGAAAATGGAGCTTTCTAGCCAGGCGTTCTAGTAGGAGCGACATTACATCGGCTGAGCTGTATTTGCACTTTATCATATGACACGCCATACATAAATGGTTTTAACTGTATTTATATGGAACTGAATCTAGGTACTTTATGTATGTATTTATGCTGGTTTTATGGTTTTATGTAAGCAGCCCTGAGCCGCCTTGGTGGGAGGGCAGGGTAAAAGTCAAACAAACAAATAAATAAATTTATGCAGCAAATTGCTTGCTCACAGCCTTAATGCTAGTAGCTCACAAAGTAGAATTTTTGCTCACAAGACTCCACAGCTTAGAGGGAGCGTTGCCTCTCTCCCAGCTCTTCTTTTCTTTGCATCTAATAATACCTTATATTTAACTCATGGTTTCACCTCCCTTGCCATACAAAATTAGAAATATCTTTCTACCATTGTTCAAATTGTACATCGGTTGTCAAAACTAGCGCTATCTGAAACAAAAATAACATTCTGGGTAAAAATAATAATCTTAATCATGGATATTCTCCCCAACAAAGACAGTTGCAGTCCCATCTTAACATGTCTTTTTAAACTTCATTCCATGTCTTAATATAATTTTGAAATAATATACAATTTATATTTGTCAACATAATGCCCAGGTATTTTTACCTTTTTTCTACCTTAAAACCAGGTTTATTCATCAGTTCTATTTGTTCTTGTTTTTTCGTATTTTTGTAACATCGTTGTTTTCTGTTTATTAATTTTAAAACCCGCCAATGCACCATATTCTTTCAATTTAGCCATTAATAATTTAATCCCAATTATTAACACCAAATCATCTGTAAAGGCTCTTAGCTTGTAGGTCTCTTTCTTGATCTTCACACCCCCAATGCTCTCATTGAGTCTTATATATCTATTCAATATTTTAGGAACCAAGGTAAACAGAAGAGGGGACAGTGGCAACCTTACCTTGTTCCTTTTTGAATCTCGTATGATTTTGATAAGTCTCCATTAACAATTACTTGTGCGTTCCAGTTTTTGGTGACTTGGGAATTGGACGCATCTCATCGATCTCTCGATGGGGGGGTGCCAAGATGTGATGGACAGGAGGGGTCTTGGCTGGCTCCAGACCCCCCCCGAGTCTCTGTAGGAGACTCTTAGCCTGGGGAGCAGGGAAGAGCCTCTACCGAATTGACAACTTAGGGATTGAGGCTCACCCGTCCCCAAGAGGTCCTGCCACCGGGGAGCCATTATGGCATGCAGAGTTGACCACCGGATGAGCGGACAAGGGACTAAGCAAAAGTACCTCCTACAGTGAGTCAAATCTGAGCAAACAGTAAGTTAAGCGATCCACATATAAACAACCAAGTCTCTGTTTGATGGAGTCGAGAATGAGCGGTGGGTGGGGAAGGGTTGGGGATTCACCCCGCCGAAAAATGGAGCGGTCTCTGAGTGTTATAGTAAAAGCAAGAAATGAAACTAACCATACGAGGCTTTTTGTTGTTCAGTCGCACAGTCGAGTCCGACTCTTCGCGACCCCATGCACCAGTTTACGCCAGGCCCTCCTGTCTTCCGCTGTCCGCTGAAGTTTGCTCAATTTCATGTTCGTTGCATCGATGACACTGTCTAACCATCTCATCCTTTGCCGTCCCCTTCTTCTTTGACCTTCAATCTTTCCCAGCATCAGGGTCTTCTCCAGTGAATGCTCCCTTCTCATTTGGTGGCCAAAGTATTTGAGCTTCAGCTTCAGGATCTGGCCTTCCAGGGAGCAATCAGGGTTGATTTCTTTTAGGATTGACTGATTTGATCTCCTTGCAGTCCAAGGGACTCTCAAGAGTCTTCTCCAGCACCATAGTTCAAAAGAATCTATTCTTCGGCGCTCGGCCTTCCTTATAGTCCAACTCTCGCAGCCATACATTACTACAGGGAATACCATTGCTTTGACCATGCGGACTTTTGTCGGCAAGGTGATGTCTCTGCTTTTTATCATGCTGTTTAGGTTTGCCATCGCTTTCCTCCCAAGGAGCAGGCGTCTTTTAATTTCATGGCTGCAGTCACCATCTGCAGTGATCTGGGATCCTAGGAACGTGAAGTCTGTCACTACTTCTACGACTTCCCCTTCTATTTGCCAAGGAGTGATGGGGCCAGATGCCATGATCTTAGTTTTTTTGATGTTGAGCTTCAAGCCCACTTTTGCGCTCTCCTCTTTCACCCTGAGCAAGAGGCTCTTGAGGTCCTCTTCACTTTCTGCCATCAGAGTGGTATCGTCTGCATATCTGAGGTTATTGATCTTTTCCCCAGCAATCTTAACTCCGGCTTGTGATTCATCCAGGCCAGCATTTCGCATGATGTACTCTGCATATAAGTTAAATAAGCAAGGTAACAATATACATCCTTGTCGTACTCCTTTTCCTATGCTAAACCAATCAGTTGTTCCATATCCGGTTCTAACTGTTGCTTCTTGACCCTTATACAGGTTTCTCAGGAGACATGTGAGGTGGTCCGGTACTCCCATCTCTTTAAGAACCTGCCATAATTTATTGTGATCCAGACAATCAAAGGCTTTAGCATAGTCAATGAAGCAGAAGTAGATGTTTTTCTGGTACTCTCTTGCTTTCTCCATAATCCAGCGAATGTTGGCAATTTGATCTCTAGTTCCTCTACCTCTTCGAAACCCAGCTTGTACTTCTGGCAGTTCTCTATCCACGTACTGTTGGAGCCTAGCTTGTAGGATTTTGAGCATGACCTTGCTAGCGTGTGAAATGAGTGCAATTGTGCGATAGTTTGAACACTCCTTGACATTGCCCTTCTTTGGGATTGGAATGTACACTGACCTTTTCCAATCCTGTGGCCACTGTTGTGTTTTCCAAATTTGTTGGCAAATTGAGTGCAGCACTTTAACAGCATCTTCTTTTAAGACTTTGAATAACTCAGCTGGGATACCATCACCTCCACTAGCTTTGTTGTTAGTAATGCTTTCTAAGGCCCATTTAACTTCGCTTTCCAGGATGTCTGGCTCGAGGTCAGTGATTATACCGTCGTGGTTGTCAAGGACATCGAGGTCCTTCTTGCATAGTTCTTCTATGTATTCTTGCCATCTTTTCCTAATCTCTTCTGCTTCTGTTAGGTCCCTACCGTTTTTGTCCTTTATCATCGCCAGCTTTGCATGGAATGTTCCCTTGATTTCTCCAATTTTCTTGAAGAGATCTCTAGTCCTTCCCAATCTATTGTTTTCCTCTATTACTTTGCATTGTTCATTCAGGAAAGCCTCCTTATCTCTCCTTGCTGTTCTCTGGAAATCTGCATTCAGTTGGGCAAATCTTTCCTTTTCACCGTTGCCTTTAGCTTTCCTTCTTTCCTCTGCTATGTGTAAAGCCTCATCAGACAGCCACTTTGCTTTTTTGCATTTCTTTTTCTTTGGGATGGCGGTGATTGCTGCCTCCTTTACAATGTCACGGACCTCTGTCCATAGTTCTTCAGGCACTCTGTCTATCAAATCTAGTCCCTTAAACCTATTCTTCACCTCTACTGTATATTCATCGGGGATGCGATCTAGGTCAAATCTGAATGGCCTAGTGGTTTTCCCAACTTTCTTCAATTTAAGTCTGAATTTTGCAATGAGTAGCTCATGATCTGAGCCACAGTCAGCTCCAGGTCTTGTTTTTACTGACTGGATAGAGCTTCTCCATCTTTGACTGCAAATTATATAGTCAATCTGATTTCGGTGTTGCCCATCTGGTGATGTCCATGTGTAGAGACGCCTCTTAGGTTGTTGGAAAAGGGTGTTCGCTATGACCAGCGTGTTCTCTTGACAAAACTCTGTTAGCCTTTGCCCTGCTTCATTTTGTTCTCCAAGGCCAAACTTGTCTGTTATTCCGGTTACCTTTTGATTTCCTACTTTAGCATTCCAGTCCCCTATGATGATGAGGACATCATTTTTTGGTATTAGTTCTATGAGCTGTTGTAGGTCTTCATAGAACTGGTCCACTTCAGCCTCTTCTGCAGCAGTGGTTGGGGCATAGACTTGGATTACTGTGATATTGAATGGTTTGCCTTGGATTCGGACCGAGATCATTCTGTCATTTTTGAGGTTGTATCCCAATACTGCCTTTCTCACTCTCTTGTTGACTATAAAGGCCACACCATTTTTTCTACGGGATTCCTGGCCACAGTAGTAGATATAATGGTCTTCTGAGTTAAATTCGCCCATTCCTGTCCACTTTAGTTCACTGATTCCCAAGATGTCGATGTTCATTCTTGCCATCTCATTTTTGACCACGTCAAGCTTACCTTGATTCATAGACCTTACATTCCAGGTTCCTATGCAGTATTGTTCTTTGCAGCATCAGACTTTCCTTTCACCGTCAGACACATCCACAACTGAGCATCCTTTCGGCTTTGGCCCAGCCGCTTCACTCTTTCTGGGGTTACTCGTACTTGCCCTCTGCTCTTCCCCAGTAGCATATTGGACACCTTCCGACCTGAGGGGCTCATCTTCCGGCGTCATATCTTTTAGCCTTTTGTTACTGTCCATGGGGTTTTCTTGGCAAAGATACTGGAGTGGGTTGCCATTTCCTTCTCCAGGGGATCACGCTTGGTCTGAGTTCTCTGCTGTGGCCTGTCTGTCCTGGGTGGCCCTCCACGGCATAGCCCACAGCCTCATCGAACCACGCAAGCCCCCTCGCCACGACAAGGCAGTGATCCACGAGGCTTTAACAGAGCTTAAAAGGTGTAAATCAATCCAAGGCACATTAAAATCAGAGAAATTTGACTTTAAAGCTAAAAACTTTCTTCTTGTATAAACAATGGCTGGTAGAGGGAGGAAAATGGTGCCGGAAAAGAAACCTCTCAAAGGAAATACTACATCAATGACTCCCACCCAGGCACAGGAAACAGCTGCAAACATTCCCAATATCCTGGCTACGGTGCTGCGCCCCCTGCTGGAGCAGATATCTAACATCACTAGTAAGCTGGACTGTGTTCAAAAACAACTTGTGCAGATGAATAAAAGAGCTGATAGAACAGACAGAACAATCAAGAGAATTGAAACAAGGACTAAAAGTATGGAACAAGATTTGGAGGACGTGAAAAAAGAAAGAGCCACAGATAAAGGTCAACTCCTGCAACTTCACCTGGAAAAATCAATGTATGTTCTGTTTCCAAGGGGTCCCTGAGCAAAAAGGAGAAAATCTAAAAATAATCTTAAGCAAAGCATTAGCATCAGTGACGGACCTTAAACAAGATGTTTTGCAAAACAATATGGATCTGGTGTATCATACTTATTCAGATTTTATTAAGAAAAATAAAATGCCTGGCAAAATATATGTGAAATTCTCTAAGAGGTCCACTAGAGATGCTGTCCTGAAAGCTATATCGGGGAAAGTTTTGAAAATTAAAGATGAAGAAATCAAAATTCTAAAAGACTTTCCATTTGAGATCCAGAAACTAAGATGGCAATATAAAAAATTAACTTTTCCCCTTCAAAATAACTCAATTATGTATAAATGGATTTTTCCAGAAGGACTCTTATTCAACTTTAAAGATAAGAAAACTAAAATTCACTCTGTCCAAAAAGCTAAGGATTTTCTGAACCAACAACAATATCTGAAAGATGACAAATCAAAGGTGGATGATTTGGAAGATGAAGGCACTAGCGATGGAGAAATAGATGGTACTTCAAGTGACTCTAGCAGTACCATGGAAACTTCTGAGTTGGAGAAAGGAGCAGCAGCACCTAAGATGCCAAAAACTAATTTGAAACAGAAGAAGTGCAAGACATAAACTGAACTTTAATGGATTATAAAACACTTGAATTTAGCTTAAGAAAATTTGTTGTTGTTTTTTACCATTATTGTAGCTTGGATATATCATGTAACATTTTTGTAGATCCTTGCCTTTCTTAGCTGTAGTGTATTCCCCTGGCCCCTACCCTTTAGGATGTAGTATATAAAATGCAATAAAAAGTATTTTAAAAAATTACTTGTGCTGTCTGTGAGGTATAGATCAGTTTCATCCATTTTAAGAAATTCTCTCCAAAGTTCATATTTTCTAATATCTTAAACAAAAAGGCCCTCTTCAGATTGTCAAATGCTTTCTCTGCATCTAAAAAGATCAATGTGGCTTGCTTTTGGTGGGTTACCTTGTGTAATTTTAAAATTTTTATCCAAAACTCTATCCAATTGCAGAGAAATCACTCCATTCCAGTTCCCCATCAGACACTAGTTTTCAGAGGAAAGATCTATCAGCTTACCCATAAGTTGTTTATAAAAAGTCAATTTCTCCTTGTTTGGTGCATACAGTCCCAAACTCCAAATCTGCCATGTTGATCTATCAATACCAATTCTGGTTTTAAATGAGGTTTAATATACAATACAACTCCATTTTTATTTTTAATATCTGCTGAAATAAATTCTTCACCCAATGTTTAGTAGGTCAAGCATTTTATATCCTTTTTTCTAATATGGATCTCTTATATGCAAATGATGTATTTTTTCTCTTTTGAGAAGCATTTGCTCAAGTTATATTCCATGTTAAGCATTTGTAATCCATAGTTAAACCCTAAATTTAAAAAAGTCAATACTTCCATCATCTGCTTCAGTGTCCACCTTTCCCAATTCCTGTTGCAGATCTTCTGTAGTCTCTTCTTGGGTCTCTGTTTGCATCTCCTCCAACTGTCTTTTAAATCTTTTTAGACATTCTCTCACCTTTTGGACAGAATTCAGTCTGAATCTCTGCTATTTGAAAGTAAGAAGCAAGTCTTCCAATTTGTCCCATTAAAATGTGATCCTTTTCTGTTTTATTTTTTTCAGCTAGGAAGGTTTAATCTTTTCTTTTATGTAAAATTCTAATAGGTATTTCTTTCAGTACAATTATATCTGTATTATCCATTTTCAATCTTGTATTAAAATGCTGTTACAAGACTTGGTCTCTTGACTTCTCCCTAAAAAAAGTACCAAAGTGTCCCTTGGGACATTTCTTAATTTGGCAAATCTAGAATTTATTCTATAAACTTTGTCAATTTCAGAATCCATATCTTCTTCTTTCAAATCCAAAAAAATTGCCAAAACTTTGATAATGCTCTCTCTAATAACTTCATCAGAAATCTCTGGAATGGGTTTCGGTTTCGGCGTCGCGAATGGCGGCCGCTTCTCGGGACGCTCCCGGAGGCGGTTAGCCCACGCGCAGTTAGGGGGGGTCTTCGCATGTGCGAAAGACCCTAGTGAGCCTTAGGCAAAGGCTCCGAACCGGGGGCGCTTGGGGAGTAGCCTCTTTGCCGGCAGACAGCCGGGAAATTGAGGCTTTCTCCCCGCCCCAATCGGCCCCGCTGCGGCGTGCCCGTAATGGGACTTAGCGGCGCCACCGATTTCCAGGAGTGAAGACAGCGCTATGGTTTAACATAAAAAGAAGAAGTAGCATCGAATCGTGAGTTGAAGATCTATTTTGAAGCGTAAATCGGAGCCCCCTGCATGCGTATAAGCGTTGGGAGGAGGGAGGAGTTCCCACCCCCTTTGAGAAGCAAGATCTACAAAGGGAGCGCGAAGGGGGCAGAGAGAAAAAAAGTGTTGGTGAAAGTACCGTTGGGGTTGCATGGAAGACTGCGATCATCTTAGCTTCCTGGGGGATGCGACACGAACTTTTTAAAAGTAAACAAAAAAACAAAATGTCGATAATGGAAAAAGTCCTGCAGACACCGGAAGAGAAGAGAGGAGGGACTTCCGGTCCAGACAGCCCCCCCAAGAGCTTGCTGTCAATCAACAGGAAAAGGAGATGCTGTGCCCCCTGCTGGAACAATTGCAGAAAATCAACGAAACTCTGTTCAAAATGGAAAGTGTTCTCATCAGTCGACAGAAACAGATATCGGAAACAACTAGAAAGATGATGGAGATCGAACAGAAATCGAATCTGATTCTAGGTTTCCAGGGCGTTAAAGAAGAAGAGAAAGAAGATCTCGGATTTACCTTGACAAATGTCTTGGCACCCCTAACTGGCAGTGAAGCGATAAAGTTAAAAGAAGAGGTGGATAAGGCTCCCAAAGCCTATTCCGCTTTTACAAAAGAAAATATTCTGCCAGTAGAAGGGGATGTTGAGCATAGCAGGCGACAAACTGGAGATCTAATTTCATCTGAAGAGTTTATGGAGCCCTGGAAGCTTGAAGGCCAGAAGTTTAAGGAAAAAGAGAAAAGAAAGAAGACGGATTTCATCTTCAAAATACAGAAACTTCTGAAGAGACATGCCAGCAGGGAGGAAGATGCAGCATTCAAAACTGGGACAAGTGAAGAAGATAGCAGCCCAGGGGAAAGTGGTGATGGAACGGAAGACCTCAAAGTTAAAATGGACTCAATCCATAACTGGAAGAGATTTAAAAAGAAGATACTTTGAGGACTGTTCGTGTAACATCTGGAAGGAGCTGTTTAATTACTAACCCCAATGGACTTTACTAACTGCATTAACAGAGTGACTTTGGACTTTGCAATAGTTAAAAAGAAGATCTTCTAACCATGATAGATGCCAAAATTGGTATTGGTTATTAACCTAAACTAACCCTCACTAACAGAAAAAAATGTCACTCCATCTTTTTCTTTCTCCATCTGTCTACCCTTCCCGTTTCTTATAAAAAGAATAAAATTCTCTCTTTTTTAAGAGAGTTTTACAAAAAAAAACACACAAAAAAGAAATCTCTGGAATGGATCTGAACCTTAAGCAAAATTCTTTCTCTCTCAGCTCCAGTAAAGCCAAATTATCTAGTCCTCTTTCAAATTCTCTTTCTATGAAGTCTGATTGATAGTATTTGGTCAAACTTTGCATTATAACCACTGTTTGTTTGTGCTACATATCACTTCACTATTAGAGCAACTCTGTTTATTCTGTGTTTGTAATTTCCAGAGTAAAACACTTTATAATCTTCTGACTGAAGATGTCCTATTCTAGTTCACTTTAGTTCACTCATTTCCAAGTTACAATGTTTAAAGATTTCATTTCTCATTTTACAATTTCATGTTTACCTTGATTCATACTTTTCATGTTCCATGTTTCTATTATGTGTGCTGAACAGTTTTGGACTTTCCTTTCACATCCATTCGCATCAAGAAATGAAAATCCTTTTGGCTTTAGTCCAGTTGCGTCATTAAGAATAGCCCTACTCCTACTTGTCCTCAGCTCTTCCTCAGTTGCTGATAGAATGCCATCTGACCTGGGGTCCTGACTTCCAGCACTATGTCTTTTTTCATTTTGGATTGTCTCATCATAGAGTTTTCAAGGTATGAGATGATCATAAGTGGTTTACCATTGCTTTCTTCTGCTCAATACTAACCAGGGTTAGCTAAAGTGTCACTGCTATTGTCTGATAGATCCTCTGCCAGTGTCACCTTAGAAGTTACCCTTCAAGGATTCTTCCTCCCCCATCATCATTGGAACTGTCTGTTCTTTTCAGCTGAGGCGGAAGTATTGATCCCCAAAGGGGTGGATGCATCTTAGTCTGGTGTCTCAGATGTGACCATTCCGCCTTGAGTGACTCTGCTAGGAGTTCTGATAGAGTCTAAACTCCTCAAGGTATTACTCTCAGCTTCGGTGACACACACTATGTTACATCCAAGATTTTCCACTGAAAAAATTGGGAAGGAAGGCAAATTCTTGTATAGAATAACAAGATAAACAATCTCTCCATACTTCTGTTTTCCATACTTCATATCTCCATTGTGCATATGAGGCTTGTCACAGGCATATCCAAAATGAAGGAAGTTTATGCAGTTGTTGAATGCACATGCTCATGTAGAGTTTCAAACCTTGTTCTCAGGAGCTGGAACTGTGGAAACTCTGAAACAGCCTGGCCAAGGCACCTCTAACTACCAAAGTTTTAGCTGAGAAGGTACTGTGTGGGTGACTGTATTTGGGAGTCTGTGGATGAGTTGTGAGTTGTTGCAGAGTCCTGGCTGCTCGAGGTAGGATGTGAAAGGGTCATTGTTTGCCTGTAATTGAGTACCTGGGTGGATTTAATAGCTGCTGGCCACACCCTCTCCTGGGGGAAGCTTCTATTTAAGGCAGGAAGCTTGCAAGAGGCACGAGCCGAGGGGTGAGGCTCTTGGCCTGTGGCTCTTGGCCTAGGGGCTCTGTAAGAAGCCCAGGAAGAGCCAGAAAGCCAGGGACCTAGGCTCCTTGGGTTCCCAGTAAGGTAAGTAGACTTCTACAACAGGAACCATATAAATACAAAGGGTTATAAAAGGGGGGTTATATAAAAGTATTATTTTAAAAGCAGTTATGAAGCCAGAATGCCAGCAGGGGGTTGAGGGCTATCCAGTGTTTTGCATGGAGTGTCACATGTATGATTATCTGCCCACTGGACAGAAGTCTTGGGTGTGTGCTCGGTGCAAGGAGCTCCTGGTTCTCAGGGAACGAGTTTGCTCCCTTGAGGCCAAGGTAGTTGACCTGGAGAAGCAGAGACAGTCAGTTAGGTGCATGGAGAAGACTCTCGAGGACTTGTTAGATATGTCCCACTCTGGATCTGGCAGCCCCGCTGCTGCCAGGGAGCATGAGGGTCAAGGGGAAACGGGGTACCATTCTGAAGACAGGGGGAATGTGCCCTCAGAAGGGACCTCTTCTTCAGCTAGTGAGCAGGTATCCTTTTGTACCAAGGAACCATCCCTGGGGAGGGTGGGAGGGGGGTTCTTGGTAGTTGGTGATTCGATCTTTAGGCAGGTAGACAGCTGGGTGGCAAACCCGTGTACTGACTGTATGGTGACTTGCCTGCCTGGTGCAAAGGTAGCGGACATTACGCGTGTTTTAGATAGGCTGGTACATAGTGCTGGAGAGGAGCCAGTGGTCATGGTGCATGTCGGCACCAACGATGTGGGGAAATGCAGTTGTGAGGTCCTGGAGGAGAAATTTAGGCTGCTGGGCAGGAAACTCAAGGCCAGGACCTCCAAGGTAGCCTTCTCAGAAGTGCTACCTGTTCCACGTGCAAGGCCAGAGAGGCAGGCACAGATCAGGAGTCTCAATGCATGGATGAGACAATGGTGTAGGAGAGAAGGGTTCAAGTTTCTTGGGCACTGGGATGCTTTTTGGGACAAGAGGGAGCTGTACAAAAGAGACGGTCTCCACTTGTCCTGAGAAGGAACCAGGCTGCTGGCGTTCAAAATCAAAAAGGTGGCAGAGCAGTATTTAAACTGAATATTGGGGGAAAGCCAACAGGAGAGGAAAAGCCTCTGGTTCGGGATGGCTCATCTCAAAGAGATGAAGGAGTAGCTGTTACTTTTGTACAAGGAAATGGATTACAATTGTTCACTGAGACTGTGGCTAATGATAGAGACTGCCTGGCAAGGTCTCAAGGCAGCAAGAGGAAGGTTGTGGGCTTAACAAGTGTTGGAAACTATAGGAGTTTATATACAAATGCTAGAAGTCTCCGAGATAAAATTGGGGAATTGGAATGTTTGGTGTTGGGGGGGGGGGGGATAGACATTGTAGGTATTTCAGAAACTTGGTGGGATGAGGAAAATCAGTGGGATACGGTGATTCCTGGTTATAAATTATATCGGAAGGATGAGGGGGAAGGGTTGGAGGTGGGGTGGCTCTGTATGTCAGAGAGGGCATACAGTCCAGTAAGACTGAGAGGGTAAGAGAATTGGATTCGCTTCTGGAAATGCTATGGGTTGAAATAGTGGGTCCAAAAGGAGGCTTAACAATGGAAGTTTGTTATTTCCCACCAGATCAAAAGGTAGAGGAGGATTATAAAATGACGAATGAATTAAAGATAGTGGCTAGATGAAATAATTGTGTCGTAATAGGCGACTTTAACTACCCACACATTGATTGAGTCAATATGAGTTCTAGTCGGGAAAAAGAGATTGAATTTTTACACACTTTCAATGACTGTGCTATGGAACAGATGGTCACAGATCCGACCAAGGGAGAGGTGATCCTGGATTTGGTCCTAAGTAACGCCCAAGACCTGGTGAGAGATGTAAAAGTGATTGCACCCCTTGGGAACAGTGACCATAATGTTACTGAGTTTAACATTTGTATAAATAGGGAGTTGCCCAAAAAGACTGACGCAACCACTTTTAACTTTAAAAGGGGTAACTTCTCTTGTATGAGGGGACATGTGAGGAAGAAATTGAAAGGAAAAGTGGAAAAGGTCAAAACCATTGGGGAAGCTTGGAGACTCTTTAAAAAGACAATCCTAGAAGCTCAGAAAAAATATATACCACAGGTTAGAAAAGGCACAAATAGGTATAGAAAAAAGCCTGCATGGTTAACAAATAAAGTAATGGAAGCTGTAAAAGGTAAGAAGGATTCCTTTAAGCGGTGGAAAGCTAGTCTCAGCGAGGTTGATAAAAAGGAACACAGGCTGTGGCAAATAAAACGCAAGATTGTGATCAGGCAAGCAAAAAGGGAATATGAGGAGCATATCGCAAAAAGCATAAAGGCCAACAATAAAACTTTCTTCAGATACATTAGAAGTAGGAAACCAGCCAGGGAGGCAGTGGGGCCCTTGGATAACCAAGGGGTAAGAGGACTGCTGAAGGATGACAGGGAAATGGCTGAGAAGCTGAATGCATTTTTTGCCTCCGTCTTCACTGTGAAAGATGAGAAGTGCTTGCCCATTCCAGAACCACCGATTTCAGGAGGGGGTTGAAAGACCTGGATCAGATTGAGGTGACAAGAGAGGAAGTCTTACGACTGATGGGACAATTTAAAAACTAACAAATCACCAGGCTGTCGTGGCGCGCGCAATGCTGGCTGGCATGTCAGTGCCCAAAGGGAGTTAGAGTACCCAAAGAAGACTGGAGTCCAGAACTTAGGTGCAAATACAAAGTGAATTTTATTTACACTCTGCCACCACCTATATACAGTTCTCAGTGTCAAAGTGCTCCACTTCAATCAAACCAAGTGAAGAGTTAAATCCACTGTACACTCTGTACATATATACAGCCTCTGGCCAATCAGCACACAGCTGATGCAATCCAGGTGCAATGCTCAGTGTCAGGCTGGACTGCCTCAGACCGGTTATAGCCAGGCTCTTTGCAGTCACATGCTGGCACTAGTTGTCACTCTCTCTGACACTAGATCTAACACATCTAGGCCAGCCTTACCAATACGAGTTAATCACAACACTCCCCCATAAGGCTGAGCCTTGATGTACAGTTTGTCTTTCAATTTACAAAACTGGTTTACATCCAAATATTTAGTAAAAGCATCTGCTAAATTTTCATTAGAGGTACATCATATGTTATGCTGAATTCAGTTAACAATTGCAGAAACCATTTACCTCTACACAGCATTGGCTTTTCTTATAGTACTGCCATCTAGCATGCATTTCACTTTAAACACCCATTTGCACCCTATTGTTGTTCAGTCGCACAGTCGAGTCTGACTCTTCGCGACCCCATGGACCAGATTACGCCAGGCCCTCCTGTCTTCCGCTGTCTGCTGAAGTTTGCTCAATTTCATGTTCGTTGCATCGATGACACTGTCTAACCATCTCATCCTTTGCCGTCCCCTTCTTCTTTGACCTTCAATCTTTCCCAGCATCAGGGTCTTCTCCAGTGAATGCTCCCTTCTCATTTGGTGGCCAAAGTATTTGAGCTTCAGCTTCAGGATCTGGCCTTCCAGGGAGCAATCAGGGTTGATTTCTTTTAGGATTGACTGATTTGATCTCCTTGCAGTCCAAGGGACTCTCAAGAGTCTTCTCCAGCACCATAATTCAAAAGAATCTATTCTTCGGCACTCGGCCTTCCTTATAGTCCAACTCTCACAGCCATACATTACTACGGGGAATACCATTGCTTTGACCATGCGGACTTTTGTTGGCAAGGTGATGTCTCTGCTTTTTATCATTCTGTTTAGGTTTGCCATCGCTTTCCTCCCAAGGAGCAGGCGTCTTTTAATTTCATGGCTGCAGTCACCGTCTGCAGTGATCTGGGATCCTAGGAACGTGAAGTCTGTCACTACTTCTACGACTTCCCCTTCTATTTGCCAAGGAGTGATGGGGCCAGATGCCATGATCTTAGTTTTTTTGATGTTGAGCTTCAAGCCCACTTTTGCGCTCTCCTCTTTCACCCTGAGCAAGAGGCTCTTGAGGTCCTCTTCACTTTCTGCCATCAGAGTGGTATCGTCTGCATATCTGAGGTTATTGATCTTTTCCCCAGCAATCTTAACTCCGGCTTGTGATTCATCCAGGCCAGCATTTCGCATGATGTACTCTGCATATAAATTAAATAAGCAAGGTGACAATATACATCCTTGTCATACTCCTTTTCCTATGCTAAACCAATCAGTTGTTCCATATCCGGTTCTAACTGTTGCTTCTTGACCCTTATACAGGTTTCTCAGGAGACATATGAGGTGGTCTGGTACTCCCATCTCTTTAAGAACCTGCCATAATTTATTGTGATCCAGACAATCAAAGGCTTTAGCATAGTCAATGAAGCAGAAGTAGATGTTTTTCTGGTACTCTCTTGCTTTCTCCATAATCCAGCGAATGTTGGCAATTTGATCTCTAGTTCCTCTACCTCTTCGAAACCCAGCTTGTACTTCTTGCACCCTATTACATTCTTGTTATTTGGTGCCTTGGTTTTCTCAAACACTTTGTGTTCCACCAGTGAACTGTATTCCCTTTGCATAGCTTGAAACCATGCCTCTTTTTCTGCATTTGGCATTTGCAAGACTTCATTATAGCTTTGAGGCTCTTTGATATATACATGATTTATGTCAAAACCAAACCTCACCGGTGGTATGCCCTTAGTGCTACGTGTAGACACTCTTTGTGGCACACACTCACTTTCACCTTTTGCAGGAATCTGTTCACCAGACACATCAACACTTTGTTCTTGTTTTACCTCAGGTTCTAGTTTAACCATGGTTTTGTTACTTGCACCTTCAGTGCCACTTGTACCAGGTAACTCAACTACCTCAGGAACTTTATTGGCATGAATTCTTTCCCAGTTCTCATCTTCACAAAAATTAGCAGACCTACTGTATGTTATTTTGTGATTATTATCAGCAAACCTGTAACTCTTCATGCCTGACTGGTATCCAAGAAAGATTAATTTTTTTGCTTTGGGCCCTCCTTTCCTTCTATGTTCCAGAGGTATATTAACCCATGCCTTTGCACCAAACACCCTTAGGTAATCCAAACATGGAACTCTTTGGTATAACAACCTATATGGGATGTCATCCACAGAACGAGAATAGATGGGGTTACTTAGGTAACGTGCATTCTTAATAGCTTCAGCCCAGTAAGCAATACCAAGATTTGCGTCTTTTAACATGGAAAACATCATGGTTTACAACACTCCCCCTTTCCTTTTCGCAAGGCCATTTTCAGCGGGGGTGCAAGGATTTGAGACCCTGTGTTTGATTCCTTTCTGTTGCATCCAAACCTTGAAAACATTAGATGTAAATGTCAGACTGTATGGCAACAACATTTCCAATTTGGTCTGTTATCTTTTTGTGCCAATACTTAACAGTGGGGAACACATCCGACTTTTTTTACTCTGTTTGTATATCGTCTTTGCTGCTCTTCCAGTTGCAAGACAATGTAGTTACACAGCTGCTGGCAATCTCCTGCGTCTCCTCGGTAACCTCCTTGGCTTTCTGCCCGGAATGGCTGGCACAGTTCCTAGATAAACTTGTGTGCTCTATGAAGTCAGCCCTGCGCATAGACTCCTGAAGAATCTTGCCATTCACATACTCCACAGTTAGATGAGCAGCATCCATAGCCTCAAACGTTGTTATCAATGTTTGATAATCATCTGACAAGGAACTTAAGATCACATACACCTTATCCAGGTCAGTAAAAGTTTTACCTCATTCCTGTAGTTGCTGGAAATAATCCATTAAAGTGGCCAAACATTTCTTAATGGGCTCATTAGGCAGCTGCACCATCCTGAAAAGGTGCCTAGTGAGAGAAATAACTGAGCCCATATCAGTTTGCTGATAAACTGCCTTGAGAGCGTCCCAGGCATCCTTACTGCTCTCCTTATCAGCAACATAAATTAAGTTATCATCACTCACGCTCAGGATGATGAGGGCTAGAGCTCTTTCATCATTCCTCTCTTCAAGAGGTGTTGGGTTTTTCGGAGGATCAGACACGCAAGCCCAAAGACCCTCTTTAACCAGAAAATATTTCATTTTTAAAGCCCAGTTATTATAGTTAGTTGCAGTAAGCTTCTCCACAAGCTGAGATGTTGGTACCTGTGCCATGCTGGTCTCTGCCATTGGTAGCTGGCTGCCTGCCCTTGCAGCTGGACATCTGTGTCAGCACACAACTCCCCCTCACCACTGCCGGCATCAGACTCCTCCAGCACTTTCAGCACCTCCGAACACTCCAACTGCACCAGTTTCTCCACAGCTCTGCTGGAACACTGCTTTCAGTTCAGCACACGAAAGCCTCTGCTAGCTGACACAATTCAACTCCACTGGTACTCACTTTCAAACTCCACTTTACTGCCAGCTGCGGCCTGGGCCCATAACCCTCTCGTGGCGCACACAAAGCTGGCTGGCACGTTAGTGCCCAAAGGGAGTTAGAGTACCCAAAGAAGACTGGAGTCCAGAACTTAGGTGCAAATACAAAGTGAATTTTATTTACACTCTGCCACAGTTCCTCATCAAAGGCTCCTAAGTAAGCTCGATAGTCATGGGATAAAAGGACAAGTCCTCTTGTGGATCAAAAACTGGCTTATAAATAGGAAACAGAGAGTGAGTATAAATGGGAAACTTTCTCAGTGGAGGGTGGTAAGCAGTGGGGTACCACAGGGATTAGTACTCAGTCCGATGCTTTTTAACTTGTTTATTAATGATTCGGAATTGGGAGTAAGCAGTGAAGTGGCTAAATTTGCAGATGACACGAAGTTGTTCAGGGTGGTGAAAACCAGGGAGGATTGTGAGGCACTCCAAAGGGATCTGTCGTGGATGGGTAAGTGGGCGTCAACGTGGCAAATGGGGCTCAATGTGGCCAAGTGCAAAGTGATGCACATTGGAGCCAAAAATCCTAAATATAAATACACATTGATGGGGTATGAACTGGCAGAGACTGACCAAGAGAGAGATCTTGGAGTCGTAGTAGATAACTCAATGATAATGTCTAGACAGTGTGTAGCTGCAATAAAGAAGGCCAATGCTATGCTGGGGATTATTAGGAAGGGAATTGAAAACAAATCAGCCAGTATCATAATGCCCTGTATAAATCATTGGTGCAACCTCATTTGGAATACTGTGTACAGTTCTGGTCGCCACACCTCAAAAAGGATATTATAACATTGGGAAAAGTGCAGAGAAGGGCAACTAGAATGATAAAAGGGTTGGAACACTTTCCTTATGAAGAAAGGTTAAAACACTTGGGGCTCTTTAGCTTGGAGAAAGACGGTTGAGGGGTGACATGATCGAGGTTTATAAGATTATTGGTGGGATAGAGCAGGTTGAGAAAGAAGTACTTTTCTCCCTTTCTCACAAGGATGTCGCAGCCTTATGTTCTTAAGTTCCTTTTCTTGATAATGAGGACACTACTAGGCCAGGCAACTTCTTCATACTTCTGGGAACATCCTGAAAAGAAGCACTACCATATTAGTTTGCCAGAGCAATCCTTATCAAGGCACCTCTGGGCAGAAGAACACCACACACCACCCCCAATTCATTATCTAGTACAGAGGCCAAGACCATAGACCCAATTTCCAAAAAGTTTCACTTCCTTCACTTTTATATCATTCCAGTCTGCAAATATTCTTGATATTCCATGGACACATGCCTGAATCTCCAGAAACTGGGAGGAAGTGGATAACAGTTATGATATCACAGTTTCCAAACAGAAAGACATTATGCTGGAACAGATCTCAAAGACCACCCCCTATAAGGCAGTGGCACAACTGGAAGATCCTGGAGTAATCTATTAGGCTGATTGTTGTGTAGCTCTAACTACACATAGAGGTATTCCATAATTACTAGCTTTCAGAGGTACCAGATGATTCAATGTGCAAAGAGTCCCAAAAGTCTCACCAGGGAATCTTGAATGGGAATTCCATGATGCTGTTGGCAACCAAGTCCAGCTTAGCTGCCTGTTAGTCCATGGCAAGCAAGTAAAGGTAAAGGTAAAGGTTCCCTTGCTCGAAAGCCAGTCGAATCCGACTCTAGGGTTGCGGTGCTCATCTCCGTTTCAAAGCCGAAGAGCCAGCGCTGTCCGAAGACATTTCCGTGGTCATGTGGCCGGCATGACTAAACACCAAGGCGCACGGAACGCTGTTACCTTCCCACTGAAGTGGTACCTATTTATCTACTTGCAATTTCTTGCTTTCGAACTGCTAGGTTGGCAGGAGCTGGAACTAGAGACGGGAGCTCACCCCATCATGCGGCACTCTCGGGTCTCGAACTGCTGAACTACTGACCTTCCACAGCCTGCAGTTCAGTGTCTTAACCACTTGAGCCACCGCAGCTCCTGGCAAGCAAGTAACTAGTCCCAAAAGGAACTCTTTGTTTCCAGCATGGAACAAAACAAGAAAATCCACAAAGAGTCACTTCTCCCAAGAAGGAACTTTTCCCAAGAAAGAACCACTTTTCCCATAGGGTTCTCACAATTAAACCCCCTTCTCCGTCACCACCAGATATGGCCATTTATCCAATTGTGAGGGACTGAGGGGGTGTGTCTAAATCTCCAGTTACTAGCCATTGCCTGCGTGAACCACAGCAGGTCAGAGAATGCTTTGATGTGTTAATATACTGGGCCTAGCTATGTCCATGTGTGAGAAGGCGCCTGAATGTCTCCTGGCTCTAGTAAAAGGTGTCACAGTATCTTGTATATGGATATGAAGCTTGGCCATCTGTGCAGGTCATCTGTGCAGGTTACAAAAGTTACATGGACATGTTACCAGGGAGAATTCAGGAAAGGCTTTTCCTATACAGTCATATATCAAATGCTAAAATATGTAAAATGTCAATCCTTTTTTGCATAATTTTGGAATATATATACACAATAGAATTTTTAGTAAACATCCTTAAACAATGTGATATGAGTTCCTCATCCAACTAATTGGAATATTAACAAAGTTTAGAGCAATGAGGACATTCCCCCAGCTCAATCCCAACTGGGATTTGTTCTTTCTTTACTCTTGGGCAGGGCTCTTTTTGTAGCAGGAACTCCTTTGCATATTAGGCGACACACCCCTAATGTAGCCAATCCTCCAAGAGCTTACAGAGCTCTTCTTACAGGGACTACTGTAAGCTCTTGGAAGATTGGCTACATTAGGGGTGTGTTGTCTAATACGCAAAGGAGTTCCCGCTACAAAAGAGCCCTGCTCCGGGCTTTTGCTTCAACAGTCCTCTGCTGAATTTTGTGTAATTCCAAAAAGTAGAAATGAAGGAGTAAAGAGAGATTCTTCCTTTCTGTTTCTCAGTTGTCCATGGAAACTACAGACAGTCTCTCCTGTCCCCCCCAGTCTCATGGGCACATTCTTTCCCAACCTGCATTAGATGTTCAGTCACACAACTGGTAACTCCCAAGGATACTAATCCCTAGGAGTACCAAGCCTGGCACTTCTGGGAGTTTGTAGGGGGTGGAGACAGGCATGCTAGCTTTGCACCAGCATGTGATGTCACTTCTGGCAAGAACAACAAATGGTGTCATGATGTCAGGGGAATCTAGGATTTGTAAAACCTCTATGATTAAATCAGAGTTTTGGGCAAATTCTAGAGTGTGCCCTCACATCATGACATCACTTCTGGTTTTCACCAGAAGTGATGTTTTACACCAGCGTGATGCCAGCACCCCCCTAATTTTTCTTCATTTTTATTCTGCCAGTATTTGAGGCACCTGCAGGTAACAGGGTGCATTGCCAAGCATGCTACAGCAACCCTATAGGCTCTTCTGTTTGCACTGGCCAGTTCACATCTGAGCAGGTTCTTCTCCATCACCTTATGTTGTGGCTATTCATTCTCTAAAGCTAACAATCTCTGTCAAGCAAACCCAGGTTTCAGTCCAGTACTATTCTAGCAAATACATTAGTAATAGAGTGTTAAATGCACTCAGCAGGATTTGTCACCTCCACTAAAAATTTGAAGGCTTTTTTTTAAAAAGAAGCTTCTACCAAGCAGAAAGAACAACAGACAAACTTGCCCTGAGGCAGCAAATCAGAAACCTGAAAATGTAAGATTTTGCATGATTCTTGTTTTTTCTGATGTGTTTATCAGTAGCAAAATGTAGACTGATGAAGCTTTTACTGCATACGGTGTACACACTTGTCTGATGGAAACTATGAACCTACCAATACAAATAAATAATACGAGAATCAGCTCTACAGCTCACTTAGTCTTTTGAGTAGGACAGCCAGATTTATTGTCATGATGTGCCTCAGTGGTTCTTAAACTGTGGGACAGCCTCCTAGCAGCAGAAGTTCCACACTGCAGATTGTAAAGCCAAAGAAACACTTTGGTCTGGTGCTGTTGTGTACTGAAACAACCACGTGCGTTGGTCTGGCCGCACGTGGTCGAACGAAGGGTCTGAGCTTCACACAAACAAACAATAGACAATCGTATCCTAGCCCTGATCCTATCGGGAGGCTAGGATCCAAGACTTGACCTATGAAAGACTGATACCGTAAATAGACCTATCATGGGTGTTGGGGTGTGCGGGGTGTGGTTTGTCTTGGGATTATAAACTGGCCTGAGAGCCGGCTCAAGTTGTCTTGTTCCCGAATAAACTATGAGCTGATTCATTACGTCATGCCTCAAACTTAGTATATTATATTGGCGACGAGGATGGGATCCACATGATTTGATGAGCCAACAAGACGCTGCCTCACGCACCAACTGGGAACTGTGCCCCGCACTGCTGACGATACTATCAGCATCGCATTGCGCCCTGCTCCCCCGGTCACTGCACCTCACACCGCTCAGCCATCCCACACCGTGCCCATCAGCACAGACTTCAGCTCCAGCTCTGCATCGCAGCCCACTTCTCTGATGCCGGCAGCACCACCACGTGGAAAACCACAAATGGCTGCCACACAGGGATGCATTCTGGAGTTCGACATCACCCGCCCCATGCAGTGGGAGACCTGTCTTGAACACCTGGAGGGATATCTTGAGTCCCACGAGGTCACCAAGGTTGGTAAGAAGCAGGCCAAAACTTTACAAAAAATTAAAAGAGGAGCTAACCCCAATTTTGGAACTTCTAGCAAACGAAGTACAGGAGTCTAGAGAAATTCCAGAAACATGGAAAGAAGCCAATATATCACTTATTCCAAAAGAGGGACAGGACTTAACGGATGTGAAAAACTACAGACCGATTTTGTTACTTAATAATGACTATAAGGTTCAAAAAGGTACCAGACAAGGTTGCCCGTTATCCCCTTTATTGTTTATATGGACTTTGGAAGTATTGTTGGGAAAAATAAGAGAAGATGAAGACATAAAGGGAATTACAATTGGAGGTTTTAAGTACAAATACAGGGCATTTGCAGATGACGTAATGTTTGTAATGGAAGACCCTGTAATTAATTTACCATTGTTGATGGAAAGGATTAAAGAGTTTGGAGACTTGGTGGGATTCTACGTGAACAAGAATAAAACCAAGGTGTTATGTAAAAATATGGCAAAAGAGAAACAACAGGAATTGCAAGGAAAAATACAGTGCAAAGTGGTAAAAAACCCTAAGTATTTAGGGATTGATCTGACAACGAAAAACATAGATCTTTTTAAAAACAATTATGAAAAGACTTGGTGTAAAATACAACAGGATATGATAAAATAGGACTCTTTGAACCTGTCATTACTAGGTAGAATTTTGGTAGTCAAGATGAACATTCTACCGCGTTTATTGTTTCTATTTCAGACAGTTCTGATTGTAAAGGATTGTAAAGTGTTGAATTCATGGCAGAAGGAAATCTCAAAATTTGTCTGGGTGGGAAGGAAACCGAGGATTAAAATGAAGATTCTATGTGATGCAAAAGATAGAGGAGGATTGCAATTGCCTAATTTCAGACTATATCACGATGCGGTGTGTCTAACATGGTTAGCACAGTGGATTAATTTGGACAATAGAAAAATGTTGGCTTTGGAAGGTCATGATCGTAAATTTGGATGGCATGCCTACCTATGGTATGATAAATCAAAAATGGACAATTTTTTTAAACACCATTTCATAAGAAGATTCATGATTTGGATGAGATATAAGAGATTTTTTTTTTAAGCAAGACCACTATGGATAATACCGGCAGAAGTAATTAAACCTCTTTCAAGGCACAAAGGTGAAGATTGGATACCTTACAGAGACATTTTGAGGGTAGAGGAGAGTAGCTTTGTGATGAAAGCGAGAGAGGAATTAGAATTTGAATATGATTGGTTAAATTACAGACAAATTTATGATTTATTTAAGTCTGATAAAACGAGGTATGGTTTCAGGAAAGAGAATAATGAAATAGAAACTGTATGGATAGAAAAAGGAAAAAAATGACTTCAAAAATTTATAAAGTTTTGTTAAAATGATATACGGAAGATGAAACTGTAAAAGAGCAGATGGTTAAATGGGAATATTTGTGGAAAAAGTCTATTAAAATTTCAACATGTGTTGATGTTAAGGGAAATTGTTATAAAATGATGTATAGATGGTATATGACACCAAAAAAAATTGCAAATATGAATGAGAACATGTCTAACAAATGTTGGAAATGTAAGAAAAAGGAAGGCTCATTTTACCACATGTGGTGGACATGTGATAAAGCAGTTATTTATTGGACAGAGATTCACAGTGAAATTCAGAAGATAATGAAATGTACCTTGAAAAAAGAACCAGAAATGTTTCTTCTAGGCCTCAAAATGGAAGAAGTGAATGTAACAAAGAGAACACTGTTATGGTATTTGATTACGACAGCTAGAATGACATTTGCTCAATTCTGGGAGCAAGAAAAAACACTGGAAAGGTGGGATTGGAAAAAGAAAATACTTTTTTTGGTCAAAATGGACAAATTGACAAAGAAACTTAATGGTAAAGAAGATGAAGAATTTTGGATTGAATGGAAGGACTTTAAACATTACCTTGAAATGAACTGGGATGTAAAAAAAAGATTACTCTGCTTTGATAACTATTAAGAATAGAAATTAGAAAGTTACAATTGAATATTAATTAAAATGTTACCTGGAAGTGAGATAGAGACTGAAAATATGGTAAAAGAAGAATTGAAGATAGAATAAGTTCTTATTGTTTGCGAATATTGACTGGAATATTATGGGGGTGGAGCATTGCTGGAAGCCAAGGGGGGAAGGGAAGAACAGATAAAGATATACTTAAAAATATTGTGAAATGTTTGAACGTGTCAATATATCCTGTTAATAAAAGTGTTTTTTTTAAAAAAAAAAGAAGAAGAAGAAGCAGGCCCTGCTTGTCAGCTTGTGTGGCATCAACACGCTGCAGCTACTGAAGGACTTGATCGCCCCTAAATCCGCTAAAACGGAGTCCTTTGAAGTCCTGAAAAAGGTACTCAATGATCACTTCATGCCTAAGCCCACAAAGTTTGTGGAGTGCCTGGACTTCTTCACACGGATCCAGGGCCTGGGCGAGGCCGCTGCCGACTTCCTGGTGGGACTCAGACGGGCGGCCACACACCGCGTGTTCCCAAGCCTGGACGATTCGCTTCTGAACCAGTTCCTCATGGGCCTCTGAGAGCCAAAACTGCATCAGAAACTCACCAGCCATGAGGACTTGATGCTGAAGGACGTGGCAGCCTATGAGAAGTTGCACAAAGGCACATCTGGATGGGCAATCCACCACACCACAGCAACCCGGATCCCCGAAGTCTTGGACAGAGGGGAGGTTCTACAAGTGCGCCAAGCTTGTCGAGGGCCGTGCTCCAGAGCATCACCTGCCGCCTCGACTGAGAAGCCCACGGTATCCTGCGCCAGCTGCAGAGATGAGCACAAGTGCTGGACCTGCCACCTGAGGGATGCTGTATGCTGTACCTGTGGAAAACAAGGGCACATCGCTTGGGTCTGCTGTTCCTGGGGGGATCAGAAGAAAGCATCCATGCACCAAGAGTTGGTGGAGCTGCACACCCTGTTGGTCCACCACCAGCACCACCACTAGATAATGAACTTGCCCCCTGATGGCCCTAATAAGTTGCACACTATGGTGTTCATTAAGGGGTCCCCGTGTTGTATGGAACTGGACACCAGGTCATCCTTTTCGATCATTTCCAATGATACCCTCCATCAGCTTTGCCCATGAGGGAGACCCCATCTGTGGAAGCCCAAGGGACTAATGCTGAGGGACTTTCAAAAGAATCCAGTGAACATTAAGGGCTGGGGCAAGTTCAGGGTGGAATATAAAGGTTTTAAGGGGCTTTTGGACTTGCTGGTGGTGGAGGGTAGGCTCACGAATTTGTTGGGGCTCTCATGGTTTGGGCCACTGGGTTTTCAGGTGACCGGGGTTAACCAGCTCACCCAGCTTAATTTCGCTTCGGTCTGCGATTAGTTCCTGGCTGTGTTCAATGGGACACATGGCCACTATGCCGGGCCCCGGGTCTCACTCAACCTCGACCCGGCAGTGCAGCCTATCCACATGAAAGCCTGCCAACCACCCTTGGCGCTAAGGCCAAAGATCGAAGCAGAGCTGGACCACCTCGTGGACCAGGGGGTGCTCGAGCCAGTCTCACACGCTAGGTGGAAGACCCCGATCATCATGCTGGTCAAGCCCAATGGGGATGTACGCATTTGTGCCGACTATAAATGCACGCTAAATAAAGCTCTGCAGGCGCACTCATACCCCGTACCGGTGGTCACCCATGTCCTGTCCGCCCTGGCGGGGGCGATGATTTTTGAGAAGCTGGACCTGGCCCAGGCCTACCAGCGGCTGCCAGTGGACACGGCCACAGCCAAGGCACAGACGATTGTGGTGCACAAGGGGATGTTCAAGGTGCATTGGCTGCAATTTGGTGTTAGTGTGGTGCTGGGTATATTTCATAGTTTCATGGACTCTCTTCTTAAAGGGATCCCTGGAGTTCAGCCCTTTCTAGATGATGCCCTGATCACAGCCCTGGATCCCGAGACCTTCGCCTGCCAGCTCCGGGCGGTGCTTCAGCAGTTCAATTCGGCAGGTCTGCGAGTCAAGAGGGAAAAGTGCCTCCTCAGGGTGCCTCAGGTGGAGTTCTTGGGTTATGTCGTCGAAACACAGGGCACCCATCCGAATGACAAGAAAGTCCGCACCATTATTCACGCATCCACCCCCACGAACAAGTCAGAACTACAGGCCTTCTTAGGCCTGTTGAACTTCTACCATTCCTTTTTGCCACACAAGGCAGCAGTTGTGGAGCCACTCCACTGGTTGCTGGACAAGTGTGCTGCCTGGATTTGGGACACCTCACATGATGCCACTTTCCGAGTGGTTAAAGGACTCCTGATGTCCAATACGGTTCTGGCCCATTTTGATGAGGAGCTTCCGGTGGTGTTGGTGTGTGATGCTTCTCTGTACAGGGTGGGGGCAGTTCTGGAACACTGTGTGGCGGACAGCCGCGAGGTTCCTGTGGCTTATTACTCCTGCATCTTGTCATCTGCAGAATGTAAGACAAGGAGGACTTGGCTATAGTTGTGGGAATAAAGAAATTCCATAACTACTTGTATGGCCGGCCTTTCACAGTTGTCACCAACCATAAGCCGCTCTTGGGTCTCCTGGCCCTCGGCCCCCCAACCCCGCAAATGCTGTCCCCCATGGTGCTCCGCTGGTTGATTTTCCTGGTGGGGTACAACTATGTGCTCGTCCACCACCCCGGCACCCTGAGCCGTCTCCCACTGCCCTCCTCCAATCCCGATCCTGCCCCGGCCCACCACGTGACTCTCCTGGAGGCCCTCCCAGACTGGCTGGTTCAGGTGCAGGAGGTCACCTGCCTGATGGGCCAGGATCGCGTCCTCACCCGGGTTTTGGGATGGGTTGGAGAGGGGGTGGCCTACGGGCCTGGGAGGGCTGGAGTTCTCCACATTCACCTCCTGGAAGGATGAGCTCTCGAGCTACAAGGGGTGTATATTATGGGGAGGTCGGGTGGTGATTCCCTCCCCATTACAGCACCAGCTGCTCACAGCCCTCCATGAAACTCATCCAGGGGTTGTCCGGATGAAGGCACTGGCCAGGAGTTATGTGTGGTGGACTGGGATTGACAAGGATATTGATGACACAGTCAAACAATGCCAGCCATGCCAGGCGACGTGACCAGCACCTCCCCATGCATCCATGCACTCATGGGAATCGTCACAGAAACCCTGGGCCAGACTGCACCCGGACTTTGCGGACCCCTTCCAAGGTCAGTTGTTTTTCATTCTCGTGGACTCCTACAGCAAGTGGCTAGAGGTAGTTCCAGTGCCCTCTACCTCCTCCCAATCCACCATCCGAGCCATGTGGCAGATCTTCAGCACCCAAGGCCTCCCCAACTTCTTGGTCACAGACAACGGCTCGGTTTTCACCTCGGCCGAGTTCAAGGAGTTTATGGAATACCACAACATCAAACACACCCAATCAGCTCCTTTCCACCCCACGGCCAACGGTCAGGCCGAATAGATGGTCAGGATGACCAAGGAGGCACTACGCCACATGGACTCAGGGGATTGGGACTTCAAACTTGGGTCCCCATGAGGGTTGTCTGTGTCACAGGGCCTCTGTCCTACAAGGTCTCATGCGAGGGTGGGCAACTCTGGCAGCAACACATATATCAGCTACACCGCTGAGTATTGCTGCTCGAGCCAGAAGAATGCGACTACGAAGACGCCTCTCCAACTGCTGCCGATACGGTTACACAGCCCGCTCCTTTCCAAGGTACCCCAGATGTCCACGTGGAAGACTGACCCTCCGACAGCCCAGCCATAGCAGAGGAGCCCCTGGAGACTATCCTGCAGCTGCAACTGCAACCGCAGCCGGTCACCCTGTCGAGCGATCAGACCCCTGCTCTGGCAACCCCGGAGCTTCGCCATTCCATGAGAAGGGCTCTGACTTATCTCCAGGACTATGTTTGTCGGTGTGCTCTAGACTATGGGGGGAGGGGTGTTGTGTACTGAAACAACCACGTGCATTGGTCTGGCCGCACATGGTCGAGTGAAGGGTCTGAGCTTCGCACAAACAAACAATAGATGATTGGATCCTAGTCCCACTCCTATCGGGAGGCTAGGATCCAAGACTCGACCTATGAAAGACTGATACTGTAAATAGACCTATAACAGGTGTGTGGGGTGTGGTTTGTTTTGGGGTTATAAACTGGCCTGCGAGCCGGCTAAAGTTGTCTTTTTCCTGAATAAACTATGAGCTGATTCACTACATCATGCCTCGAACTCAGTATATTATAGGTTCCTAAAAGAGTATAGATTAAACACCAGGAAGGCCTCAAATGGAAAAACATGCCATAGACCACCACTGAAAACTACCTACTTGATCTGTGTAGCCAGGGGCACAGAAAGTACCACGTGTGAGGAAGATCTTAACAGGTTGGCTAGACAGAATAGGAGGAGCTGGTCCTTCAGGTACTCAGGTGCCAGAAGTTCAGGGATTGAAAAGTAAGAAACACCAGAAACAGATGGGCAGCTTTCTAGATGTTTCACAGCACAGAGATGATGCTAAGGGAGTTGTAGAAAACATATGGAAGATTCTGGCTACATACCTTCCCTGCCTCCCACCTACTTTGCTTGCTGGCTGCATTTTGGAAGAAGTTTGAGATACCCAATTGTAGTTCTGTTTCCAGTGTTGCATTAGTACCCTAGTCCGCAGATCCTTGTGCACTCAGCAGAATTCTGCACACATCTTACTATGTACAAGGATTCCATGCAGTTCCTTGATAAAGAGATGCTGCAGTTATTTTATTTATTTATTTATTTATTGGATTTGTATCCCGCCCTCCCCTTAACGGGCTCAGGTCGGGTTCCAACAATATAAATGTAGTACAACAATATCAATACAATACAATTAAAACCATGTTAAAACATATAAAACATACAACTCCTGTAAAAAGCCAATTGCCTCAGTGTCTGATAGTACTGGGAATAAATTTCTCAGAAATCTGAACAGTTTAGGATCTCAGACCCATATAAAATAGGGGCTGACCCAAGCTGTAAATGGGGCCGACCCAAGGAGGGAGGGGGAAGCCTGCTGCCTCAACTGAAAGCCCAATGGAAGAGCTCCACCTTGCAGGCCCTGTGGAATTTTAATAAATCCCGCAGGGCCCTGATCTCATTTGGGAACTCATTCCACCAGGCAGGGGCCAGGGACCACCAAAAGATGTTGATTGGTGGAAGATTGGGAAGATTAAGAGGGGTGAGAACCAGAGTATAAACTATTTTTTAAAACATTGATATACTTACTGATGATTTTAATATAGTCAACATGAAGTTTTCTTGAAAATAATCTGATACAAAAACCTGTGGTTTTTATAAATGGTGCAAAGGTGGTCTATGAAAAAGTTGTATGCACATCAACCATAGAGCTTCACAAAAATTAAAATGAAAGAAAGCCTGTATAAAACTGCAGGTAGAACATTGTCCGTATGCTCAATTTATTTTGGAGAAAGCCCAGTCTTATTTGCTCGCCATTGACCCTCATTGCTAGATGGCTGCATCGCCAATTAATGTTGTCATGCATTATCGTAGTCCTATGAAAATTCTTCTGTGTTTGGAAACAGAAAGTTTTGGTTGTGTAGTCTGATTTCTTGTTGCAGTGCTATTAGGTAAAACTTTATCTTTCATCCACAGAGATCCCAAGTTTCCAACGAGTTATTCTGGTCTGGATACTGTTGGCAAAGAAGACTGGTAGAAGACTGGTAGTATTTATTAAGCGGAGTCTATTGACCTCGAAACCTATATAGTTGGAAGGAGGCCACCTTGTTTCCACATCACTTGTTTGCAAGATAATCCACAGTCTGCTCATTGTATTGCCTTTCATCATATAAATGTCTCACTACATACAGCTTCCTTAAGCAATCTGTTGGAGAACTGCATGGCTCTTTTACTGCAAATGAACATATGGTTTTCTGGATCCTTCCTGAGGAATAATTGAGTCTCAGCATGTATTTTCAAGGTGTTTTGTGATGCAACTTGAGTTAACTTGAGCAAAAGAAAAAAATAATGCTTTAATCTCAGGTGTGCACTCAATTTTATGGTGATTTTTCAAGGGAAGTCTCATGAAGACCATGCTGTAACAGTCCAGCCTCAGAGTTACTGTGGCAAGGGTTCAGGGTGACCAGGCCAAAGTTATGAGTACAGGAACAGTGCAATGCCCAGTTTTAAAATTAAATTACTTGGAGAAATCTACACACTAGTAGAATCCAGTTGTGTCTGAAACTGAAGGGTGTTGAATCGCTCAACAACCTTCATCCAGACAAGGTGCTCGGAGACATGAGTACAGCTGTTTTATGCCCTGCATATGCATATGATGTTTTTTTGCATCCTGCCATCCATCTGACATTTCATCTTTGACCCTAAGGGTGGTGGCTTATATTGTCTACTGACAGCATTCTGGAGGTACATGAGAAGGGCCAAAGACAATGTTTTGCTCTGAACCCCAGGTTACCTCTCTGCTAGATGCAGGTTGTGCCACTCATCTCTCTCGAAATCCTGCTTAAAACCCGCCTTTTCCAAGCAGACTTTTTGCTTTCCTCCTTAATCTCAGTCCACACTGTAACCAAGCTTTATCCAAGTCATCTTCAAATGTGGTGCCCATTAGTACAGTGGCATCCTCCAGTGTTTCCTGGTGTCCACTTCTTTTCTAAAACAGAAGAACCCAGGAGGCATAACCTTTCTGACTGCAGGGAGCACCATTTGAATACAGGTGCCTGTATCAAAGAAGGACACTTGGCTTGAAAATTCCTAACATTTTGCAGAACCTTCCAGTATTCTGTGGTTGGATACAAACTAGGGCTGCCAGATACCCGGGGTGGGTAGGGGGTTGCCTGTTTTAGGGCCCCCGATCCGCTGGCCCTAGCATTCAGCTGGAAAACTCTATGGTATCATAGAGTTTCAAGCCAAATACTAGAGTGTCCCCCTGGCAATATGCTTAGTGTGATGACATCATTCCTGGGTGATGTCATTGTGGTGTGCATGCATAGCACATGCACGCCAGAAGATCCTGGGAGGAGAGCTTCTCCCCTCCACTGGGAAAAGACAGGGACCTGGCAACCTTAATACAAACATTTTGTTGTGGTATTCACTATTTGTTCCCAAAATCTCAAACAGTGCTTGCATGTTCAAAAAGTCCAAGGATCCCTGCTCAGTGTCTCTGCTTCCCCTGCCCTTTGTTGATTGTCCATAATCTTAGAAATACTACTTTACTACTTTACACTAAGACTCTGGATCCCAGAACCAGGAGGCAGGGGAGGCCTCTATGCCCTGTTGTTGGATTTCCAGAGAACTGTTTTGCCACTGTGTGAGACAAGATGCTGGACTACATGGACTATTGGTCTGAGCCAGCAGGGCTCATCTTATGTTCTTGATTGTAAATTCCTGAGGGACAGGGATCTGGGTGCTTTTGCCCATGATGCTGTATTAATTATTTAACATACTCCAAAACACCTCTCTTTACATGCTTAATTTAGACCTGACAGAGCTACACAGAAATAGCAAATATTAAACCAACTGGTGGGCTGCAAAGTTAAGTTAAATAAAGCAAGCTTTGATCACTTTACAGAATCCTAGAGTGTTCCTTCAGCATTTACAGAAAGCCAGAGCATGGCAGTTATCATCAGATGGGAAATCCATGTGTATGGGTCATAGAAATGAACAGACAAAGTTTTAAGAGACTCCTGAAAAGAATGGAACTCACCCACCAGAATTTTCCCCCTTTGTCTCCATCTGCTATCAGCACTGATGCTTCGACAACTTCTGTTGCTTCTCAAATAAAATGGTTCAGTCTCTGGGTATTTAGTTTCTACACAAGAGATTCTAAGATTAAACTATTCTGAAACCAAAGGCAAATTTTTGTAAGCAGATGTTAGATAATTGTCTGTGATGATCCACTCTCCCCACAGTTCACTCTGCAAAACACACACGTCAGAAGTCTTCAAGACTCATTAACTGAAAGTATATAGAATTTCCATGCAGAATAATGTTATTGCAAACAACTGGCTTTAATGACATGAGTACAGCATGTTGCTCAAACTGTTCCCAAAGGACAGGAGTAGCATTCTCACCAAAGTGATATGTCTCACACTTAGGGCTGCCAGGCCTCCCAGTATGACAGGAGGCTTCCTGAAAATCACTGTCATTGCCTGCCACTGCACTGAGTTGCTTGGAGCAGTGGAAGGAGAATAATTCAAAACAAAACAATGCCAGCATCTTACGCACTGGTTTTACCATAGAGTTTCCAGTGATTTCTGGAGATACCCATAGTCACTTCTGGGTTGTAGCCAGAAGTGACATAGTGATATTGCTGACATCACTGTCTCATACCTACCCTACAACACTCTCACTGGTTACCAGGCTTGGCCTGGCAACTCTACTCACACTTTACTCGCACTGTACATGAGAGAACACTGACCCAGTTGTGCAGTAGAAAAAGAAACTGACAAAATACAGAGACTGGGGAAAAAGTGAGGAAGATGCTTGCTGAACAAAGAGTCCACACAGCACACACCAGAAGAACCCCCCACCCCAGGGTACATTAATAAGCAGTTTGCTACATTTCAGGTACCAGTTCAGCAGAAGTACTTCATAGATAGAACAGAGCCTGCCACTCTGAATTTTTACTCATTTGAGCCAAAATTATGTATTTTTGATCTCTTGTCTTGTTTAAATGGACATATCTTTGTGATAGTGAATAGGAAAACCAGTGGGGACTGCAAGGAAATGCTCATTAAAAACTAACCATGCAACCTCCCCCGATCCTCTCCCAATCTCAACAAGGTATTTTCCAATCCAAAAGCATGTGTTGATCGATATATAGCTTGTCAGTCATCCAGACCCAACCCGATTGTTCTATGACTTCAGTCGTAGTCCCAGCATAAGATATGTCATTATACTCCTGTGATCATAAAAAAGAAAGGTCTTTTAAGTTTTGTCAGAGAGTCAGTCAGTCATTGTTTGGATTTTGACTTGGCAGTTGTCATTCAGGAGGAGTGTTTGTGTGTTAGCCTGAGGGAAACAGATGAGTCACTTGAGAAGTGAAAGGACACAACTCCTAGCCTTTACTGTACATCAATGCATTTGGGGGAAAGTTCAAAAAGAACTTAATGTCCATATGTCAGCACTAGCTGAATTCTCTGTTGATTCACTGTCTCCAGAACTGGGGTTAAGTTTTGCCAGAAGAGGCTGGTTAGTTAGTGGAAAACTGCCAGCCTAGCCAAACAGAGAAGGGTTATTGCTCCTAGGAAAAGGAGGAAATACGTTATCCAGGCCCCGTTCACACGGAGCATTTGCCCCGCTGAAGGCACGGTAGCCCTGTAGACTTTCCGTGTGCCATCACACCAGCACATCTGGGAGGCGTAGTACTCCCGTGGCCAACCTGCGGCTTCCTGTGGAAAACGCGGAGTAAAAAACTACTAGGGTCAAAGCACTAGTTTCAGGAAACCCCGGGGCAAAGGCTGGTGTCTGATTGCAGGAGCGCCAGTATCCCACGGCTTCCAATGCCCGCCCATGTCCTGGGGTTTCTGGATGTTGTAAGTTTCCATTGGATGCGCACCAATGCTGAATAGCGCATGCACACATGCAAGACACCGACAGTGGCCCGCCCCCACAACGGCACATGCGCACTTAGAAACAGCGTGGCTTGCATGGTCTGCTGCGCTGCTTTTTTGCTGCGGTGCAGCAGTGTGGTATGATCGGTGCTTGAAGCTGGAGTGTGGCAACCTGGTGGCCCGTGTGATCAGGCTACTGTGCCTTATTTTATTCTGGGGCAAACTGCCACACCTCCCCCCCGCATTTTCTGGCCTGTATGACCGGGGCCTCAGTTAGTTAGAGGATTCAACTCAGAAGGGTATTCTGATCTGAGAAGTGAAAAGGGAAATGGACTTACACTCCTCAAGAGTACAGAAAGAGAAAGTTATAATTCCAAAAGGGAAATATTGACATACAGGAAGAAAGTTCTAACTTCCAGAAACTGTGTTATTGTTATGAAACTTTGTTGCTGTAAGAAATCTTCAAGACAAATCTCTTACAATAAAGAACTAAGTATCTTAGAATTCAAGCTTTTATACTCTATTGCCTGTTCAAGGTATTCTAATTTTCTTATAGAGAACTACAGAACTCTTATAAAGAACTTACAATTTCCTGCCCTATTCCTGTTACAGCTGTGCCTGTTCAAACAAAATCAACCTTTTTGTTTCAACTTTACTTCATGTCAACTGCCATTTCCAAAGGGGTTTTATAAGAGGGCTCCTACTGAGTTACAATAAAAATCTCTGGCCTGAGAAAAAGGCAAATAACTTCTTTAACACTGGATGGGACACAAAGAAAGTTATAAGTTTATTATTCAAAAATGCTACTAAGAGGCTGCTCAGTCAGAGCGTTGAACAGTGTTTTGGTGGGAAAATCTGCCTCACAGAACAGAAGGAGCGGGGGTCTGTCATATCTGCTCACTAAACAGGTTCAAGAGCACCCCTCCAATTTTCCATGAGGCAGATCTGTATCTGCCATTAACACATGGGAAGTTTAATTCATGCAGATGGAAGAAACTTCTGGATGAGGTCATTGCACCAAGGACATCATATGTGTCATCCCTGGAATGCCTCCCCCAAATCTCCCCGCTGTGATGGTGAGGGGACCTGGCAATCCTTCCTGCTTTGGTGTAGTGGTTAAGTGCACTGACTCTAATCGCGGAGAACCGGGTTTGATTCCCCACTCCTCCACTTGCAGCTGCTGGATGACCTTGGGCAAGCCATAGCTCTGTCAGAACTGTCCTTGAAAGGGCAGTTCTTGAAAGAGCTCTCTCAGCCCTACCTACCTCACAGGGTGTCTGTTGTGGGGAGGGGAAGGGAAAGGAGCTTGTAAGCCACTCTGAGACTCCAAGTGAAGGGCAGGGTATAAATCCAATCTCCTCCTCCTCCTCCTCCTCAGAGTCCCATGGTTCTAAGTCCAGTCTGGTGATGTATGGCATTACCTGACCTCTCACCTCTCCCAGAATGGTTTCTACCTTCTCCTGTTCATTCTCTGAGAAGTCTGCTCCTGAGTGTGAGTCCAGCCAGGAGGAGTCCTGATGGTGGTGGAAAGTGCTGTCAAGTTGCAGCTGACTGATGGTGATCCCATAGGGTTTTCAAGGCAAGAGACGGAGGTGGTTTGTTATTGCCTGCCTCTGCACAGCAACATTGGTATTCTTCCATCCAAGTACTACCCTGGGTCACCAATGCTTAGCTTCTGAGATCTGAGATTGGGCTATCCCGGGCTACCGAAGTCAGGGCTCCTGACAGCTACAGTTTTCCAAATCCACTGAAGTCCAGGAGCTAGAAGGCTGATAACTCTGATTAGGGCTGAACTGTGTATTCAGTTTGCTTTGAAGTCTGACACTACATCATAAAGCCCTGAGCCACAGTGTGGTAACTGAGTTGAATGCAAGTGGCATCCTACTGATTTATAAGAAGACTCTGTTCTTCCACACAGTGATTTTTACAAAGTGGCCTGTTATCAGGCATTTTTTTTAATCTGGTGGTGATTAATACAAACTAACTCATCAGAAGAAGCCATCAGTGCAGGCAGCCACATTATCATTCTGGCACTTTTAATTTGTACTCATGCCATTGACATGTTGGATTAATGAATCAATCTCTATTATCATTACCTCTCCACATATTATCTCATTTATCCATGACATTCAGCATTCAGATTTTTTCCTCACAGCAGGCATGCTTTACTTGGGGGAGGGAGGTTATCCATTCAGAATTTCCCTAACACCAACAAATGTCACATGCTCTGAGATGTAGCTACAGAAGGATCTTTGACAATTAGAGTTTTAGAGATAGGGACCTGGAGATTTTTTATAGCAGCACTAAAAGAATCTGCCTAGAAATGTCTTCAAAGTACAGAAATCAAAGGCTGTGGGCTACTAGACAACTGGCATGCATGATCAGGCTTAAATCACCCATGCTGTTTAAGAGATTTAGTGAGCAGAATCACAGAATTGGAAGGGACCTTCCAGAGTCATCTAGCTCAACCCCCTGCACAATGCAGGAAATTCACAACTACAACCCCACCCTGTCCCCAGTTACCCCTGCTCCATGCCCAGAAGATGGCAAAAAAACCCTCCAGGATCCCTGGGCAAACTGGCCTGCAGAAAATTGCTCCCTGACTCCAAAGTGGTGACTGGCATTTCCACAGGTGTGTAAGAAAGGACCACAAGAACTAAGCACTGATGCAACCCTTCCTGCCCTCCCTCTCATGATCTGCCTATGTTCACAGAATCAGCATTGGTGTCAGATGGCTATCTAGCCTCTCTTTAAAAATCTACAAAGAAGGAGAGGCCACCACCTCCACCAAGGAACTTCTCTAACTGTCAGGAAGTTCTTCCTAATGTTTAGCTGAAAACTCTTTTGATTTCAAATCAACCCATTGGTTCTGGTCCAACCTTCTGGGGCAACAGAAAACAACTCTGCACCATCCTCTATATGGCAGCCCTTCAAGTACTTGAAGATGGTTATATCCTATCACCTCTCAGTCGTCTCCTCACCAGGCTAAACATACCAAGCTTCTTCAACCTTTCCTCATAGGACTTGGTCTCCAGACCCCTCACCATCTTTGTTGCCCTCCTCTGGACATATTCCATCTTGCCTATATCCTTAAATTGTGGTGCCCAAAACTGAACACAATACTCTAGGTGTGGTCTAACCAGAGCAGAGTAAAACGATACCATCACTTCATGTGATCTGGACGCTACACTTCTGGTAGTAAGCAATACTGGAAGCAAACAGATTAGACCCCCCCCCCCAACTGGTGAGAAAAAAATAAGCTCCCAGCTGGAGCTGCCTGCTTCCATAAGGAGACCACAACACTTCATTGTGACATCTTCAAGGACATCTTCAAGCACCATATACCAGAAATGGTAAGTCTGTGTCAATGCAAGGACAATGGCCAAAGCAGGAAGGAAAAAGATCACCCAAAATGTTGATGATGGGACCATTGAGATGCCCTATTAGTGGCCCACTGGTGCTTTAGATTTACCATAGAATTACAATATATTATGTTATATTATGTCTGAGCTCCCGACTCAAAGTTACATTAAGCTGTCAACATGTTTTAGAATAACATTAGTTTGTATTTAGGAACCTATTATTTTGGTTTCCAAGCTTTGTATTTCTGTATTATGGGGCAAAACCCAATAGATTTCAAAGCACAATGAATTAGGCTCATGTTCCATTGCCTTGACGGGTAATATTGGATCTGCTCTTAACCACAGTTTGAAGTGGGAAAGTGTATACCAGTAGAAATTGCTTTTCTATTGCAACTGTAAAGGTCGGAGAATTACATCATGAGTCATGACTGATCAGTCTACTGTCCATTTTAATTAGATTGGGCATTATTCAACTACCTCCTCCAATTTCCAATGTATTTGCAAGCATAAAAATTTGATTTGAACCTAGATATATAAAGGAGATAAGAAATGAGATAAATGGAGTGCAACACAAAAGTGGAACTTTGTGAATTGAAACTTTCGCTTTAACATCCTGATTTTCCTACAAACATGAGCACTGAAAGAAACTCCAGTTTCTCGCACCCGAAGTGGCAAAGAAAAATTATAAAGTCCATGAATGGTGTCCGTTGAACTCTCCAAAAGACATGTTTGTGCTAATTGTGAGTCAAAGTGATCTGCTTAGAGTGTTGATGCTGCTCCTTGCCTGTCCTCATGACTTTTATTCCCAGTCACTTGCTAGAATAACTCATCTATTCCTATCCTTCACGTCCATTTCTATTTCTCTTAGCCTTTGCATTTAATCAGCTAGGAATTATGCCTCCTTACTGATTAATCCCATACTACGAATTCTTGCCCAAAGAGACCAACTGGATTGAATTGGATGGATGACAGTGAGCCACCAAAACAGCATTTCAGTGTAATGAACCAATTGTAACTAAGGTCTGGGTGCAATAGTTGTTGTTGTTGTTCAGTCGCACAGTCGAGTCCGACTCTTCGCGACCCCATGGACCAGTTTACGCCAGGTCCTCCTGTCTTCCGCTGTCTGCTGAAGTTTGCTCAATTTCATGTTCGTTGCATCGATGACACTGTCTAACCATCTCATCCTTTGCCGTCCCCTTCTTCTTTGACCTTCAATCTTTCCCAGCATCAGGGTCTTCTCCAGTGAATGCTCCCTTCTCATTTGGTGGCCAAAGTATTTGAGCTTCAGCTTCAGGATCTGGCCTTCCAGGGAGCAATCAGGGTTGATTTCTTTTAGGATTGACTGATTTGATCTCCTGGCAGTCCAAGGGACTCTCAAGAGTCTTCTCCAGCACCATAGTTCAAAAGAATCTATTCTTCGGCGCTCGGCCTTCCTTATAGTCCAACTCTCGCAGCCATACATTACTACGGGGAATACCATTGCTTTGACCATGCGGACTTTTGGATCACTGCCTTGTCGTGGCGAGGGGGCTTGTGTGGTTCGATGAGGCTGTGGGCTATGCTGTGGAGGGCCACCCAGGACAGACAGGCCACAGCAGAGAACTCAGACCAAGCGTGATCCCCTGGAGAAGGAAATGGCAACCCACTCCAGTATCTTTGCCAAGAAAACCCCATGGACAGTACCAAAAGGCTAAAAGGTGCAATAGTAGAATACGTTTAAACATGGCAGTGCACTGAAGATTCCAAATAAGACTAGCTCGTCTGTTGTCAGTTGGGCAGCCAAAGCAACTAGAGGGACATATGAAGAGTAATCTGTAAAGGTATTTATGTAGATAAATAAAACATTTGTTTACAAAGTATTGCCTTCATCGTATGAATGAGAACATGATATGGTACCAGGATTCTTACCAAAAGGGGCCAATTTAATAGAACTTGATGGATGAGGGTGGGGGGACTAAAATGACATTTCAGTGGAAAGAACTTCTAGGTGCAGAGGAAACTAAAGTACAACAATGCACTATTGACATTTCTATCTACACAGAAGAAACTACTGGTAGTATCTAGGTAGGGTTACAGCAGCATTGTTCAGGAAAAATACATTGTGGGATTCTTTTTTTTTACATCAGTGGACTGTCCCTCTCTCAACCAAAAGCTAGTGATATGGTGGAAGGATTTGATAAGGGCTTGCAATGGGGTTAGGAGGTTAGCAACTGAACTGACCAGAGAACATGACAAGATAGCTATTCAGTTCACTGATGCAATTTCATCATGGACACTCAACACTTCTGTTGAGCACCATAAAGAAGTACTGAAATGGATTGTTGGACCTGTATCCTATCAAGGGGCTCTTAAGGAAGACCACTGGATTTTTAAAAACACTTATGTTGATATGCAATAATTGTACAGAAATACAGATGGAGTTTCTGATAGTTTCATTTCATGGTACTTTGATCCAGCAGAGTTCTTTTTTGTTTTTGATATCTACAATTTTAAAAACTACACAATGGGCACCATGTGGGAACCACTGTTCCCTCTAAGCTGAGTTAGTGTGAGCTAGCTCATAGTTTTTTAGCCTCCGACTCACACATTTTTGTCTTAGCTCAGGAAGGATGGCTCCAGAGCAAACTAATTTATGGAGGAGCCAAATTGCTTGCTCACAACTTTAATGCCAGGAGCTCGCAAAGTAGAATTGTTGCTCACGAGACTCCCCAGCTTAGAGGGAACGTTGGTGGGAACCAAAGCTTGATTTATTGCAGTGGGTTATGGCTTGATACTTAGAATCCCAGTCATTTGTTGCAGTTATATGTTTTTTTTGGGGGGAGCAGATATTTCAGCAACATACTGCAAAAAATTTTCTTCAGGACCAAGAAACCTGCGAACAATGATCTGAGGAAAGGGCTGGAACTGCTCTGTTCTTTTCAGAGTGACTCCAGCAAGATCCCATTATCAGGACAAAGCCCAGTAAGGGAAGGGAAGGCATGGGAGCTGTGCTACTGTTCTTCATTTAACTTGTCATGTTTATGCACCATTTCCAATTCTCTCAGTAAGGAGGAGTGGTTTCCATTTTGTTAGGCATGTCTTTTAAAACCCAACCACCTGAATCAATTTTTGTCCAGAAGAGGGATAGAATATAGTTAGAGTAATCACCCAATAACAGCTGGATTTAATTCCTATTTAACGTTGTTTTTTTCCCATTTCTTCGTTTAATGTGTTTTCTTCATTTCTGGGCAGGATGCTCTATCAGCATATTCATGTGGTGGTTGCTTTTTTTAAGGTCGGCAATCTATTGGATCATCACAGTACCTCTACTGCTACTGATCCCCTTCATTAACTAATTTCTCTACATAATAGTTTTCTTCTGCCTTCAGAAAACATGAACAACTTCCTATTTCTTAACCTTCACACTGAAAACAAAATCTAACCTTGCCATTGTCATCAGTATATCTTGTATAATAAGACAGCCTTGCATAATAGTAAACTGCCTTGTATAATAGTAAACACTTTGGATGTTATATCATTTCCTCTTATTTTCCCTGTAATCTTAATGTTGGGGGGTTGGGGGAGGGGACATGGTAGAGGGGGGTGGCATTGCTAGCATTATGATGTCACTACAAAGGAAAACCTGGAAGTGATGCTTTTCCCAGGAAGTGACATCAACATATCACAACAGCAACACTGCTGGGTCCACTCACCTCCCACCACCACTTGAAGCTGCAGCAGGCAATAGGTGCTCAGGGCGGGGGTTCCCCACCCTCACTGGGGGCTTGGCAACCCTACTTAATGGCCTGTTTTCAACAACACAATGAAGCAACAATTTCTACTGATTCTCTCTTCTGATGTTGTCCACTAAACCCCCTGCAATTTTGTTCCTCGAGGGTCCATGGCCCTTCAGCATATTGGCTATCTGCAGTGGGAAGGGAGAATCAAATTAAATTAATATGCATATTTCCAAAAGGCTCATGCGGATGCTTTTGAAAGACTCACCATGACCTAGGTGGTATACAGCAGGACTGGGCTAGCAGAAATGGGGATTGCTGGAGATGTCTTGAAGGTGTCACTCTTGAGTGCCCTTCTAAGCTTTCTTGCCCTGTGGAAGGGAGCTCAAAAGGCATTTACATGCCCCCTCCCAAATTCCACAGTGGTAGGGAGAGGGAAGCCTGAGGGCAAGCTGCGGTGCTCTAACCCTGGCTGCTGCCAGCAGCAGGCAGTGTGGGGAGGTCTTTCCTCAAAAAGAAGGTTTGGGGCATCACTATTTGTGGGACAGGGCTTTTAATTAAGAGGGAGGGCCCCAAATGCCCCACTGTAGCTACAGGCCTGCCAGCATCGGCAGCCCCATGGCCCTAAAACAGCTACCTCAGAGCACCATCCTGTCTTCCAGCACCAGGCTGCCCATGGCCCAACTATTGCACATAGGAAGGAAGCTGGAGTGGGGTTCAGTTGTTCCATTCTAGTGGAAAGCGGGCAGTTGCGAGTGGCCTGGACATGGCAAAAAAGGAGACAGAGATGGTAGTGTGGCAGGCCTGAAAGCTATGAGCTGAGCCCTAGCTGGGAAAAGCTGGGAGGAAATGACCTGCCAAGAGGAAGTATAGCTGGCAGGAGTCTGGGCTAGGTGAGACAAATCTTTCAAGATGGCGCTAAGGCACTGATTAACAACGCTCCGCAAGTTACTTTATTTTTATTTACTCCTACTTTGCTCCTTATGTCTTTGTAATTTATCTTCAGTAGATATTGCTGTTTATATCTTTGGGCTGCCCGCTTCTGAATATTTGAACTCTAATCTCACTCCTACGGCCTCTCCTGAAGTGTCAAGTTTTATTTCGGAGATAAGCCTGGGAAGTGCGTTATGAGAAACAGCTGCTTGAACAGAGAAAACACTTGAATAGAGTTTCTCCGACACCTTGCCTCATTTGCTATAGGCTGCTTGCAATAATATATCAACATTTCAACAGCTCACAAGAATACAACAACAATATAACAGCTATTTTACCTTAAGGAAACATACTCCTGCATACTCCTGCAGCCTTCTTATAAGTAGGATGGATTCAACAAAAGGAAGTAAGAGAGCCCGAGACTTAGAAGATATAACTCCTCTTCCAGCAAGTAAACAGAAGAAGATAAAGGATTACTTTGTAACTAAGGAAACCAGGGAAACCCTAGTTTTTAATATTCCTATTTCAAACAGATATGCTCCTCTTGACCCTGCTACTACTCTGGAGTATAATTCAGACACTCCTCCTGATTCAGCAACTACTCCAGAGTACAATTCGGATACTCAAATGTTACAGCAATTGTCTGTGCAAGCAGGGCTGCCTGACAATTTAGGGGAAGATTTATGTATGTTAACTGCGGAGACAGTCAAATGTATATTCGAGGCATTACGTGGAATAAGAAGCAACCTTGAAGGGCTTACCAAATTGGTAGCTAAATTAGTGAGCTCAGCGGTACTCCCAAGTGTGGCCGACAGTGCAGCTGATGATTTACACTCAGGTACTTCTCTAAAAGAGGACAGCACAGGACAAAAGCTGACAAAAGATGACAGCGCAGGACAAAGGCTAACCTGTAGCAAGAGATTTTACAACTTGACTTTGCAAGCTCACAAGGTCTGTATTACAGCGAGCTACTTCAAGGGTATGATGCCCAATTGGAAGTCTGTAAAACAGGCTGTTTTCCATCTGCGATCCCTTTTTCCAGAATACTATGATGCAGTCGACTTACTCTCTTTAGAAGTACTACCTAGTACATACCAAGTACAGAGACTGCTGCTGAACTTTAAGACCCCCAAAATGCCCACACTGATTCTGAAACATAGGAGCTATTTGTTGTCAAAAGGAATTCTACCAACTAGGGTTTTTGCTAACACTATCATCACTCCCTTGCTTCCTAAAGAAAAGCACACAAGATCTACAGTGTCTGACAAAAGGGCTTATGTCCATAAGTTACCATCTTCAAATGTTGACATGCACCTTAAAAGTAACTCAACTGGAACACCCATGGACATTGATAATAATAGAAGCTGCTCTTATTTGGAAAATTCAATCGAAGGGGACTTAATCAAATCCTTTCCAAAAATGCCTGAAGAAGAACAAACAGACATTATATCACGATTGGACTGGCTAAAAACTGAACTTTGGAAAGCAAGAGAAAATGAGACATCTCAAAGACTGCCCTTTGCCACGGAAACTGATAACGTGGCACCAAATCCAAAAGCTGCAGTTGAAATCCCCGTAGTCAGACAACCAGAGGGAAATCATCGAGACAGCCATGGACAGCATCCCAGCAAGCCAATTGGTGGTCAAAGGGCAACTGGTGGGCCACCCAAAAATGGATGTATATTTTTAGATCCCGAGGGGAACCTAAACGAGATAGCACATGAAGTTTGACAACTAAAGTTTTTGTCTTGGAATCTTGGGGGGTGGCGAAATAAGCTCCATGATCCGGATTTTCTAGATTTCCTGCAAGGGTATCACATAATTCTTCTCCAGGAAACCTGGAGTCAGGATCAAGAACAGCTTTTTATTAAGGGTTACAGGACCTTACAAGTCCCCGCAGTTAAATCCCATTCAAAAGGTCGGGGTTCTGGAGGTTTGGCAATTTTTATAACAGTAGATCTAGATGTTGAATTACAAGTATTGGATAACAGTTGTCCTAGTAATTTTCAAATTTTACTAATCAAAGGTCTTAATTTTGGTAACCTTATATGTATTAATGTGTATATACCTCCAAATAACTCTAAGCATAAGCCTAATGGAAGTCCCTGGGATACTTTGGGAGCCTCCATTGAAGTCTTAACCTCTCAGTTTCCCAATTCACATTTTATATTAGGTGGTGACTTCAATGCCAGAATTGGATCAGGTGCCTTAGACACAAGAGCCAGTACAAACTCTCTAATTGCCGCTCACGCGTCCCTATTGGACCGTTCTTCTAGGGACAAGGTTATTAACAAATCCGGTCTTAAGTTCTTGGAATTGCTCTCATGGGCTAACCTACATGTCCTAAATGTTACTTATTTGGATGTATCCAGTGGCTCTTTTACTTATTTGTCAACTTTACGGGCCAGTACAATTGATTATTTTGCTATACCATCTACTTTATTGAATTTTGTAGACAGGTTTGAGGTTGTTGATAGCCCTTTAAGTGACCATTGCCCATTAAGACTTATACTTAATCTCAATGATAATATTTTTTTGAAACCAGTGCCAGAATTTGCAGAAGGTATAATCCCGGGCTATAGGAGACTTAGATGGTCAGAGCAATTAAATACTAAATTAGCCCAAACTCTTGCTAATCCTGTGATGGAGTCTATGAAGTCAGCTCTTTTTCTGCCAGGTAATGATGTTTTTAAAACTTTCCAAGCCATAAACGATTACCTTAAATCCTTTTTTATCAATAGCAGGCCAATCAACCCCTTACCTAACGGCAATAACAGTTGGTATGACCAGGAATGTAAGGTGACAAAAAAAGAGCTAACATCTCTGATGAGACTGGTAAGACAGAATAATTATGACTACTTGATGCCTCACCTTCTGAAACTTAGGTCTGATTATAAAAACTTAATTAAATCAAAGAAAAGGGACAATGCCAAATCATTATGGAATGAACTTGAACTGGCTGTTTCAAGGAAAGATGAAGCATGCTTCTGGGATATTGTATCCAGTGAGACAAATCTTGTGTTCTGTCTGTTGGGGGTGAGTACTTTGTGCAAGAAGCAAAACTTGCATGTCAGAGTGGATTCAGACCAGACTGATATGATACTGAGTGGTAGGAAAAACTTGGTGGTGTATAATTCCATGTAGCCAGTGGTCTTCTTTAAAATGGGCCCTTGTAATTAAAACATTAGAGTAGGGCTGCCTGAGAGGAAGGACCCCTGCATGGAGGTAACAAAGCTCTATATGCCGGCATGAAACTCTTTGTGCATCCGCATGGTTGCGCATGTTAAAGGGAACCTTGTCCTTAAGTTTTCAGAATGTAGGTGGATACAGGTCAATATTCTGGAAAACTTCTAATTTATATCTGTAATAGTTCTTCTATATAGTTTCCTTTTCCTTTTTGTATTTGTGTGTGTGCGCGCGTATGTGCCCATGCCTGGAAGTCATGTCAACCTCTGGCAATTCCTAGTGGTGTATGGACGACATTCAGAGAAGTGGCTTGATAGCCTGCCTCTGGCCTCTTGGACCTGGTATTCTCTGGAAGTCTCCCATCCAAATACTTGCCAGGGTCAGCCCTGCTTAGCTTCTGAGATCTGATGAGATCTGGCTTGCCTGGGCTATCCAGGTCAGGGCACTATGTAGTTTCTAAGGACATAGTTGTTAATTCAAAAGGCTGAGATCTAGCAAATCTTTGTATTCAGAGAAATTTAATTCCAATTAATGGTCAAGAAGGTGTCAGCTCCAAGGGAGATTACATGTATATTGGTGCAAATGATGCAACTGTCATAGACTACTTTGTCTTATCAACAAGGGTGGCTCCCTGTGTGAAGGCTATGGGAGTGGGTGATCTTCTGGGAAGTGATAATTTCCCAATTCTTTTATTTTTAGATTCTAAGCCTTCTCACCTTCTGAGTCTCTCAGCCAATCATTTATGTCATACTTTTTAAAAAAAGAAGTTTTATTGTTTTTTAAATAGTAACCAGACAGAAAACCAAGAAAAACAGTAGAATCAAGACAAACAGTAAGACATAGAACAGAAAAAACAGTTAGGTCTATACTCTGTATTTACTATAAACCAATGCCTATTTCGAATCAGTTCCGTTTATGTCCTTTGTTAGTTATTATTAAGGTCTGTCCCTTATGCTACCCTGATATTTTTGCAACCAATTATAAAATCTCTCCCATTTTTTTTCAAAGTCACATTCAGGTTTTTCATGTAGCTGTAGCGTTACTTTATCCATTTCTGCTGCATCAAACAATTTGAATATCAATTCTTTTCTTGCATTATGTCATACCTGATGGCACTAGAAAGGTATTATAAATCTCTGTTGTCACATCACGAACACAACTTCATCCGTAAGGGTTGGAAATGATTGATTGCAGCTGCTAATGATAATAATACATCTGCATTCTGGTCGTTAACTCAGGAATGAAAGTCTACCATAATATCCCCTTTTGCATTTCATAATCCGTCTGGGTTAACTATGTCAGTTCTCTCTTTTCCTCAATGGAATCTAATTCAATCTCTACTTCTCCTGACAGGTTTTCTGTTTGGCCTGTTGAACATCTTATCTCTCACCTGCATGTAGGTAAAGTCCTGGACACAGATTTAATTCTTAATGAGATATTTAAAGTTAATCTTACTGGGTGGGCTGAAGTTGTAGCCCCAGTTTTAGTATGGTAAATGCCTCTGGTAACATTCCACACACTTTGAAGCAGACTATCATAGTCCCTGTCTTTAAAAAAGGGTCCCGCTCTGACCCAGCCTGTTACCAGGGCCGGCTCCAGTTGTCTGGGCGCCCTAGGCAGGACAGCCTGGGGCGCCCCCACTGGGGATGCCAACCTCCTGGTGTGACCTGGAGACCGGGGGCGGAGCGCTGGCTTTCCCGGGGCCTCCGTGGCTGCGGGGTCCCCGGGAAAGCGGGAAGGGGGCGGGGGGGTCTAGCTGCCGCCGCCGCCCTCCCTCCCAGAGCCGGCTTTCCTGGGGCTTCTGCGGCTGCGGGGTCCCTGGGACAGTGGGAGGGGGCAGGGGGGGTCTAGCCACCGCTGCCGCCCCCTCCCTCCCAGAGCCGGCTTTCCCGGGGCCTCCGCAGCTGCGGGGCCCCCAGGAAAGCCGGGAAGGGGGCGGGGGTCTAGCGGCGGCGGCGACAGCGGGCACCCGGTTAGGGCGGCGGGGGGGCACTTTTGGGGGGAGTGGGGCGCCATTTGGCACCCCTGAGGCCGGGGGCGCCCTAGGCAAGCGCCTAGTTTGCCCAATGGGCGATCCGGCCCTGCCTGTTACTGGCCAATATCTTTATTATCCTGCTTAGGCAACTTATACTCCTCTTACCTACTGGATAACCTATTGGAAAGGATGGAATCTAATAACACCCTAGGCTGGGAGCAGATTGGCTTCAGAAGAGGCTGTCCTACTTTTGACCACTGTCTGAGTCTGTTCCATTTAGCTGAAAAATATACTTACTTTTGGAAGGAGTTTTCTATGTAGCCTTTATGGATCTTAAAGGACCATTTGACAGCATCTCTAGATCAAGACTTTGGAACAAATTAATGAAATCCACTATGGACAGATTACTACTATGGTTGATAGAAAATCTTCATATCTGCCAGAATGCTCAGGTCCATTGCAGTGTAGAAAGAGGCCTGTCTAAAAGCTTTTCTTTTGATAAGGGAGTCTTGGCAGGGTGCTTGTTAGCTCCATTCTCATTTAATTTATACTTAAATAATTTATCCGGCTCCCTTGACAAAAATTATCACCCTCCTTGTCTAGCTGGCCTAGAGATCCCACTCTTATTATATGCTGACAATGCAGTTCTGCTGTCCCACTCTCATGTTGGACTCCAGAGACTATTGAACAAATTTGCCATTTACAGTCACTCTGAAGATCTAGAAATTAACTATGGTAAATGCAAAGTACTCCTCTCTCAGAAGAAAAGGAACTCTCCCTTATACCAATGTTAGAATCCAACAAGTGAAGGAATTTACATATCTGGGAATAGTTTTCCAATACAATTTGAGTTGGTTCTCTAATCAAAAATCCATGCAGAAGAAAGCAGGATTTGTACTGAAGGCATCCTAAACTTTTTTAGGTAAAGAGGAGAACGATATATACTCAAGGCAATTCAAGTTTTCAATATGAACATTGTCCCTATTCTGCTTTACAAGGCAGCTGTATGGACCAATTAGTCAAAGAATCCTGAGGCCTCCCTCTACTTCACTTCCTTCATAAGTTGACCAACACACCAAAATGTGTAGCTGAAGCAGAATTGGGTCAACTATCCTTGGTGGCTAAAGCTTGGCAACTGGCCTTCAATTTGTACCTCAAAGTGCTCTATAGTAACTCTGGATACCTATCTTTATTAAAAGCAGATTCTCATAAATCTTCTTGGTTCAAGGTTCTTGACACAAAACTCTGTTTTATTGGAAAACCCTGACATTATCCAGAACCTGGAACCCACAGTTGTTAAGTCCTATATAAAGAAGAATTACTTCCACATATTATCTCTTGCCCACAGGGTTTGCTGTTCTGTATTTTTTGGTATTCCTCCACCAAAATCGCTGCCTTCCTATGCTTTTTATCTAACTCTCCCAAATTGTTTTAGACCTTTCTTCTTATCTTGATTGAATGCACAGCCCACTCCTGTTATGAAGGGATTATTAACAAAGATTCCTTACTCAGACCACCTTTGTGATTGTTCTCAGGGGAAAATTGATACTTTAATACCAATTTCTTCTTTATATTAGCCTTAGAAAAAGGTTTTTAACACAGTACCTAATTTTTCATCTTAGTCTCATCACAAGCTAGTTTTACTCCTTTTATCTGACAGATCCCCCAAACTTACCCTTGCTGTTGCAAGATTTTTTCATTGGTTGATTGTTGTGTCTAGATGATGCTACTTAACAGATGGGTTTTGACTGCTCAAGACTTTTAGTCCAGGAGCTTTAATCAGATTAAAGAAAAGCTTTTACTATTTAGCATATCACCATTTCGACAACCAGGAAGAACCTTGCCAGACACAAATGGAACATCAATCCTTTATTTTTGCTTGTTTTTTTGTTTTTTTGTTTGTTTTGTTTTATTTTGTTGGTTTATGTATACTGGAAAACCTATAAATAAACTTCATTAAAAAAAATCCTTGATGGGCAACAGTGGGGTAAGAGGTAGAAGGAGATTCCAACAATAATACAAACATCCCCTGCCTGCCAGGGAACACACACACTCATGACCATAACCAACCAGCTTTTCTGGTATTATATTTCAACAAAGGGGAAAACAGCATCTATTTAATTTCTGCTTGTTTCCAGCTCTTAAAACCACAGGAGTTCTGACAGAAAACAGGGGGCTAGTAACTCTAGCTAGTTTGGAAAGAGTGGAAAGTCTCCAGGAAGTGGGGTCATTCATATACATAACTGTGGCCCCGTCTACACGGAGCATTTGCCCCGCTGAAGTCACGGGAGCTCTGCGGACTTTCCGTGCGCGTTCATACGAGCACATCTGGGAGGCGTAGGGCTCCCGTGGCCAACCTGCAGCTTCCCTCCGAAAACGCGGGGTAAAAAACTAGTAGGTCCAAGGTACTAGTTTCTGGAAACCCCGGGGCAAAGGCTGGCGTCTGATCGCGGGAGCGCCGGTATCCCGCGGCTTCCGACGCCCGCCCATGTCCCCGGGGTTTCCTGATGTTGTAAGTTTCCCTTGGATGCGCACCAATGCTGGACAGAGCATGCGCACATACAAGTCACCAACAGTGGCCCGCCTCCCCCCAACGGCGCATGCGCACTTCGCACTTGCGTGGTCTGCTGTGCTGCTGTTTTGCCACGCTGCAGCAGTGTGGTGTGATCGCGGCATGGAGCTGGCGTGTGGCAACCCGGTGGCCTGTGAGATTGGGCTACTGCACCTTATTTAGCTCCGGGGCAAACTGCCATGCCTCCCCCGTGCGTTTTCTGGCCCGTGTGACCGGGGCCTGTGATAGCAAAACAGCCATCGTAGGAGGTTCCCATAGCACAGAACGAAGTAACTCAAATAAGGAAAACTGAACAGAGGAAAAATAGACTTGAACACCCTGAGCATATAACAAAGCAATAGAGATTAAACCATGTCTACATAATTGACTGTGCAAAAAAAGTAAGCATTAAATAAAAATTAAATACAAACTCAATGTCAAGTGATCCCCCCCCCACTAACACCTCTACAGAAGATGTATACTCAAGGTTCAGGACTGGCACACAACAATAGAAATCAAGATATCTATCTATCTATCTGTTACATTTTTATTCCACCCTTCAGCAGAGCACCATTCTCCATTTTATTCTCACACAAACTTTGTAAAAGTGGGATAAACAGAGAGAGTATGACTGGCCCAAAGTCTATGAGCTTCATGGTATACTGGGCATTTGAAACTACACCTCCCCAGTTCTTATCCAATGATATGGCCATCCAATATCACACTGGCTGCTATGCCAGGAAAGGTCAAATATATGTTATTTCAGAAATCAAGAAAAGATATGATTTTGGGACAGGTTTGAACATTCAAGAACAGACTCTAATTTAGAATTATGCAAGCAATGCTGAGACTGGGGCCCAGGACAGACTGGCAATTTGCCCCGGTAGCCAGTCGCAGCTAAAAAAACCCGGAGTAAACGATACCGGGTTTTCCCGTCCACACAGCGGGGGCCTCTGCCGGAAGATACGGGACGGAGGTGCACGGGAGCGTTCAGACTGCCGCGCCGGAGGCGCGCTATATTCGCTGTTTCCCCATTATTTCAGCTGTGGGCATATGTGCGCATGAGCGCTCATGCGCTCATGCGCATAAGCGCTTTTTGCCGATTTATTTTTTTTGCCCTGCGACGCCGGCACCGCATTGGGCAGTGGAGCGGAGCACAGCCAATCACACCGCTGCTGCCTCATGCCTAACGCGGGTTGCTCCCGGCTTTTCGGCTGCGCGTTCAGACTCCCCGGAAGCAGAGAAACGCGCGACTAACGCAGGCTTTCAAGATTTGCGCCGGCTTTTATCAGGTGTTTTTTTAATCTGGCAGTGAAGCGCGAGGGCACCGGTAGGCTACGGGTGGGGGACGCCAGGCAGATGTGCCTGTGTGAACATCCCATTTACCCCGATATTGAGTTGTTGTCAGCCCGGGTCCCATCCCGCGGCAAATTGCCAGTCTGTCCTGGGCCTGAGATTCCACTACTGAATTGATTCAGGATCACAGCAATGCAAAGTGGACCTAAAACAGGGATGCCAAGCAAGGCCTAGAAAATGGTTGGAGTCTGGGAGAGGGGAAGTACTGTTGAGCTGATGTTGTGACACCACTTCCAGGGAAACCCTGTGATGCCATGCCTAAGAAAAATAAGCAAAACCCCCCAGTGTTGTGCTGATTGTGTGATGTTATTTCTGTGGTTTTAAAAATTTTCTCCTGCTGATACGCAGAGCAAATTTCTTTTATAAGATTCAACTACTGTTAAGGAAATATCACTGGAAATAGGCAATTATTTTCCTTAGAACTTGGATTGTGGAGTGAATCTCTTGAAATTGTGTGGGAAGTTTATTTCTGTATCCTCTGCCTACAAAAAAAGGGGAAAGTATTATTCAAGAATTAATGAAGATATCAGACCTGGAAAAGGAACATAAACAATGTGGAGGTTAAAAAAACCTACCACAAATTGATATTAGAATGGAAAAAATTAGAGGCATTAGAATCCTATAAGATAAAAATATTTTTTATTTGAAACAAAAATTTTGGGAGAAAAGACCTAAAACACTTCAATTCCTTCCAAAGAGAGTCTCTCAAAAAGCCTCTACTAGATTAATTAATATGATTAGAAACTCACAAAATAAACAATGAATACTAGAGAAATTGTTCAAGTTTTTTGATTATTTTTAAAAATTATATCAATCTGATAAGCCTCATGAAAAATCTATACTGGACTTCTTATATTCTACCAATTTATTAAATAAACACAAAAAATCTGGAGCAACAAATTTCCTCCTCTGAAGTTACTGACTGTATCAAAAAAATTGAAAACTAATAAAGTTTCTGACAGGGATACTTTCCCTGCAGTATTTTATAAGAAGTTTATTTTACAATTGGCTGAACACTTAACAAAAACTTGTAATTATGTTTTATCAGAACAAAAAATACTCACAACATGGTCTGAATCTAGAATAATGGTCAGCCTAAAAAAAGACAAAGATCCCACCAATCCAGATTCATATAGTCCAATATAGTTATTAAACCAGGACACAGAGATATTTACTTCAATCTTAGCCAATAGATTAAATAAAATCATTGCTTATTATATTAATATAGATGAATTCAGATTTATCCTCAGTAGAAACATTGCAGGCACTAATAGAACAACACTAAATATAATCAACTATTGTACTCTCAAACAAAAGGAATTGTTGATCTTAGATATCAACACTAAGAAAGTGTTTTATCAGCTAGAAATTAATTTTCTTAAATTACTCCTAAAACATATTGATTTTGTTGACATTTTTTTGCATGCCATCACTGCTCTTTACGTATCTCTCAAAAGCAAAATTAAATTCAATGGCTTCAGATCAGATGATTTAACTCCTGTCCTGGCAATGCAGTATAAATAAGTTTATCTGGGATAATTAAAAACCTAACGTCAGTCAACAGGCATTAATTTGTCCACCAAATTAGGGGGCTATGCTTTACCTATTTTCTAACATATTATGAATCTGCTCAATTAAAAAACATCTTAGCATATACTAATTGTTTTGAGCTGAAAAGTTGGGTAAACATAGAATGAACCTTCACAAGTTCTGCCCTCGTGGAAGAGGTAATATGGCATGAAGCAGAAGAAAGACCAGCTTCCATTAAACAAAATCCCTTCCTAAATGCTACCCTGTTTATTTGGAACAAAACAGGGAATTCCTTGCTCCAAAAACATCTCCTGTCTCAGCATTTTAAGGTCAGAAATGGTTTATTCCAGGTCTATCTCCTAATGCATTTCAAGAGTGGAGAAAAAACAATATTACAAGGTTTATTGATATTATGTCTAAAGGTCATGTGTTGGAAAAAAAACTCAAATAGAAGCTGAAGGCATTGGTATCAATATTTACAAATTCAGCATCTAATGAATAATCCTGACCTTATAAAGTGCCTCAGAAGAGACCTCACTGTCTTTGAAAAAAATATCAAAGAAAATAAAAACAACAATAAAGGACTAATCTCAATTATATATAGATTGCTAATTCAATATCAATGGAAGAAAACACTTCCCTATCAGACTAAATGGAACAAAGACTGTAAAGCTATCATAACCGACTTTCAATGAGTGAAAATCTGGTCTTTCAATGCTACTTTCACCAGGGCTACCTCTATGAAGATCCAATAATTTAAAATATTGTCTAGATCAGGGGTGTCAAACTCATTTGTTATGAGGGATGGATCTGACATAAATGAGACCTTGTTGGGCCGGGCAATGTGTGTCATAAAATTCACTGTTGGTGGTCTTGCCCTAAAGTGCAGAGCTATTGGATTTCAGTAGTAGCAAAAATCAATACAGTATTGGGAATTCAAGTACTCTTTACACCAGAATCCATTTTGCTAAATAACTGGGACAAGGGATATTTTCTCAAACAACGGAAGATTCAGTTTTTCTTATGTTACTAGCTACGAAGACTGTAATAGCTCAAGTATAGAAACTGAATAAGATCCCTATGGTAAAACAATGGTTTTTGAAATTATGGGATATAGTGGTTATGGACAAAATAGCTTCATAATTGTTAGAAGTGGATTATCCTGAAAAAAAATCTACATTTCTAGAGAAATGGTTTATGTTCTTTGATTACATCAACAATGTAAATGATGGAACCTCTGCTCTGCCTACGAAATACGTTGATTTTGTATTTTATTAATTTATTTTGTTATTGTTAGTTTTCTTGTCTTTTTTTACTTTTTTTTTGAGAGCTGAAATTTTAGGTATATTCAGAGTATTGTTAGATTATGTATTTTATTTGGTTATTTGGTTATTTAATAGTTATATTTTATAAATGGTTATAAAAATAGGTAATTAAAAAAAATAAATGTAATGCCAAGTAGCAGAGATATAAACTTTATAAAGGACACAAACACAAAGGGGTTTTTTTTACTTAAAAACATGCTTAAAACAATAGCACTCTTGCAATATTTTGTTTATTTAACAGTGGCTCCGATCACACGCACCATTAGAGACGCGAGAGGGACGAATGGCAGTTGGAGTTAATGGGCATGATCACATGGACACATCTGGCAAGCGTCATGCACCTGCCCCCAAACCATACTGCCCGGCCAAAGCTGCGAATTAAAAAACTACCTGGAAGCCCCCGTAGCAAATGCTTGTGGCGGGCCACAGACAGACGTCCTCCATCTGATCGCTCCAGCACATTCCTTTTGCAGTGTTGATGCGCCCCAGGAACACGCACTGCCAGAAACAACCCCAGTCTGCCGCTGCTGCCATTGGATCAGGTAACAGCGGCTTAGATTGTGGCGGCACAAATAGCCACGCCTCCCCCCCACGTTTTCCGCGACGTGTGATCGGGACCAGTGTCTGATAACTGACACCTCTTGATCTGAATTTCAAAATGTCTGTGCTTTTGCAATCTTGAGCATGCTTTTCAGGTGTGTATCTGTAAGCTGCAAACCTATGATGACACAGCAGCAGCAAAACTGGAAGCAGAAGACACCAGTTCCACTGTGGGCCTAACAGAAGCCCTCTGGGGGTCGCATGTTTGACATCCCTGATCTAGATGGTACTAGATGGCATTGATGCTGATCAGACAATTTAGCATTTTTCCCTTCATTGGATGGGGACACCTCATTCTGGAGCCCATAGAATCTGGTGTGGCTACCTCAAAAAACAGGTACTCTAGATCAATTCTCCATTATAGCCTATGGGGCCCATTGACTTTAATGGTCCCCAAAGGGTATAATGGAACAGGGGAAAAAAAAAATTTTGCACACCCTTATGCTTTTCAGTATGATTTGTAAGTTGCCTTGACTCACAGTAAAAGTGGGATATAAATATTTGAATAAATAAGTCATTTGGGCAGCTTGATAACATTTAAGCAACTTCCGGTTTGTTAGGTTAGGCAGGGTTCTGACAGTGATTGTTCCACCTCTGTTATACTTGACCTGTAAATTTGTCATATTTCACTAAAAAAATCCAAAGGAGACTGCAAGAGTACCCCCCTCACAAATGCTGGTATGTTTTCTAAGGCTCAGTGCAGGGTGATGGTCCGAGGCCAGGTCTACCAATATAGTGGCCTGAGGTGGGTAGACCTGTTCTCTGGAGGCAAGGTCTACCAATATAGTGGAAAGGGGTGGGTAGACCTGTTCTCCAGAGGCCAGATCTACCAATATAGTGAAAAGGTGAGGGTAGATCCGTTCTCTGGAGGCCAGGTCTACCAATATAGTGGAAAGGGGCAGGTAAACCTGTTCTCCGGAAGGCTGGTCTATCCTCATAGAGGACAATACTTTCTGTAATGAAATTTGACTTGATTCTGTTTTCTCTTATAATATTTAAATTATTGTTAAAATATAGTTTAAAAGACTTCATTCTAAGATTCTTACAAGGTTATGGAAATAATTTTCTAAAAAACTAATTAATAGTCAAATGTAGATTCGCTCACAACTTTAATGCTACTAGCTTTTTTCACTCATGAGGTAGAATTTTTGCTCACAACATTGCGGAGCTTGGAGGGAACACTGTACTTGAACCCTTTAAAACTTCACTATATAGATCCAAAGATTGACCCTCACTGTTGGAAGAACTATGGGCAAATTGTCCCTAAGGTCCAATTTTTTTTTTTTTTTTTTGAGAGTGATCAAATCTTGGAAGCTAAGCAGGGCCAACCCTGGCAAGTATTTTGATGGGAGACCTCCAAAGAATACCAGAGCCAGGAGGCAGAGGTAGGCTACGAAGCCACTTCTTTGAACATCCTCCATGCCCCAGTAGGAGTCACCAGAGGTCACCATGACTTCCAGGCATGGGCGCACATGCACACACACACACATGTGCAAATGCAAAAATACAAAAAAAAAAAATCAAAAATAAAAAGTTTAAAAAACCCAAACTAGTTTCAATATTGAGAAGGGAGAACAGGTGTTCTATTGCTGCAGAATGTCCCCCTTTCCACAGTTTTCCCCCCTTCTAGGTTGGCAGCTGAACTTTCCACTTGCTAAACTCAGATCAGAGGTGGACAAACCAGGACTTTATTTGGGGTGGGTGGGTGTCAAGAGTTCCTCATCTGGAACCAGATTTGAGCCCAGTAGCACCTTAAGACCAACAAGTTTCCAGAGTATAAGCTTTTGAGAATCAAAGCTCCCTTTGTCAGATACCAGAGCTTTGACTCTTAAAAGTAAATACCCCAGAAATCTTGTTGATCTTTAAGGTGCTACTGGACTCTAATCTTTCTACTGCACGCCAACTCAGCTACCCACCTGAAATTATCTACCCAGCGCCACCCTTGGGGATGGTGATAGTGGAGCCAATTACAACACGGCTGCCCAAGAGGGCAGAGGCATTCAAAATTGCCTGCTGCACCACGTAAACCACATATTGGGTATCTCCATACAGAAGTGCAAATTTACCTCTGAGACTACATACCAGGAATTCCATCTCCCCCCCTAAACATGCTGCTGAAAGAACTCCTCACAGTAGCCAGTTAACATTACCATTTTACAGGAAGGGAACACTGAGCTGAGAGATTAGCAAATTTACCCATCTTATTGGTAATTTTTCAAGCAAAAGAGGTTTGTGTCAGAGTTCTTATTTACACTTTTCCTATAGAGGAACGGCTGCAGTTTCTAGAAATGATAGGAAGAGGGTACGCTGAATAATGAAGAGATCAATTCTAAACAGGTCTACTAAGAATCATACAGAGGTCTATTCAGTGGAGTTCTCCCCCTGGAAAGTGCTATAAGGATAGCACTCCCGATGGATCCTGAGCTTTAGGAGATCTATTGCTTCATCCAGTTGGAAGAAAGAGACAGACACCAATACTGGATTCAAACAAGAGCCACTTTATTAATAATTTACAATTAGTAAGGCAAGGGGAGAAAATGGGTGAGAACAGGCAAGGCAGGTGTCACCCTAGACAACCTCCTTGCCCTCCATTGGGCAGGGCACCTGCCTAACACATTCACCTGGCTTGCGACTGGCAGCCTGGCAAACTGGTGGCCACCATGTAGCACCATCCCCAAAGCTCCAAAACTTGCAAGGAAGAGCCAAGCCAGGGCAGTCCCAAAGGCAGTTCCTATTCCCAGCCCCAGGCTGCAAAACCAAAAGGCTATTGCCCCAATCCACCCGCCATGGTGGTCTTCATTTCCCTGTTTGCCTTATGCCAGGTTCGATCAAGGCATCTAGGGTCCCCATAGCTCCACCACACATGGTGAGGTAACACCACAGACCAGACTATTTGCACATTGGGCCACCTGCTCTTGATCATTGCAAGGTCAGCCTTTGCTTGTATAACCAGGGCCTTGCCCTTTACCAGCCCAAGGTAATTTCCCATTAGGTAAATGACTAAAACGTGAGGCAGAGGACCCTTTCTCCCCTCAAACAACAGTGGAATGAGGCCAGGCCATCTCATGTCTCTCTGGCCCAAGCTTCACAAAGGCCCACTCACTCAGGCCAACTGAGAACCAACAGGCATCCTCCAGACCTGGTGTGCAGCCCTAAAAACCATGCTATGGCCGCAGATGGTAACTCTTCTTTTCCCATGGTGGCCATCAGCACCTAAAATGAGAAACTTTCAGGCAACGTTCAATTTCTGAACATAGGACCTATAATAGTGTGATCTCCATTGGCCTAACCTCTGAATGTCAGCAACCTGATACCCCATCACCGCAGCAGCAAAAGCTGCTCCAATATGAAAGGAATGTGTTTAAAATTGGAATTGGCCCAGACCTAGTAAAATTGGAATTTGGTAAAAGGTGTGCCATCACTATAGCACAACAGAATCCCTCCTTCACTGCCCCTCACTGCCAAATAACACCTGCGTGCTGCCAAGCTAAGCTGAGTGCTGACAAGCTAAGAACAGTCACCCCTCACCTTGATGACGGATCCTAAAACCAAAAGTAAAACCATCTAACAAATACAAACAATCCTGCAACTTAGGATAATACCTCAACCAAAGTTCCAGCTCCTGTAAGTTAATTGGGCTGTGCCTCTTTATCAGGGGCTGGCCAGTGCTGCCACCCCCTTGCCATTTGCCAACTTTAAAGTCCTTGGCTTCCAGCTTACCTCTGGCCCTTGGATATGCTGAGAACCCATGAGGATCTTTACATAGGGGACGCTCGTGCCTAAAGTGATAGGGTTTCCTGCTACAGGACCCTTGGGAGATAAACTCCCAGCAAAATGGGCATCATTGAACAATCTGCCCTGCCTGAACACAGATACTTGCATTGCTCTGGAGATGCTGCACTAAATGCCCACTGTCAGATTGGTCACCGCCTATAGGAGGAGCTGGGGACATGACTTGCATCCAATGGATCTGGTCCCACCACAAGGCCAGATTCATGGCTGTGTGCATGCAAAATTCTTTGTCATACTGCAGCCAAGCTGGTCCCACAAAGTCCCTGTAACCATGGTAAATAATGTCCATGTACTGGAGCATGGACAAGGCCTGTTGGGGTTGGGACCTAACACCCCCACATAAATCAAGAAACTGGGATACCAATTGGCCCAGGTCCTATCCACTCTATACCATTTAAGTCTCTCTTTATCACATTCTTCCTGATCCTCCTTATCTTTCTTCTCAGGTTCTCTGAATAATAGACTAAATACATCCACATACGCCCAGAGGCATAGCTTGGTCCCCAAATGGCAAGGTATTTGCTGGTACTGTATCATATGCCATCCCCCACGGGTTATAGCTACCACAACCTGTCCAATAGCTCAATGGTAGTGCTGGGGGAGGTGCCCCCCCCAAATACCTGAGGGGTAACCTAACCCATCCTCCACATCCAACCTGCCAGGTACATGGGCATATATGTACATGTTGCATCTGCTGGCTGTGCTTGTGCTAAGAATCTGAAGGCAGCCAACTGACCCCAGGGTCCCCAAGGCCAGGCAGGCCAGCCTGCCTGTGATTGTTCCACCTTACCTTCAGGCACTGAGGATGTCTCTCCCACTGTCACCTGGCCAGCCTCAGAATACCATCCTTGTCTTGCATCCTCCAGGTACTGCCTTTCATCCTGTTTTGCCACATTTGCTCCCTTATCTGCCGCTGTGGATGACTCACCACACCCGCTCTCAAGAACAGATAAGCATCCCAGCACCTGATTCTGGAATGACTTAGAAGCAGTCAACCTAGTCTGCTTGGGCCCACCCCCAGCCCTGGACAGAAGAGGGGGCCCACCCCACCCTTCTCTATAATGCCTCCAAGCTTATCCAGTATAGCCTGCTGCCCTGGGTCCTCCGCTTCCTCATCTGAGGAGATGGCTGGCACCACACACTTAGGTGCCAGCTTGGGGGTGGGATGCTTGCCCTTTAAGTGCCCCTGGCCTTTCCTCAGTGCCATCCAACTAATCTGCCTTGATTCTCTTATCAGGTACCTCCCAGAAAGCTGTTTACTCATTGCCCAACCCAACCTGGCTCTCGCCCTTATTAAAAAATAGATCTTGTTGGCCTAAAGTCTCAGCCAGTCAGTGGAGAGGGGAGTGAGGAACAAGAAGAAAGACTCACACTGGGCCTCAGGCTCCACCTCCCACCATAGGCCTTGTGTCCCAAACCACAAGGAGCACAGCCCCAGCCAAATGAACAACCACCCAAGAGGCCACTATGGCCAAGGCCCACCCCCATAGCCAGTTGGTTGGAGAAAGAGGCCCACCTCAGCCCCACACTAGCCTCCCAGCTCTGGGTCCTTCCTCCCAACTGCTGGCCTCACCCATACTATTCGACTGTCGGACAGAAAGCCACCTGAATGCTGCTCCTCTGATGCCGCCAAAGTCGCTGCTGCCACAGAACCTCCACTTCTGCAGTCACCTGATGCCTCTGACGCTCCCAACTATGCTGAACATGAAGTAGGTTGCACACCTTCCTCACCACTCAGAGATCTCTCCTGATCTCAAGCATGATACAAAAGAGGATGCACGTGGTTGCAGCCTTGCTTTTATTCCACTAGGTCCACCCTGTGCCATGATAAGATGCATAGCATTGGCCACTTGTTGCTGTCTCCCCCTCCTTCCAGTGGGGCAAGGTGGCCCCTATCCTCTATTGCTGATTGGCTCAGAGGGTAGAAGGTGACTCAGCTTGAGATCTACTAATAGATTTCCCCATTCTTGATTTAGCATAATAAACAGTACTAGAGCAATGGTTACTTTTTCCATCTTGACTTCATTGGACATTTTGTTTCTGAAGGCTAAATGAAAACTGTTTGATTGAACCAGAGGAATTTTACAAGGACATCAGGAAAAAAGGCTTTATAACTTTGTAATGTTTGTGGTTTAAAACACACACATTATAAATCTGCAAACTTTCCTCCCCTGAGGATAACTAATCCCAGATGAATTATTTAACAGAAACTACTTTCTTTCTTAAAAAGAAACGGCACTGATTTATTTTCCCTAGACATATGCAGATAGTTCTGGTAGGGATGCTGAAATGTAAATTATTTCTAGCCCCAAAGAAAATGACAAAATGCTGTACTTTAAGACTTCTACACGGAATCTTTGATTTCTCCCCATATTGCAACTTCACGCATAGAAAGTTTCAAATATACATAAAGATGTCTAAGATCCTTCTACTTTCTCCAGCACAGGGAAGGGAATTATTTTATTTTTGAACAGAAGAACAATTTCATAATATGGAAGTGGAATAAAACTCACACAGTAACACCATTATATAAACATAAATGTCCTCCTTGTCTGGATAAACTAAAGGCAATGTGGAATTTCAAATAGAGTTTCCTCTTTTTCATAAAACAGATAAACTATGGATCAGACGTCCATGTAATGGAGAGGAGAAAGCCACGTTTGTTGCCCTGAGCTCCTGCCAAGTAAGCTGGGAGAAATATGAAAGAGAATGTAATAGATCCACAATGAGTTGGTAGAGTGTGTGCATGTGTGAGGGGAAACTGAAGCCATGACCCAGAAAGTCTTCAGTTCAAATTTCATCTCAGGTGAGAGGAATCCACTAGATCCTTAGACAAACTATTACATTGGCTTATCTGACAGAGCTCTTGCAAGGATTAGACAACATACATGAAGTCTTCTGAACCAGTGCCAGTCCTTTGACTGGCTTGGGGCAGCACTATTATGCACCACTGAGACATGGGTGGCTCCCAGCCTTCACCAGCACAAATGGCTGGTATCTTCCCCTTTGACCTGCAGGGGCAGTGGCTGGATCCAATCAAAGGTCCCTGAGGCACCAACTGATGGTAGCATGGACCCAGAAGGGTTACCTTATGAGCGGTTTTACAAAACACCTTGGCCACTCTCTGATTTTTTTTAAAAAAAATTATGCACTCCCCTTTATCCACCTATATGACCCTGTAATTCACTCTATTCCTTATTATAACCATCTTATTCTAGTGGTGATTTACTGTTCTTTCAAGAAGGGCTTTAAAATGTACATTTAGGATTGTTAGGTATGTTTGTGAGCTCTGGGAAGGATAAATATGTGACTATACTATGGAAAACTGAGCATGGAACTGTGTTGTTTCTTTCCAAATATGGCTAAGCTATTTCTTGTGAATGGCATTTAGTAAAAATTGTACGCTGGAAAGCCAGACATTTGGGTGGCTTTCTGCCCAACAGTTGGATAGTATGGGTGAGGCCAGCAGTTGGGGGGAAGGACCCAGAGCTGGGAGGCTGGTGTGGGGCCGGGGTGGACCTCTTTCTCCATAACGAGAAACACTCTCTGAACTACCTTTGTTATTAAAGAGAACCAAGGTAAAGGTAAAGGTTCCCTTGCTCGAAAGCCAGTCAAATCCAACACTAGGGTTGCGGTGCTTATCTCCACCAGCGCTGTCCGAAGATGTTTCCATGGTCATGTGGCCAGCATGACTAAACACCAAGGCGCACGGAACCAAACCCACACCCTTATCCAAAAGAAACCATCATTAAAATGGATATGTGGCAATGTGGCCTGTTTTTGTCCAAATATAACTTCCTGTGTTGAACTCCATTAACTTTAATAAGGATTTGCATTACCTAAGTGCTGGTTGTACTAGCAGGGAATGTTATAGGTGTAAGAATTACTGTGCTTGTGTGACACCACAATTTGTCATTGTACAATAATACTGTCAAAAGATGTTGTATTGCTACAGTGTGTGTCAGCATTACCACTGGAGGTATAAAGCATGATATATGAGCATGGCAGAGACACAATTCAGCATGCCTTTCTTATGATCACCTGTACTGGCCTTTTGGCCACCAAATGATCCAATGTCAGTGCAACTCTACACTCCCGCAAATCCTAATAATTGGTTACAATGTGATTTTAGCTGGACTGGCTGTACCTCCTTCTGTTGGCTCAGCATGAATCATTCTCTACCCCTGGAACAGCTTCTAGGATCTACATAACAGGAATGAAGGAGAATGTTTTGGTGTTTTTTGTATTAAACAAAGAAACTCAATTCAGTGTTTTATCCCTACATCTAATTTCTCTATCACAATAATGATAGCACTGAGTTCACAGAATATTATCTTCTTTTATTTCTGTTATTTCAGAAAAGCATTGCACTGGAGTTACAAATCATGTCATCTATACAATGTACTTAAACAAGTACCTGGGAAGTCAAACAGTGAAATCAATAAGAACATTATACATATCACACCAGTAAGAGAAAAGACAATCCATACATTTAGGTGAACCTTACATACACCCCAGTACCATGGCCAGAATTTTTTTGTTGGGGGGGGGCAATTTTTTTGTTAACAGGGCAGTTTAGCACAGTGGTTTTAAATAAAACATTGGGACCTGGCAGGAAGAAGGAAGGCGGTGGCACCATTGCTTTGAGCTGCAGCCAGTTATTGAACCATTTAGGATTTTTTAAAAATGTATTATTTAGTTTTTTAGTTTAGATCCTTCCACACCCCACCACTCTCCCTTACCTTTGCTGCCTTCTTGGCTCATCCTCGTCACTTGGCCAGCCCCGTGGCCCTGGTGCTTCCCTCAGGCAATGAAGGAGAAAGAGGCAAGGATCTGCAGGATGTGTAACATGCCCCTCAAGCAGTTGCCAACAGCTGCAACAGCTCTGCCATCATCTTCAAGATGCACAGTGCATGTGCTCTCTCTCTCTCTCTCTCCAGTGGCCTTGGCAGTGGGGTTCAGCTCCTTGCCTCTTTCTCCTCCACCACTTGAGGGAAACACTGAGGCCATTGGGCTGGCTGAGTGACAAGGATGAGCTGGGAAGGCAGTGAAGGCAAGGGAGCAGGCAGAGGCCCCCTGGGCAGAGGAGAAAGAGGTGAGGGGCTGGAGCCTGCCACCAAGGCCACTGGGGAGAGAGAGCACCCACCATATCTCTTTTTAGGGTTTGTGGGCACCGGGTAAGTGGAGCCATGAAGAAGCACCTGATGGGGCACAGCACATTTGGGGTGGGGTGTTGCCTATGTTCAGCCCTCCACCCATGGCTATGGGCCAGATACACACTAATAACATATACAAACATAGAGTGTTAATCATCAGAGTAACATTGCACCCATAAGTACTTTCTTGTCCATGTTCATCGGACATGAAAGACTTTAGGCTGGATTCCATAATGTCATTCTGCTAATGGAGGCACTATCCTTTGGTAGGAGGATCTTTCCCTTTGCTGTAAAATACTCAGAAAAGTGTTCTGCATCAGGGGAAGGCTTCTCCTGCCAGAGAACGAGGCCTCCACTAGTGGACAAATGGATGGGATCTGAGTTGGCTTTTGACTGAATTGTTTCAAGTCAAAAAAATTCAACAGCAGTCCTGTTTTCTTTGAGCAAGTGCCTGTCTCCTTCTCCAATAAGGCTTCCACCAGTGACTTTCCATAATGCTTGCAGATGCCATCAAAAGATGTCATTTTCCCCCACTGAAGTTCAACGCACCATAGAGTGCTATCCACAAGCACTTCTGCCCTTCTGCCCACAATTCCAGCATAAGGAACTGCTCTCAGCATAAATAAACAGTTCTGCTTCTTCATATGGAAAGATACGTTCAACAGCTGTCCTCCAGCTATTCTAGACAGTATTATAATAGCAACCAGAATTAAAACATGAGAATATTGCCTAAGTTGCATATGGAAGATTCAACATGTAATTCCCATATTTTATGTCACAATAGAGCAAACACATGCATACGCATAAATGAATATTTCCCTTTAATAAAACGCATTCTTCAGAGATTTTCTCTTCTATGTACAATGCAATTCTCATTTATGCTAATGCCATTTAACTTAGGCACATCTCCGCTGATAGCATTCCCTTTAATTTATTAACACAATCATCACTCAAGTTTAGCACACACTTCCTAAACATATGTTTGGAGGCAGTTCTACCAATAGTGCCAATTATAAATTGCAACCCCCCACTAATATTAAAGCTCTTCAGGAAATATATAAGAAAATTGCATTGCTAACACAACAGTAATATTATAAGCAAGTATATATTTCCAGAAATATTAAGAAGAGATTTTCTTTTTGCTACTATTTGAATGAAATTCACATAACGTTAATGCCTACTAACTACTATCCATACTTGTGTCTTAACAAATTAGCAGCCTCCTTATAATGTTTTCCTATCTCTAATTTGAAAATATGAAGGTAATTGCACATTCTACTGCTAGTCACAGACAAAATATATGGAGAAGATTAATGCAAATTTTAGGGTGCTCAGATTTTAATATATAGGAAATATATGCATATATCTTCCCATATGTGTGTATTTGTTGCTATATATTGAAGGCAGTTGACAAGATAGTATTTCCAAAATAAGACTTCTCTGGAAACATTTCCACTAATCAAACTTTTTGGAGTGATTGGTACAAATGCTGCATCAATATTACAAAAATAAATAAATAAGCAAGCAAACAAAACATTATATGAAAGCATAATGTTTCATGCTGAGTTTACTGAAATGCTGATAAAATCCCAAGATGTAAAATCTTGCAAAAAAGAGTGGGAATGTGAGCATTCATTGGTGCCTTTTTAAAATTTAATCCTGGAAAAAGTTAACTAGAGATTTAGGGATAAATTGAGGGATGTCAATAAGGCACACCTTGTTACCAAGAAAAGAAATGTTCATGGATCTGGATGTTAAAAACAAGAGAGCAAGAACAATCAGTAGGAAGCAAAATGTGAAGGAGAAAAGTAGCAAAGAAAGTAGGATATGGTCTACGCAGCTTCTTCCCTTTCACATCTCTAAATTGGTGAACTGAGAATGTAGGGTTGAGATGATCTGTACAGAGGTCAGCACGTGCTAAAGCAGTAATAATACAGCTTCAGTACACTTACAACTTGCAACTCAGCTCAAATTTACTGCACTACTGGAAATGTGTTGAAATTTATGAAGGTGTAACAGGTATAGATTAACTTGGAAACTGGGAGCAACCACACTCCAATTTTACATGCCAAACTCTGCACAGATCCATTTCCTGCACAATTTTTGATGTGCCATTTTGACTGTACTAACTAAACTTCTGATTACCAGACTAATACGAATTTTTAAGAAATTACTCATAGATATATTGCTTTATTTTCTGTAGTTCTCCAAATTCAAAATAACCATAGGTATAAGCAAGATTTCTATATATGCATTTGAGTTTCCCAGCTCCTCTCCTAAGTGCTGTTCCTTGCACTCATGAGTGGTTGTTCCAGAGGACCATACAACTTTCAGGATTAAATGGTCAGAAACTCCCTACCTACAACAATTGTCCTTTCATTCTCTACTGTTGTGTGTCTTACTGCATTTTTTAGCAGTTGTATTAATTTATGACATAATTAGGCTTGCCAATGCCTGGGAACTATTAGGGAGCGGGGACTGGTGTACTGGCATCATGCTGGTATGCTGATGCCACTTCTAGTGAAAACCAGAAATGATGTCATGGGGTGCTCTAGGGTTTACAAAACTCTATGGTGAAAGGTAACTCTGTGGTTAAGGAATAGGGGCCCTTAACTCTATGACAATGATGCAAGGATGGAACAGCTCTCCTCTATCCCTGTCTCCCCCCCCTCCACCATCACCTCTGATTGACTGAATGCATCAAGTGAATGACAGAATGACACCAACCTCCTCCACCAGCCCTGAGTCTTGCCTGTCGAGTTCATTCTTGCAACAGTTGTGTATGAAATGGTAGCAGGTGTACTGGTGGCCCAATGGTGGTGGAGCCCTCTGGCAAGGTAGGCTCTGAGTGGCTGAGAGGCAGGGCCCACCCACACATCCACTGCCAGCCTGTGCCTCCCCTTTCTGTCTCCTCTCAATGGAGAGGCTCCAGCAATGGCTGCTGAGAACATATGTGGGACAACACACGTCTGGTGAAAGATGGGAGGAGGCCAGGCTAGGATGAGGCACATGCTGCCTGCTGCAACCTGGATCTCACACCAGGTTGACCTTCAATGCTACTTCCAGCAGGGCAGTAGTGCCAGTTCCGGGGGGGTGGATCCTTGCCCTCCACTCTCAACAATCTGAACTTCCAGCCTCCTAATCTTGCAGTGACACTGGCCCAACAGGAGGGGGCCAAGGAAAACCATGACCTGTTGAAAGGGTAGGAGGCTGATAACTGCTGTTTGCTCCCCATCCCATTGTGCAGGAGTATCATCCAGAACATATGGCCCCTGTCCTGGAGAAGGGCTGGCCTTTGACAAGCTGAATTTTGAATGCAGTTTTGCAATGCTAATTTCAGTAGCTGAATTTTTTAAAACTGGAAGAGATAGGAAATGCACTCCAAGCTGTTTACTGAAGAAGATTTTTATGTGGAAAGGAGCTTGCACAAGTAAAAAAAGCTATCAAATCAAAGCAAGTGTATTTATAAAGCCCTTTGATTGATCAGCACCCAGTTGCAACAGTGCAGCCTGTCAGCAAAGGCTGAATAATAATATTACAGGGTTGTTACAAGGGTCACTGTCACCTAGATATTAACTTTTATCTCTAATGCCCCAGCACAGGGAAAGAAGGTATATAAGGTACATCTATGCGTGCTCACGATCAGGCAAAATGAACTGTGCCAGTTTCATAAAGCAAACAAACAATCCAATTATTTTTTCTAAGAAAGACAATACTAATTATTCCTCTATAATAATGATAATAAACACCTTAGTTTTCACACACTTTAACAAGTACAAAGCACATTACATGCTTTATTGATGGAATACTTATAAAACCTTTACATGCATTAGTATTACTACTCCATCCCATTGCAACTTCTTGATTGACAACTTAGATTCTAAGCTACCATACTGTACTAGATTTGTTTTGCTGTTAGGAGGAAGGAAAGTAAGATATTAGGTGTAATTTAAATGTGATGCTTGCAGGACAGAAAGACTTAGATATGTGACTGCACAACTAGCCTTTTGTTTTAAGTGCGCCCTCAGCTGCTACACTACAGAGCCATTTAAAACCCAGAAATCTCTGTATTTGAATGTGTTACAAGGGTGTGTGTTATAGCAGTGCATAGCGTATCAGACTAGAACTTGGTAGATCCTGTTTAGGGTTGCCAATGGCCTGGAGAAAACTGTCTTGTCCCTTTATCAGAGGCTTAATGGGATTTTATTTACGTCCATGCCATTAGAAGCTTCAATGACCCCTTTCTACACATTAGGTAAAGGTAAAGGTTCCCTTGCTCGAAAGCCAGTCGAATCCGACTCTAGGGTTGCGGTGCTCATCTCCGTTTCAAAGCCGAAGAGCCAGCGCTGTCCGAAGACGTTTCCGTGGTCATGTGGCCAGCATGACTAAACACCAAGGTGCACGGAACGCTGTTACCTTCCCACCGAAGTGGTACCTATTTATCTACTTGCAATTTCTAGCTTTCGAACTGCTAGGTTGGCAGGAGCTGGAACTAGAGACAGGAGCTCACCCTGTCATGCGGCACCCGGGTCTCGAACTGCTGAACTACTGACCTTCCACAGCCTGCAGTTCAGCGTCTTAACCACTTGAGCCACCGCAGCTCCATTTTCTACACATAAGCTGCTATTAAAAGGACAGGATTCTTTTCTTTTTATCATGTGTGTTTACATGTTTATGTGTATGTGTGTGTATTGGAGGAGATTGACACATTTTTTTTATCAAGGGTGTCCACTGTCCAGTATTTTTATTGAAACCATCTGGCAACCCCACTCATCAGGCAATCTCTGCTCTATCTGTAATGCCCTTTACTCACACCTAATCCCAGCTCCCCCACACCCAGTTATGATAAGGAGCAGATCACACATCAGATAATACAAGATTTCCATACCATTCCAGCGATTGCGTTTTCTATGCCATACCACTCAGAAATGCCACAGTTACAATGAGGCAGTCTTGCCACTCTAAGGAGCTCTGAACAAACCTGGTGTGATGCATTCTTTCCTTAATTACAACAGTCAATTCAGCTAAGAGAGCTATACTGGAATTCAGGATGGCAGAGACCACTACTCCATCTTATGAAAAATGAGACAGGAAAATAAGAAAAGACCATTTGTACTCTCAACTTGCTATGGTCATTCCACATTAAATAAAAAAAATGAACCAACACAAAATAATAATGTTATGTGGTACCAATGATTTTACTGATATTTTATATATCAGTAATTGGCTTCACTTGGGGTAGAGGATGGGTTTAGTATTTTAGTAACAGAGAAAGCTTAGCTAAAGTTTGCACTGGCTGGTTATCAATGCCAGAGACCTCAAATATGACAAGAGCCAAAGCACTTGCTGGTGGAGAAACAATTTCAATTTAGAAAACAGGAAATTACTTCAATATACTATGTATATATCCTCTTTAAGATCTTATCCTTTTAATTATTAAAATTAAATTAAGTAATGAATTAAACAGTTATTCATTTCCATTGTCATTCTTTGATTACACTTTGATGACAGAATTCTGGTATTTGTTTCTGTTTTCACATACTCAAAAGCATACATTTTTATTCTAGACTTAATTATCCAGAGAAACTGGGATATGTATCCATTTACACACATCTATTAAAAATCTTATGTTTCAGAAATATTGGGCCAATGCAAAACTTCTAAACTGCCATGTGTGTAAAGGGCTGGGTAAAATTTATCCAGGGTTAATTTCCCACATTAAATTGATATTAGCTTCCATTGGCTAGCCATGCTAGCATAATCAAATCAGTTCTTCCAGGATGCCAACTGACTGTGTTGCATCACAACTTCTGAATTAATTGTGTTACCTTAAAATCAAAACATAGGGTCGGATTGTGATCCATTGCTGATGCTAACTAATAACTAATTGCAATGACAATTAAGTTCAGCTGTAAAATCAGAAGCACTGATTGCATGAATAATTAGAACATCCCTCATTCATAAAATATTATTCCAGAATTCACTTTGGGCAAAAAACTGCTCTAATGTCCATGGACTTTATTATTCAGAAACTACTAATCGCACAGAAAGATAGCACATTTCTTTGTTACTGCCCCCAAATCAAGTTTGTCATTGATCTTAATCAACTATCATCTTTTGCAGGGTTAGTTGTTCTTCCAGGTGAGTCATTCCTTAAGTTCTAGGTTGCAACCTTGCCTCCTTTCTCTCTCACGGAGTAGGAGTAGATTGGATTTATACCCCGCCCTTCACTCGGAATCTCAGAGTGGCTTACAAACTCCTTTCCCTTCCCCTCCCCACAACAGACACCCTGTGAGGTAGGTGGGGCTGAGAGAGCTCTTTCCAGAACTGTCCTTGAGAGAACAGCTCTGACAGAACTATGGCTTGCCCAAGGGCATCCAGCAGCTGCAAGTGGAGGAGTGGGGAATCAAACCTGGCTCTCCCAGATTAGAGTCCACGCACTTAACCACTACACCAAACCAAGCTACCATGATGGATGCATTCTAGGGCAACCAGGCACCCTTCCCCAAACAGGACCCCTTCCATATTTCACCCACGACCATCTGGAAGCCCATTCCTTCCTAGGATGCAGGAAGGATATTTGTATATGATCCTCCTGCTCAGCATGTAGACTACTCTCAGCAGAAGCAAAACTGGTGCTGTATACCATATGAGAAAGTATGAGGGCCATAGTTTGAAGTATATTGCTTAGCTGCATTGGAGAGTGCCCAGCACTCACGCTTGACATAGTGATGGCATAAAGAAGGAAAAGATCCTGCTTTACTCATATGAAATGGAGCTGTTTTCCACATAATTGTGGAGGGATCATATTGACTAGTGTATGACTAGGACGGAGAGACCCAGGTTCAAATCCTGACTCAGACATAGAGCTCACTGAGCAGCCTTGGACCAGTCATTCCCTCTCACATAACCTATTTCACAGGGTGGTCAGAAGGATAAAATTGGGAAAGGAGATCTGGGAGCTCCCTAGGCTCCTTAGAGGAAAGGCAGGATGAAATGTTAGAACAGACAGATGGCAGTCATTGCCTGACAAATGAATCACTAGGCACATACCTTTACATTCTCTACACTGTGGCTACGGTCAGACAGGCAGCTTATCCTGCTGCTATTGTGGCTCTAATTTGATCTAGCTCTTTTTTTGGGCTATGGTTCGGCCAGACAGCTCCACTCTTACCTGTCCCACCACACGCTGACTCTGTGGTTGAGCATCCAGGCTTTCTCTGGGTGGCAACCACCAGGCGCATGATCAGCAGATTTTTTTTAAAGTTCTGTATTTGTGCATGTGCATAGGGATTTACTTGAATGCTTGTTTTTTGTGTATGCACAGAAACACCAACTCGAATCACCGCTTCCAAAATCACTGCTTTCAAAAATGGTTGCCATAGATATTTGCCCAGAGACTACTTGCATTAATATCAAACCTCAATAAAAATACAAAATCACCCAGCTAGTGCTGCGACAGTTGCAGGATACTCCCCCCCCCCATTCACGGTCCCCAAAAAGACATAAAGCACAGGAGTGCCCCCACATTTGGTGTTTATGTGGTTATGCGCATATCGCTAACAGAGTGAAAAACAGAAGGGATGGTTCCCTTCCATGCCATCTTGATTGCACTGGAAATTGACCAGATATCCACAAATCTGCTATAATGCCAGTAGGTTCAGCAAATACTGGACTTTCTGTAGGATCGGGAAAATCAGGGATAAGGATGTGAGGCTGATAGCTGCAAGACGGGAGCCAGGGGTTGCTGTCTGAATGAACTCTGAATAGGAGGAGCAATGACTGTGGACCAAAGTGCCTGTCTGATCGCAGCCTAACACTGTTTGTTTAAGAGGGGCTGAGAAAAAACTTATCACTTAACAATTTCAACAAACATAGTCTTTCCTTGGAGTTACTTATCACTACTTTTCTTCTTTGTTTGGAATTTGTTCAGTCATTTCCATGGGGTAACTTTTCATCAAATCTACCTGTAGTAATTGCTCATAAAAGCCTAGTAGATATAAGTAATCAAATTCATGCCACGGGGTAATGATCAAATCTGTAATTAAATTTCTTGATACAGATGGACTAACTCAGATTGTATTTTCCTAACCCGAGATCATTCTGAGAACTAACTCCTATGTCTGGAGATCTGAATGTATGAATGTATCACACTAGCAACCTGTATCTGTATTAACTTGTTCTTGAATAGATTTTTAGACTTCCATGGCCATATATGAAAGTTATAATTAAATACTGAAACACCATCAGTCTTGCAACATCAGTAAATACAAGTGTAATGCAAAATGGGGTCTGAGGCAGTTAGTGACACCTAAGATTTTCCTACAGAAACACAAAATACTTGTAGGTGTTAATTTCTCAAAACGTAAGTGATAAAGGGCTTGACAGTAAAACATTACATTTTGCCTACATGCCTCATCACTTTTATATTTTTGTCCTTTTCAGACTTAGAAGAGAATAGTCTTCCACACAGCATATAGTGATATAGCAAGCATATTTTAGATGCTTTCAGACATATTAATGTAATGGTGCAGACTTTCTAGACTTACCTCCTCTATGGATAATCAAAGAAGTCTCACTTCCAACTGGACATTCCTTAAGTATATCCACTACTTCTGCATGGCTCAGGTTCTGTACATTCTGCTGGTTGATCTCAACAATGAGGTCACCTTCACATAAACCGGGGCATCCCTGAATGTCTAGAATTTGCTTCACCCTCTGTCCTGTGGGACTGTCTGCTATAGTGAAGCCAAAGCCCTGGGCCCCTTTCACAATGGTTAAGGTCATGAGTTCAGCTTGTGTGGCCCCAGAAGAAGCCATGGATACATTATCGTCATGAACGGGTGGTGGGAATGTACTATCGAGCTGACTATCTGTTGGAATGGAGTGCAAGGAATGTGGTGGGCGATCTGTTACATCTGGAACAGACTGAGAAGTTCTAGAAATGTATTCCAAATAAGTTTCATAGTTATGTCTTCCGTTGACTACTACAGGAGGCCTTTCCATGACTGCAAGAGGTGGCACCATGCTGTTGGCAGGATCTTCGGGATCAAAGGGCAGAGGGTATCCACGACATAGCACCAAGTTGACACTCTGACCAATAGGAACAGACTGGAAGAGTTTGACTACATCTGCGTGAGTATGCCCAAGGACACAAACTTCATTAATATAGACAATGACATCACCTAGAAAGAAAGAAAAATAGTGACATGAGATAACTTCCAACTATGCTGGTGTTACAAGAGTGAATGAATTTGGATCTCCAGAAGAGATTGCCTTTCTCCAGTGGCTATTGATACAATTAGTTTAAAATGATTCTACCATTTGAGGTAGCATGGCTGCCAGCAAAAATAGCTTTTGTAGATGAATAGGCATTTCACTTTTTTCAAAAGAAATATATCCAAACTAAGGCACTGAGACCTTTAATATCTAATAGGTTGACAGTCTTTGCTTCTCTGTAACTACAGATATAAGTCCCTTATCCCAAGTGTCTTATGGAAATTTAAATCTCAGTTCTACATTCATCTGAAATCTAAATCTGAATTTGTCTTATGAAACAAGATTTACTTTTTTCCAGTATAAGTAATATTATGTGTAGTCAGAAAGAAAGTAATTATAAATTTGCATCATTTCAGTCAAAATGCTGAGAGGTCTGTGGCTCAGTAGAGCATCTGCTTAGCATGCAGAAGGCCCCGGTTTCAAACCCTCGCATCTCCAGTTAAAGAATCAGGTGATGTGAAAGACCTCTGCCTGAGACCCTAGAGAGCCATTGCCAGTCTAAGGCTGCTGTCACACATACTAAATAATCCATTTTCAGTGCACTTTCCAGCTGGATTTTACTGTGTGAACTTGCAAAATCCAGTTGGAAAGTACATTGAAAGTGGATTGAAAGTGGATTTTTTAGTGTGTGTGACCGCAGCCTGAGTAGATGATACTGACTGTGAGGGAACAATTGTCTGATTCAATGTAAAGCAGCTTTATGTTTAATTCACCTCATGCCAGAATCAGGATAGGACATATGCTTACAGATTGAGTTCACAGGATATACAAATTAGATTTATTTTCATAAATCACGCTGTTCTGACAATAACTGGCAGCCTGGACATCTGACACTTCACGCTTCCATCACATACTCAGCCAAACTGACATTCCCATTTCCCCTCTCTGGTGACATATTCCAGCAGCTCAGACCAAACCTGGACAGAGACAGGACACAAGCAACCTAGAGCATGTAACTTTCTCCAGTTGAAACCAACAGCAATGTAAAGCATATGCTTAAGCTGTACTATTTTTTGTCAACAAAAAGATGCCAGTAATATATAAGGTTGTGCCAATTTCCACCAAGTTCCCCCCTTGAGATTTGGGAGAGCTCTGAAAAAAGGTACCAGTACTCAGTACTGTTTAGTACTACCACCACCACAAGTGCACACACACACGCACACAACCTTCTGCACTTAGGACTCTAATCATTACTAGGAACTGGCAGGAATTTCTTCTGAACTATAAACAGGCTATTAAAACTCACATTGAAACCAGCGGGGCATAACTGTGCTGGGGTGGGGGGGGGGCTTACTAGACCCATCTCCATTTAATATGGAATGAGAGCCAAAGTTAAATTCCACAGTGCTAGCCATCTTATTTTGCTGCTGCCAAATAGCCAAATATCTGGCATTTTAAAGACTTTCCTTTCCCTGAAACTTAACAGCCTACAAGCCATGGGTTGGAATATTTATAAGTAATTTATGACTACATAGATAAATACGGCTAAATCACAAGTGCACTTTTTTATCTTGCCTGACAACAAAATATTTAGTTTGTGTTGTTCTGAAATGTTCTGTAGAGGGTCAATCCAGGGAGTAATATACTGGTTATGAAGTGAGGTATAACAGGAGTAACTAAAAAGGATATGAGCAACTGAGTCAACTTGCTTTTTTAAAGACTAACATCAATTTTTGACATAAGCTTTTGTGATCCAGAGCCTCCTTTGTCAGATACATTCATCTGGAAGAGATACAAACATCCAATCCTACACAGACAGTAGGTCGGGGAGCTAATACAAACAGAGCTCAGAACCAATTTCCCAGGATATAGGTATTCTGCATTACTTTTCAGGACACACACAAAAATAACATCCAGTCAAAAAAGTAAACAATCAGCTCAGAGTTGGAGCACTCACACCATGGCCAACTGCTGATGAATTAGCAAAGCAGAATGAATTTGAATAGTGAACATAAACCTGAAAAGAATAACAAATTACCTTTTGTAATGAGTTAACCATACTGAGTTCTTATTGAGTCCAAGACTGATAGTATCAAACCTGCATATGAATTCCAACTCAGCAACTTCTCTCTGGAGTCCCCTTTTGAAATTCTTTTGCTGAAGTACTACAACCTTTAAGCAAGAAACACTCAAAAGCTAGTGGAGAAGAATGTCAAGCTCCATGGGCATTACGGAGGGGACTGGAACGGTTCAGTCACATCTGACAAACTAAGCTCTGACTCACAAACAAAAGCTTATGCCACAATAAAGTCATTAGTCTTTAAGGTACCACAAGACTCTTTGGCTTGATTCACACATAATGTGAAACCATGTTTAAACTTAACTCCAGTTGGTTTGTGATATCAAGGTTCAGCTCACCAGCAATCATTAAAAACTTGAGGGAATTTCAGACAGGCAATATATTCCAGTTCAGGAATGGTTCCCAAACGGTTTCTGGTCTGACATTTCAGACAGAACCGTTTTAGAACCGGTTCCCTACCGGAATATATTTGTACTTTCACACACAAATGCTTCTGTCCCATTCAGGAAATGGGGCTGAATCGTTTTACCTGTAAACAGCTTCCAAGTAGTCTTCAGTTTCCTCTCCCGGATCTGAAATGCTTTTTCCTGCCATTTTTCGCCCATGTGGGCGATTGGCAGCTTTTTTTTAAACGTTCGCTTTAGAGTGCTATAGCGCTATAACACAACGTCAAAACAGCGCCATAGCGATCCCATTGGAATCCCGTCACTGTTTCTGAGGTTGTGTTATAGCGCTATAGTGCTCTAAAGTGAACGTTCGGGAAAAAAAAGACGGCGCGGGTGGGAAATGGCAGGAAAACAAAGCGGTGCAGTTTGAATTGCCAAACCACTTCTGATCCAGCTCTTTTCCGGTAGGGGAAAGCCATGTGTGAAATGGCAGCCCTGTACTGGTTTACTTCAAGACAGATCAAAAACGGCTTCAAACTGGCTGAAACTTGGTAATGTGAAATTCCCTTTGGTCTGCATAAACACATGTTTGCTTTATTACCTTGCTGTTTCTCCGACTTCCTGCACAGATGCCTAGCTGGTATCCCAGCCTGCATTGTGCTTATCCCAATGAACAAGCTAGTTGCAGGATGTACATATTCATACATCATACTTCTAAGCTGAGGAATTCAAATAAAACAGCAAGCATTTTCAAATTGCATTAAAACACCAATTAAAACATAAAGATTAAAAAATTTCATCCATGATAATTATAATCAGCTTCCTCCAAAAATACTTTGGCCGTTATTCTGGATGTCTCCAAGGACGTGTCCAGCAACCTCATCCAAGCCCAGACTTTGAAGGTTCTGATGCACCAGGACTGGATACCCTTAAGAGACTGTGCCTCTCAGCGTATGAGAACCAAGGTTCAAGTCTCTGCAGGGAGATGGACAATAGGTCAGCAAAGGTGTATATTACACATCTGACATGTGTTGGGTCATGGCTGCATGACCAGACTTGCAGTCAGACATATATCTGGTGAACTCACCATGAAAAGTATTTGCTTGCTTGCCGCTGGGAGGGAACACTGAGAGGGGGGAGAAGGAGCTTCTGGTCTACCTCCTGCATAGTTTTCATTTGCAGAAATGGTGACAGCATGGGGCAGAGAGGGCTTTTTGCCCCTTGAGTGTATCATATAGTTTGTCCCTCTTTTTCACTTGCAGCTTAACTATGGGAAATATGTGGAAAAGATAACTGTTAAGAATGAGAAAGAAAAGGAAATTTATCTGTTCTATAAAGATCTGCCATATTATACAGGTGGGTTTTTTTTAAAGAATGGCCTTGTTTAATTCTACTTTCTCCAAGTGCACATGTTTTAATTAAAAAGCTGTTTTTTCAAAAAAAAGTATGCTTAACCAGCATGCATCCGGTAATTACACACACAGGCAGATGTGGATTAGCAGAAGATATTTACATTTTCTATTGTGTGCTGCATACATTGGTAAGATCTATTTAAATAAAAGCATTTAACTTTTTTGAGACAAGAAATGATAAAATACGAGAATCAAAAGACACTGATTATTTGCTGACATGGTAAATATGAAACAGTGTAGATTAAAACTGCAAGGAATGTGGCAAAGAAGAGAGACATAAAATGAATGCAGAGAGCAGGCAGAGATACTTTGCATGGAACTCAGCTTAGAAAAACACCAACCTTGCCCTGCCTTGAAAGGTTCTAAGCAAGAACAGCAGATCCTTTTGAGGTGAGGGACCATAATGGTAGGTTGACAGTTGGCTGGGAGGGAGATAGGTTTGCCAACTCCAGGTTGGAAAATTCCTGGAGATTTGAGGGGTGGAGCCTGGGGAGGGTGAGGAGTGGTGGGACTTCAGATAGGTACAGTGCCACACACTCCACCCTCCAAACCAGCCATTCCCTCCCAGGGAACCACTCTTGCCAATCTCCAGGTGAGGGCTGGAGATCACTCAAAATTACAACTGCTCTTCAGGTAACAGAGATCAGTTCCTCTGAAGAAAATTGTGGACTCAGTGTCATTATACCCTGCTGAGGTCGCCACAGCAAATTGTCACTGAATGCCCAAAGCTGGGGCACTCTCCCAGAGCCTCTTTCTAGAGATCGTTGTATGTATTTCCACAATGGGCCTTATTCCTAGTAGCACATAATTTCACAAGGAAGAAGCATTTATGTATAATGGGACATTTGTGCTGGGACAGCAGGACACAAAAATGAAAGGAAATTAAGTGATGATCTAGGTAGATTCACCATGAGAACTATATTATATATTTAGAAAGTTCTTTTCATAAGACTACAAGCCAAAAACTTAAAACTCTGATGGGAGAATTCCCTTTCCACCATTGAAACCTATGTCAGTTATGACAAATTGGAAGAGACATGTAATTTGATATGTTTATATTCACCCTTGCCACTTAATTCACTGCCCAAACTGCTTAGGTATCTACTGAGAAATCAAAAAGAAAATAAATTAGGGAACAGATTAATAATACTATTTCTCAGGCTATTAATAATGTAGTACAATTTCTCTGTTTATATCACATTGAATAGAATATATCATGTAGACAAAGGATTTATCAAATAGCATTTGAGTAAATTGAGATGTATTTACAATGCATTATAGCACTCTTTTATTTTAGAAATCTGGAACCTCCAGGAGGTTACTGTAGAAGTCACACAACAGCTGCTTCAAATGGACAATATCATAACTCAGCAGATTCACAGCATGATAGCTTGAGATATGCATAATACTTCTGACACTAGTAAGAGAGACACACAATGCAGGAAATACATTTAATAGCACAGATTAGTTGAACGTCAGAGAAAGGCTGCAATCAGATGTGCAGTTTGATCCGTTGTTGTTGCTGTTACCTTCTGGATTTAAAATGCATGATTAGACAACACCTAAATACCGAGGTGCACAGGATGCTGTTACCTTCCCAATGAAACAGTACCTATTTATCTACTTGCAATTTCTTGCTTTCAAACTGCTAGGTTGGCAGGAGCTGGGGCCAGAGATGGGAGCTTACTCTGTCATGCAGCACTACGGTCTCGAACTGCCTAACTACAGATCTTCCAGTCTGTAGCTCAGCATCTTAACCTCTGAGCCACTGCAGCCCCTTGTTTGGTCTTTAAGGGGTTCTAAAATCTTAATTCTTGGAGCTTTTCAAGGCTTACAGTTGGGGCTGGAGACTCCAGAAAGATACTCTTCCCCCATCACACTGCTTGAAGAACAACCACTTACACAACTAATATGATGGAGTCCAAAGGCCACCCTATCCTAGAAAGTCACTTACAACAACCTAAGAGTGGATTTTTTGGTGTGTCCATCCCATTTATTCCAAAAACACACAATACCACAGCTTAATAATTCTGAAGTAAGAATGATAAGCCACTTTGATATTGAATGGTGCGACTGAAATTATGAGTGAAATACAATGGCAATCTTTGCTTCACTGAATCAACTGACATCCTTGTGGTGGTTAGAAAAAGAAAGGATGGAAAACCTGCTGTATCACCAATTCAGTCAGAGACCACAAGGCACCACAGCATTCCTACTGACTTGTAGGTAATGTCTGACAGAATTCACACATCTTGATAGCAGAGGTTAATTTAATACAGTTTTCACATTGCCTGGGTGTTGTTGGTGTGTTTGTTTTTAGCCCTTTCAGTATGTTAAGATAAACAAGAGGGAACATGCTACAATTCACTGATGCTGAATGCAAACGAGGATTGAATTGTAGCCATAATTTGAAAGCATTCATTACTGGTGCTCATATCGAAAGAGCTTGTTTAAAAATATGTAGGGCTGAGCTAAATTATGTGGCACATTTCATGAATAACTTTGCACCCATCATGTTTCCTTCTTTCAGTAATCAGCATCAGTCCATTATCGTCCATTAAAAGAAGAGCTGGCCTTTCCTAACTTCAGGACTTCTGAATTTAAGTTGGTTTATGACCAAAGGTCCTGTTGAATCAGTAGCATTCTTGCTTGTTTTGTGTCAAAATCTTCTTTGTTTCTGTAGCTTGTACAAATGAAGCTGGTGCAATGTAAGGGTTACTGGCTATGTGGCAGTGGCAATGTAAGGGTTGCTGGCTATGTGGCAGCAGCCCTTGCAGTGCCACTGCCACATAGCCAGTATTATTGCGCAGCTTCATTTGTACAAGCTACAGAAACAAGAAGATTTGACACAAAACAAGCAAAATGCTACTGGGGGTTGCTGGTCATAAACCAACTTAAATTCAGAAGTCTGAAATTGAAAAACCAGCTCTTCTATCTTGATAATAGACTGATGCTGATTTACTGAAAGGAAAAACAGATTATTCATGAAATGTGCTATATTTAGCTCAGCTACATATTTTTAAACAAGCTCTTTTTCGATATGAGCACCAGTAATGAATGCTTTTCAAATTATGGCTACAATTCAATCCTCATTTACGTGCATCCAGTGAATTGTAGCATGTTCCCTGTTATCTTAACATACTGAAAATTTAAAACTTACTGTGTACCCGAGCTTAACTATATTAAATTTAACCTCTGCTATCAAGATGTGTGAATTCTGTCAGACATTACCTACAAGTCAGTGTAATGCCTTGTGGTCTCTGTTGGGTGGTGACCACAGCGGATTTTCCATCCTTTCTTTCACCACCCTGCAAGGATGTCGGTTGATTCAGTAGTAAGGTGCCATTGTATTTCACTCATAATTTCAGTCCATTATCGTCCATTAAAAGAAGAGCTGGCCTTTCCTAACTTCAGGACTTCTGAATTTAAGTTGGTTTATGACCAAAGGTCCTGTTGAATCAGTAGCATTCTTGCTTGTTTTGTGTCAAAATCTTCTTTGTTTCTGTAGCTTGTACAAATGAAGCTGGTGCAATGTAAGGGTTACTGGCTATGTGGCAGTGGCAATGTAAGGGTTGCTGGCTATGTGGCAGCAGCCCTGACCTGGAAAGTTCAGGCTTGGTTTAGTGGTTAAGAGTGGTGGACTTTAATCTCGAGAACCAGGTTTGATTCCCTACTTCTCCACATGAAGCCTCCTCCTCCTCCTCCTGATCTCAGATGCCAAGCAGGGTCAGCCCTGGCTGGTATTTGGATGGGAGACTTCCAAGGAATACTACAGTCATGGTGCAGAGGCAGGCAATGGCAAACCGCCTCTGAATGTCTCTTGCAGTGAAAATCCTATGGTGTCACTGTAAGTCAACTGTAACTTGAAGATAATTTCCACCACTAGGGATGGGCACGAACCAGCTCATGAGCCAAAATTTGGCATGACCTTGGGCCGATTTGGAGCCCCTGAACTGATGTTTAGAGAAGGCACCTTCCCTGAATATTTATTGAACTTTTGTCTGGTTCAGCTGTTCAGGGCTTTGAAGCAGGGGAAAGCAAAACTGACTAGTGAAATGGCTGTGAGCCATTTAAACCTAACAGCTGACAGCCACACCACCTTTGTTAGGTTTAAATGTGTGTGAGCTCTGTTTTGCTCCCCCCTCTTCAAAACAGGGGGAAGAGAAATGGATAGCTTCCAGCCATTTAACCCTTCCCAAGAGAAAGGGGGAACTGAACTCACTGGATTGGCTCAGTTTGGGTGGAGGCCTTTTGGCTTGGTCCAGGGTTCAGTTCAGGGGCTGCCCTCAACCCCAAATCAAACCAGATTTTTAGGTTCATGCCTATCCCTATCCACCACCTAGTGGCAGCAAAAAGAATAAAGAATCTCAAATTCAAAATGGTATCAGTTCATTAGGGCTGCAAACAGGCAGAGAAGCACTACAAAAGAAATAAAGCATTGGGGAAAGGGTCAGAGAAGTTTTGCTCCCCTGAAACACTCATATGTAAAAAAAAAGTTCAAGACTGAACATTTGGACTAGTCCTAAAAATATGTCACAATACATCACATAAAAGACAACCTGAGGCATAATCTCTGTGAAAACTTCTTTAATCCTGTTCAGTCAAAGAATCTGGAGAAGGAAATGGAAGATGCTTTAGAAGGAAATGGAAGGAAATGGAAGATGCATAATATAAGGGTTGCTTTGGATGTTACATTTTCCTACCCATGAAAAGAAACTTCCTTGGATTCTTACCACTAATCATAAAGTTTTCTCCCAAAGGATCTTAAGCATAAAGTCTCCACCAATAATAAAAGTAAGCAAAGATGTCTAAGTACTACATTAGTGACAGAATTATTGTGATGGGGGTAGTATCTATAAATAGACTGAGCAGGCTGTTAGTGCATCTCTTCCACCAAGTTCATGTTAGCATATGTCTGAAACATAATGTATACTGATAACATTATACAATTGCTGAAACAGTGTTGTACATTGCACAGAACAAGGGGAAAGAGTATATTTTACAATTGGCCTTCCCTAATATTTGTTCCATATGCAGATATACAACTGTATTACATTCTTCTTGGCATGTTCAGCATTTGTGTTGGATTCAGACTAAGTTTACAATTTCCACCGATTTCTCCTTCCCCCTACAGAACCCCCTTGGCATTGCTCAAGGTACCCTGTCCCTCCAAAGCAGCATTTTGTACAGATCAGTGGGCTACAGTTGAAGGGGAGAGGCAGGAAAGTTCCATTCTGCCTTTGCAAAACAGTCTGCATTCAACCCATTGTCAACTGTCTTGCAACTTGTGTATTTATAATACTGGTTTAGGTTATAAAATCCATAAATTCTGGATGATTGTTAGAAAAATTATAAAATGGAAAGGTAAAATAAAAATGTAGTGGTATTAAAGCTGAAACCCAAGAAGAAATGCTGAAGTGATGGAATTTCAAAAGATGGTAATTAATCGTATATCAATATAAAGTCTGGCACTACCAAGTTCCTTTCACAATCTTGGTAGCTTTCAGAGTGCAACAATGCACACAATTTGCCATTTGTAAATGAAACAGATTAGATAATGACAGTTACCATTTGCAGCTTAGATTTTTGTCACTTTGTACACACAGAAAGTCAAAGAGAATTTTGTAATTCTTGACATGAGAACTCTGTCTTTTGTACTATGGTTAACTCAGTGCTCAAAGGGCTAATGTCTCCTGGGACTTCTAGCAGGGAGATTTTGTAGGGGACCCAAAGTCTCACATAAACTAGAGAGCAGCTTTTACTTGCAAAGCAACATTTCTTGTGAAGACACGACTAATGCAAGGACAAAAGAATGAGTCATACAGATGTAGGAAACAGTGTTATAACCAGTTGCCTCCCCAACAGTCATTCCCAAAGCATTAATTCCTCAATTGTTCATTCCTGTTTCTCCTCCCCAAGGTTCTAAAAGGGGTCCTCTTCTCTCGGAGCAGGGCTACAAATCCCACCAATCTTGTACAAGTTCTTTTTAGAAAAATCAATAAAAAACTGCAATGCAATTCCAGTTAACACACCTTGGTACTCATCACAAATATGCCTATTAAAAACTTCTAATGTACTATGTGAGGTTGTCACAATGTCACAACCCATGCCTGCTCTGGATTGTCTTATATTTACAAACCTAATTTTTATCTCACATAGTGAAATAAGGGGTTGTCCTGCTTCTCCAGGGTATATCTGTGGTTGGCATGTTAAAACAGTAAAGAAAGCAAAATGAAATTATTGTAAGAAGCATGAATCCTCAACAAGTACAAGACAGAAGCTGAATAATTTATATTATTAGGCCTTAACTCCAAAATGAATATTTTGTACATTCATTGAAACAAAGTGTAAGAATGCATAAAACATGCTTAGGGCTATTCTCAGAACTTTAAGATCAGCATTTGAAAAGAATTCGCTATTTAAGATGATAAATAAAAAGGGCTTTTATCCAATTCTATTTTTTTAAAAGTATTTTGTGTCTGTGTGTGTTTGCGTGCTTGGAAGTCATGTTGTCTTCTGGTGACCCCTACTGGGGCATCAACATTTTTCAGAGAGGTGGCTTGATTGCCTGCCTCTGCATCCCAAGTCCAGGTATTCCTTGGAGGTCTCCCTTCCAAGTACTTGCCAGGGTTGGCCCTGCTTAGTTTCCAAGATCTGACGAGATTGGGCTTGCCTGGCTATCCAGGTCAGGACCAATTCTATTATTTCAAGAGAAGCTATTTAAGTAAAACATGATTATTAAAGGTATTCTTTCTCTGTATATTATCCCTACAACACCATGACTATCATAACCAGATGCCTTTTTAGGATCATAGAGACACACTAAGAAACCTACAGCAGTCTTCTAGGTCAAATGTCTCCATGGCACCTGACAACACCTTTCCTGTCATTTGTCAAGTGCTTTTAGAAAGTGGGTGGGACCAAGAGGGGCTCTTGCCCAGGAGGGCTTCTGATCAGCTGCTGGAGACCTGATTAACTGTGCAGGGAAAAAAAGTATTAGTTCAGTGGCAGCTGCCATCACATTGTTGATTTTATTCTCTCTCACTCCCCCTTTCCCAGCGTATTTTTAAATTACCCACTTCTCCCCTGCAGTTGAGCCTCTTGTGTTTATATGAGAGAGACAGACAGAGCTAAAAAGCGAGACAGTGATTCCCTCCCATTAAAAATGGCTTCTGCTTGAAATGTTAGAAAATTACTATCACTGTTATGTATAACCTCACTCCCTGATGTTTTGTGGCTGGCTCTGTTTCTTGCAGCAGCCATTTTGTGTTTGCATCCACACAGGGCTGCCAACACACATACACTGTCAGGGTGGGGTGTCCCCCGCTGTCAGGTCCCATTCCTGCCACTGCTGGAAGCAGTGGCGGGAGAAAAGTTAAAAATAAGGCCTTGTCTACTTACAGAAAGTTCTTACCATGAGTTCCTGATGATTCTTAGAATTACCCAGAGGTAACAACAGGTACCTCCAGGAATCATCAGGTACTCTTGTGTTAAGAACTTTCTGTAAGTAGTTTTTCTCCCGGGACATTTCCCCTCTACACCTGGCCAATTGCCTACATGCATACCATTCTATATCAGAATCTCATACTACTCTTATCACATTTCAAAGGTGCCCCCCAGGCTTTGTGGATCCTTGTTGTAGGACCTGGAGTCTGACAGTTCAATCAATGGACTTAGAATGGTGTAATTCTGCATATGAGTGCACAGTAAGAAACTGCCTGATTCTCCACAGTATAGATAGCAGGGCTAGATGATGCAGCAACATCCATGGAGAAAGCCCACTTGTGAAAGACCTAGGGTTGACAGGTCCTACCTTGCTGCCGGTGGGGGGACTCCTGATTCTTCCTGGAGTTCTTCTGGTGCAGGAACTTTGCGCGTGTGCCACAAGGATGTCATCTGGAAATTACATCATCATGTCTCTGCCATTGGGGGTGACGCTGTAGGTTTGGGGCAAAACTCTATGGTTTTTTGGGCCTCAAAACCATAGAATTTTGCTTCAAACCTAGAACGTCATCCCTAATATTGGAAATGCAATGACATCATTCCTGGCTGATGTCATTGTGCTGGTGCCAACAGCGCCAGGAGTGGGCCTCTCAGGGTGGGGCTTCCCTGCCAGTTAGCTGGGCTGCAGCGGATTGGAGCCTCCAAAATCAGGGGATCCCCTGGCCCCACCGGCAGAATGGCAACCCTAGAAAGACCAAGGGAATATTATGATATTTGGTGATCAGTGGATGTTGGGTCTGCAGACAAAGAAGAAACAGCCAAAACTGAATGCATATATTTTGATTATATGTTTTCCCTATAGGAATATAGCGGCAGCTTGCTTGCAAGGTTTCCAGTTGTGTTCTTTATGCCTATTCTTATAAACTGCCTAGTACGTATAATGATGCATAAAACTGGGTTACAGGAAAGAAGATCCATAAAGAAGAGTTGGTTTTTATACCCCACTTTTATCTACCCAAAGGAGTCTCAAACTGCCTCCCCTTCCTCTCCCCACACAGACACCCTGTGAGGTAGGAGGGGCTGACAGTGCTCTAAGAGAACTGTGATTAACCCAAAGTCACCCAGCTGGCTTCATGTGGAGGAGTAGGGAATCAAACTCGGTTCTCCAGATTAGAGTCTGCCACTCTTAACCACTACACCTTGCTGGCTCTCTATACCATGCTGGAGGGGGTTGTATAAACCCCCAAGCAGTTCAATATATCTCCCAGGCTGAATTTAACCCTATTAGGGGGAAAAGACAGGACTAGGACTTGGGAGACCCAGATTTGAATACCCAATCTGCCATGGAAGTTTTCTGGGTAACCTTGGCCAGTCATATCCTTTCAGCCTAGCCTACCTCCTTACACATTGCGTGAAAACAATGACATTATTTTACTTCTGGTTCATATCAAATTATTTTTCATCATAAGCCAAGAAATTCCTGAGCTCTGTAACATCTGAAATCTTATTGGGAATTTTTATTTATCTTGGCTTTCAGTTACATACAGAAAACATAAATATATGACTCGTACAGAAAGGGAGGGAAACTCTAAAGAAAATGCAATAAAAGTGAAGTCACAAGAGTATCTGAATCTAATAACTCTGAAATGCAAGCAAAGACTTCAGCCACAGAATTTACTTAACATAAATGGGAATATACATGTATTATTTTTATACTGGAGAGAGCTTAAATTGAATCAAGATGATAGAATTACTGTGAACCAAAGAGAGATTTAAAAAAAAATTAATGTAATGTCTATGAAGTTCTTCTGCCTCTCCAAGTTTATATTAATATGGGTTCTCAAACCAGGGTTTAGTTAATAATTTCCAAACTTAAGGATCTGAATTTTTCTGCAAACAATCCACAAGCATAATTTTTCCATGTTTATAATAAGTTCAAAATGGAAAGCAGGAAAGAATGTTCTTCCTGTGAAGTTTCACACTACAGTAGGACAGTCTTGAAGATGAGAAAGGTCTTCTTCTTTGTGTTGCAGAAGTATGTCCCTAGCTCTGAGACCTTGCTGGTGCATTGAAAAAAGCACCTGTATGTGAGGGAGTCTGACCTAATTACAACTTTGTCATTACACAGAGTTCCTTATTCAGTGGCAGCATGCACAGCTCAGATACTCCCTGAGCGATGTGATGTCTACAAGGAAAGCTGTTTACAGAAGAGATCTTACCAACTGCCTCCTAAACACTGAAAGCGAGGGGGTCAGGCACACCTCCCTGGGGAAACTGTTCCATAGGGATGCCACCTAAAAGGCCCTCTCTCATGTACTGACTAAACAAGTTTCTCTGATTGATGGGACATTCAGGAGGACTTCTCCCTGTGATCTTAATTCCCAGACATGAACATACGGTAGAAGACAGTCCTTCAGATAAGCTGGTCCTAAGCCATGTAGGGCTTTAAAGGTCAAAAACAACACCTGGAATTGGACTCAGGAGTTGATCAGCACCAGTGTAATTGCTGTAATATTGAGATCACATGCTCCCAATTGTTGGCCCCAACCAACAGTTTAGCTGCAGCATTCTGCACTAACTGCAGCCTCTGAACACTTTTCAAGCAGAGCCCCAAGTCAAATACACTGCAACAGTCCAGTCTAGACTAAGGCATGGATCACTGTTGGACAAAAGGACTCCACAGCCGCCTAGTTTTCAAAGATGACTGTTGTGTTGAGGAGCACTCCCAAGCTGTGAACCTGGCTTTTCAAGGGGAGTATAACCTCATCCAAGGCAGGAGAGATCTCAAGTCCCAGATCTGCTTTCTACTGACCCAGAGAACCTCTGTCTTATCTGGATTAAGTTTCAGCTTGTTCACCCTCATCAAATTCATTACTGACTCCAAGCACTGGTTCATAACATCAACAGCATCCTTGGAATTAGGTGTAAAGAATGGTACAGCTGGATATCATCCGCATATTGGTGACATCGCAGCCCAAATCTCCTGTTGACCTCTCCCAGTGGTTTCACATAGATATTAAATAGTATGGGGGATAAGAACAAACCCTGCATAACCCCACAGGTCAATAGACATTGGGCAGAGCAAGAATCCCCCAGCACCACCTTCTGAGACCACCCCCCAGATAGAACTCAAATGAACTTAACATGGTGCTCCCCAGTCCCAGTGCTAAGAGGTAATGGTCAATAGTATCAAAGGTCACTAAGAGATTCAGCAGAACTAGCAGAGTAGCATTCACCCTCCAGTTTTCAGTAAAGATCATCAACCAAGGCAATCTTTGTTCCAAACCACAGCCTGAAGCTACATTGAAATGGTCCAGAAAATCAGTTTCTTCCAAGAGCCCCGGGGAGCTGAGAAGCAACCACCTGCTCAAGTACCCTGACCATGAATGTAAGTTTTCCAGCATAATAGGGTTTAGCGAGGGATTTCCACAACTGTTCTAATCACTGCCCCCTTGAGCACAGATGGTACAACTCCCACACTCAGGGAAGCATTTGCCACTCCCCTTACCCTCTCTTCCTTTCCCCTATCTAGTGGCTTTTAACAGCCAGGAAAGGCAAGGGTCAAGAACATAGGTGATAGTCTTGCCTCTCCAAGGAAACTCCACATCCTCAGACTCCACAAACTGAAAAAATATTCATATAAATCAGACAAGCAGTTGCCAAAGGTACATCATCTGAACATACATTCACATTGGCATCGATCCAGAGTAGATCTGGGTGATTTTTTTTGCAAAAGTATGTTGTAAATTGATCACCTGGGCCATGATGTAAAACCCCTGGACCACACAAAACAGCTCAGCTGGACAATTACATGAATCATGTAGCCTTAGGGCGTGCACCATTTTTGTTACCTTTATTTTTTTTATACTGAGCCCCACTCTTCTTTTATTATTTGCTCATTTATGCAGATAATGCTGTTGAATTTAGTCCTTTCTTCTCTGAAGGAGTCTGTTCCCTGGAACCCATGGTTACTTGCTGTATCTGCTAGAGATAATATATGACTTCTCTGGCTTGCAAGGAAACTCCTCCTCCTCTTACAAGAAAATGGTGGTGCCCATACTGTATGTCAATATGGGTGCTTCATTACTGTGGGAAACAAGCCATAGTTGAAAGCCACTAACCTTGCCGTGAACAGAATAGGTATGCCCATCAGCAGAGCATAGAGGACTAAGTGCAGCTTGGCTGACTGGCATGGTAGCCAGGTTGTTGTAGCTGATGCCACTGGTGAAGACCTGACACAGATGGGGAGCAGGGAGAAGGGTGCCCAAGATGAAGTGAAGTGAAAAAGGAGCCCAAATTGGCTTGGCTTGCTGAACTGTGTGATAGATAATGACAATAGAAGAAGAAGAAGAAGAAGAAGAAGAAGAAGAAGAAGAAGAAGAAGAAGAAGAAGAAGAAGAAGAAGAAGAAGAAGAAGAAGAAGAAGAAGAAGAAGAAGAAGAAGAAGAAGAAGAAGAAGAAGAAGAAGAAGAAGAAGAAGAAGAAGAAGAAGAAGAAGAAGAAGAAGAAGAAGAAGAAGAAGAAGAAGAAGAAGAAGAAGAAGAAGAGGAGGAGGAGGAGGAGGAGGAGGAGGAGGAGGAGGAGGAGGAGGAGGAGGAGATTGGATTTACATCCCCCCTTCACTACCTGAAGGAGTCTCAGAGTGGCTTACAATCTCCTTTCCCTTCCCTTCCCCTCCTCACAGCAGACGCCCTGTGAGGTAGGTGGGGCTGAGAGAGCTTTTTTGAGAACTGCTTGTTGAGAGAACAGCTCTGAAATAATGCTACTGTAGTTGCTGCCAAGTATGAGAAGAAGAAGAATGAGCAGGAATTGACAGAACTGTGTTCATTGCCTCATCTAGGCACCATGAGATGTGGTGGTAGAAGGCAGTGCAAAATCTAAGAGGAGCCCTGCTGGATCAGACCAATGGTCCATTTAATCCGGCATTCTGTTTCACACAGTAGCCAACCAGATAGGTTGAGCCAATGTGCTGTGTCTGGGAGCTGCAGCCGGTCCCACCCCAAACTAATTAGTGCTGGTGTTCAGGTGCTGCCTCTGACAGACCAACCTGTTTTCGAGGATCCATAAAAGTCAGGCATGTGGCTTCCATGTTACTATCTGCCCAGCCTGTGCTGGGACTTTACGAGGAGCAAGCCAGGGATTGCAACACAGCTGTCTCAAAGTGACTCAGCTTGTTTTTCCAGCCATCAGTCCAGATGGGTCCAGCTGTGCTGCATTTGTGAGCTGGTCACACACTGGATCTGATTTTCTGAGCAGGTATAGAACTAGAAGTCCTGGTCATAGAGCCAGTGCCATGGTAGGATAATTCTGTCTTAAAGGTTAATATAAGGTTTACCACTCTCCTCCACAGAACGGCAAGTTAATTTTTGCTTGCCTGTGGAGACTTATTGTCAGGTAGTCCTGCCATGATGGATGGAGGGGAGGGGAGGATGGCTATGGGCGCCATGGTGGCGTGACGGGCGGGAGGTTGGGAGGTTGGGATCGTAGGGGTGTTGATTTATGCCTGGTGTGTGAGAATGGAATGTGGCTCTGGCAACCCCTATCTCTGGTAGACTGGACGTTCTGACCTTGAGGAGTCAAGCTGCGAGCTTTCCTATCGCTTTCAAAGCTGCAGCTTTGCTGAGACTAATGGGGGCGGTGGGAACTTCATTAGCGTAGTAACTTTCGATTCCCATTCGCATGTTATTCCCTGATTGGTAGAAGGGGGGGTCCCCATTCACCCCCTTCCCTGTATAACCGCCTGCTTTGTGTAACCAAGTTATTCTGAACAATGTATCTGTACCAGTAACCTTTCTATTGCAGCTTTATAATAAACGCTATTCTTGTTTGAACCGCAAGGCATGGTGTTTGGCTGACTGAGTTAGGGCTTCTGACACTTATGGATCTAGCTGGATTCCACAATGATCTGTGGGATTTACCAGGGCCTGTTGGTGGTTTTCTTGATGAGTGTCCAGCTCAATTATTTAGGGTAACTTGGAATCTGACTTCCCTGAAATTAGAGTCCCAAACTGATAATGATTTGGTCTTTAGCTGTGATGTTCTCATGCACTTTTTTGCAGATAAAATTTCATAACTCAACCATGAGCTTGCTGCCATTTTGAAGGCTGGTAGTATACTGGAGGCTCCAATGGCGCTGTCTGGTCCTGTTTTGGGCCACTTCTGCTTGCTCTCCCTGCAGGATGTTGACAGAATTCTGATGGCTGTGAAGTCTACAACCTGCTCCTTGGATCCTTGCCCCTCTTGGCTGGTGAAAGCCAACTGAGGGGTAATGAGCCCCTCTGAGGTAGATTATTAATCAGCCTCTCTCTCAGGGTTCCTTCCCTTGAAAGAGGCCATAGTTAGGCCCCTTTTTAAGAAACCATCTCTAGATGAAAAAGATCTAACCAATTACTGCCCAGTGTCAAATTTATCATTTCTGGGAAAGGTAAATGATAGAGCAGTGGCTGAACAGCTTCAGGCTTTCCTAGATGAAACCTCCTCACTCAACCCTTTCCATTCCAGCTTCAGGCCTGGTTTTGGGAATGACACTATGCTTGCAGCTCTGGTGGGCAACCTCCACCACCAATTAGATGGATTGGTGCTGTTAATTTTGTTAGAGCTGTCAGCGACATTTGATGCAGTTGACCATTTGGTCCTGATCAACCTCCTGGCCTTGTTGGGGGTCCATGGTATCACCTTGGATTGGTTTTCCTTATTCTTCCAGGGTCGTTCTCAGAGGCTAGCTATCAGGTGCCAATATTTTAACTGTTTTAACTGTTTTGATGATGAAGTTTATATTTTTTTAATGTTGTGAACCACCCTGAGCCCTGCATTACAGGAGAGGGGCAGGACATAAATCTCTAAATAAACAAACAGGGGACAGAGGCCAAGGCCTCCTTATACTGGTAAGGGAACCAAAAAGGTTAAAAAGGGAGGGGGAAGAAAAAAGTAGATGTTTGGCTTGGTTTACATGTATTTTATGTGATTCATAATTGTACCTGGTCATAGGAAAGATGCTTGTGTGTGACATCCACATGTGTACTAATGGTGTTTTTATACTATGTAAGTAACCCAAAATTGTTATCTTTTTATGTACAGTTTTTAATATTTATAATTTGATTAAAATATTTAAAATACAATTTTAGCTTTTTTTGTAATTTACAGTGGTGATTCTATATATCTTTCTTTTTTTCAATTTTTGGTCACCTGGTCTGTTCTGGGTTGAAATTTTCTCCCCCCATCTCTTAAGAATATAAGAACAGTCCTGCTGGATTGAACTGATAATCCATCAAGTCCAGCATCCTGTCTCACATGGTGGCCAACCAGTTCCTCTTTTTGTTCATTTTCGCTCCTTCCATTGGTATTCAGAGGTTTACTGCTTCTGAATGTGGAAGTTCCCTTTAGTCACATGGCTAGTAACCATTAATAGAACTATATTCCATGAATCTATTGAATCCCCTTTAAAGCCATCTATAAATCCTTTGGCAGTGAAGTCCACAAGTAGTAATAGGGTATACACTTCTTTTATTCTTCAGAATTGGAAACGATTTGACAGCTGTCCCCCTACCTCGCGATTGTCTGGAATGGAGAAGGCTGCATTGTACAGGAAATGTTTATGATTCAGTCAGAAAAAATGCTGGGAAAAGGGAAACAGCAAGCCTCTGTGGATTTTTTTTTTTAATTTTGTACAAGGGAAGCAGGGGTTTGCATGTGTGCTTACTGCAAACTAGTATTTTTTTTTGAAACAGAGAACCGGCAAGCCTGTGGGATTTTTTTGTACATTGTGCAAATAATGTTTACTGCAGAAATGACTGTGTGAGATGCCCCACCCAAAGGCAGATGGTTCCCAGAGCCCTCAGAGCAAAGCACCAGTGCTTGCAAAGCGGCCCCCCCCCCAAAAAAAGGCATAGGTTTCCCCCTCTGTTACTGGAGAGAAGGAAAAAGCCATGTTCCTTTTAAAAAGGCAAACTACCCATAGAAAGCAGTGTTAATTCGAAACACAGAGCGAGAGAGAGAGAGTTCTGAAGAATAAAAGAAGTGTATACCCTATTACTACTTCCACATTTTTATCACTCATTAAGTAAAGAAGACTTTCCTTTTGTTTGTTCAGAATCTACTGCCCTTCAACTGTGTTGGATACCTCTGAATTCTTGTATTCTGGAAGTGGAAGAAAAAGTTATCTCTGTCCACACTCTCCACCCCATGCATAATTTTATAAACCCCTATCATGTCCCCCTTAGTTTTCACCTGCCATGGAACAGACAGATCAAACATGGCTCCATTATTGGGATTTTGTTTCTCACCATTCCCCCTCCTTTTCTCTTTATTTCTTTCATTCCCCCTGACTATTCTCTCTTTCTCTCCATTGACTCCCTCTGCATCTAGAGTCTCCTTCTCAAAAGAGAGTTGTCCCCATCATGGTTGGATGGGAGGCCACCTGGAAACCCTGTGTATGCTGCCTTGATTTCCATGATGACAGAAGAGGGGAAATGAATGTAACAAATATTAATACACGAAGTGGCTGGGGTAATATAATAATAGCATAATCCAATACTGGTTTGCAGATTGGTAGGTTTGGCATGTTTTTAAACTAAATTCTTTATGGAGTCTTATTATTTTTGGCATTTGAAAAGTTCAAATAAAAGTAGAAGTTAATCTAATTTCCCTGTTTCCTAGGAAGGTAGGTACACAGAGGCTACTATGGAATAAAATCAAAGTGTTATTTAAGATTGCCTTTAACCCTTATTGCCTTGCATTGATGAGAAACCTAGGCTGTTGCCAATGGAACAACGAGTGACAAAATACATTTACAGGTCTTATTGCTGCAAAGGTGCTGACTTTCTTTTTTAAAGGATCTTAAGTTTGATTTCAAGGGCATGACAATGTTTCTTTAACATCAGTAAGATGCTTTATTACTGCATGCTGAGCTAAAGCACCCTGAGAAAGTCCTGATGGAAATAAGATGTGCAGGTCATGATCCAGTTCAAAGGTGATTAATTGGTTCTACTTTTAACCATCCTCAGAAGTCTAATCTGGATCCCAGAAAACCTCTGGTGCACCATTTCTTTGACTAGCCAACCATTTGGATTTTTCCCACTTTGTGCCAATTTTCATTTTAAGGTCAAGAACAACAACACAAGGAAAGCTGAACAAGGTAGGTTAGGAGCTATGGAGGAGGCACTTGCTTAAATTAAAATTTCATTATCCAGATCCTAAAAATCTTACAGCCAGCCTTTTAAAATCAACATGTTAAAACTATTGTAACATTTCTGAGTCTCTTCCCAGTTTCTATCCACACAACATTGCTAATGTATTTGCACTTACAGAATGCACAATCATTTTGGATTCTATAAAGAAACTCTCACATTATGGTCCCTTCACTCATATACACTCAAATAAAGCACATTAACCTACAGGGGCCCCTTCCCACTATGTTGCAGGTGTTTGCTCCCTGTTAAATGAAGAGAATCATTAAAATGGAGAGTGGTAGGAAAGTAGGCTAGAATTCCTGACCAGGTGTCCTTCTGTGAGAGAGACACTATTTTGCAGCCTTCAGCCTCATTTCCTCACAGCTGTAAAACCGGATGGCCAACAAAAGACACAGCAGCCACACTGGGGCTGTATGGAGCATTTTGCCAGAAACAATGAATGCACAGTTGCAAAAATATGCACAGCCAATTGAAATCTGCCTCTCTCGTCACCTGGTGATTTATGTCCTCCAGCTATTGAAACTGAGATTTGTGAATCCATATACATATTACAAAATGTCACCGCTTCCAACTAGCATTAGGCCAGGGGTGTTGAAAATAACAGGCATGAACTTGCCAGCTTTCAGTATGTGGTAGAGAGGATGTGCTCAAAGCACCTGCCCCAAATCCTTCCTGGTTTCACAGCTAGATAAACTGTGGGGGCAACAAACTCTCCAACTATGGCAATGCTTCAGCACAGGGAACAGAAATCTGCACAAGAGGTTTAAAATATATAGCAAGCTAGTGATATGTCACTGGGAAATGACAAACTTGCTCATTAAAACATTATCTGTATCAGTGCCATTGCTCAGTTCCCTCTGGCCAAGCTTCCTCCTGTTCTTAATGAAAAGTTGAAGGAAAAGTGCCTCACTTACCAGTTTCCATTTTGCCATCTTGGGCCGCAGGCCCTTCGGGAATGACGCTCTTCACCTGCAGAAACTCATCAGGTTCATCCCCACCAATGATGGTAAATCCAAAACCCATATTGCTTTTTTTAAGAGTTGTGCTGAGAAAAGTCCCCTTCAACTGTGAGGCATCCCGGGTGAAAAGCGGTTTTTCTACATCAGCCAACATAAAACAGAAACACAAACCACATTTGGGTCACACAGTTAAAAATGCCTGGCTTCTCCTAGCGAAGAAGCAGCAGCAGCAGGGCGAGCATTTGGGAAACATAAAAAGCAAAATGAAAGCACAAGCATTCTGACAAAAAAAGAGCATTATTTAGTTATCCTCTTTTAATGCAAAAATAAACGGGTGAAGGATTTGCTTACCTATGCTATTGTTCCTCTCAGTAAATTCTTTGCTAACTTGGGAACTGCATTTTTGGGGTATGAAAGCAGCTGTCCAAAAGTGAAATATTATATTTGTGGTAATTACTTGAAATGGAACAATATTTTGTTTGGTGAAGAAGCATTGTCAAATAATAGTAATATTGACTTTCTTTCTTTCTTTCTTTCTTTCTTTCTTTCTTTCTTTCTTTCTTTCTTTCTTTCTTTCTTTCTTTCTTTCTTTCTTTCTTTCTTTCTTTCTTTCTTTCTTTCTTTCTTTCTTTCTTTCTTCTCTCTCTCTCTCTCTCTCTCTCTCTCTCTCTCTCTCTCTCTCTCTCTCTTTCTGAATGTGACAGGTAATGTTTATAACGTGAGACAGTTCACTGGCCTCAACATCTGCTTTCTGAGCAATTCTGTGAGAAGTGTGACAAAGACCAGCAGGCAAAAGAAAAACCTCACCTGACATCCAGTGCCTCTGTTCTGTGCTTGATTGTGTGAGAAAAGGTATGGGAAAAGGTGAGAAGATTGGGGGGGGGGTGTTTTCAACTTAGCTCACTATTTTTTGACAAAAGTGCAGCCAGGGTAAGCAGCAGCACTCAGACATACCATACAACCTGTAAACTCCGGCATTGTCCCGCCGACACTGAGTCAGGTCACTCACACTGCGAGACCTCTGAGGAGCAGGGCGCGGGTGAACATGACTGGGCCTAGGTAATGTTGCTGGAGTGCTTTCTACTGTTGCAAAGGAGAACAAGCCTCATTCTTTGGCTACAACCTTATGTAAAAATTTAACTCTATCCCCAATATAGATTGTTGACCAATTTTTTCCTGTGAGCATTCACTTTTGCACTAAATTATGAATAGGGCTGCTAAGCCTCCTGCTGTGGCAGCTCTTGTTACCTGCTGTCACTTGGAGAGGCAGCAGGAGAAAAAAAAATGTACAGCACTACATTATTTCCAGGGAAAACCCAGAAGTGATGTTGGGTAGCTCTACAAATCTCCAGAAACATTATGGTAAAACCATAGAGCTTCTGGTGAGTGCTAAAAGTACCCAACGTCATTTCTCAGTTTCTCCCAAAAGTGATATCATAGAGCACATACCATTGTGCCCCCCATGTCCCCACCCCCAAAGCTCCCACAACTCAAATTATGATTCTTACTTTCATAATTCCCCACTAAATAGTAGTACAGAGTCATTGATTTCAAAATGAGAAGCAGCTTCCTACAGAAGTTCAAGCAATTTCAACAGGAGTTGCAGCCCAGTTTGGATGTGTGCCTTGTAAACAATCTCTTTGTGCCTAGGACAATAGTCCGCTATAAACTGTGAACAGTTGGGATAACATAGAAGAAAAATGAGCCAACCCCCTTTTTCCATTGGGTTCTTCCTCTCTTGGAATCTCCAACCATCTGGGCTTCTAAAAAAATTTCTGGAGCCTCATCTGTTCACTCCCAAGATTCTCCTTCTCCATGCACAAAATATGCTCTACCAGCCAAGCAGTCTGTTCTTTGTTTTTTCTCAGTCAGGAAGAAAATAATTGTTTCTTGTCTTGGGGCAAGCCAGACGAGATACTCGGAGACTGATAAAGGGAAAGTATTTGTCCATTCTTCCCTTCCAGGCCTAATAAGTGCCTATAATCTCTAACACTTCCTGTACTGCAGCCTGGATCCAAATGAGGGCTCTGAGCAACTTCTGCATACCTTCAAAAATATTGGGAAGATCCATTTCCCAGGTTCTCATTTCACTTGGCCCTTAATAAGGGTCACGTGATTTCAAATAATATATATTTAAGCTTAGAAATTTTCTGATTGCCATCTGAACCCATCACCAAAATAATGTTTGTTTAAATACTTAGTAGGGAAAAATACTTTGCATCTTACTTAATGCTGTACTTAACAATGTTGTAATCAAAATAAACAGAAAACATAACGGAATGGTTTCAGTTTTAAATATGCTGCACTGGTACATTACTGTACCTCGGAAACCTTGGGCTGGCATAGGCTTTGTTCCAAGTTCTGCGTTGGGCATGATACACTGTTGAAGCTTCCTTTTAGCTTCCAGAACAGGATTTTCAAATTGTGTCCTTCTATTTATGTGGCTGGGAAAAAAAAGAAATAACCTGTCAATCAAAGGTAATTCACTTCAAGGCCAACACTGTGAATGATGGTCACTTACATGGTCAAAGTCTACATAGATCAGCCACTACATTTGCTGAACTGTGTTCATTTGAGAAGCCTTCTAGCAGTGGAAGTGGGAAACAGGTATGTGTCCGCTAGGGTTGCTAGCTCTGGGATGGGAAGTACATGGAGTTTTGGGGGAAAACCTTGGAAGGGTGGAGTTTGGGAAGAGGAGGAGAGAGCACAGCAGGAATATGAACAGTGCTTGCCCACAGAGCAGGAGCTAGCTTTGCCCGCCCTCCCCATCTTCTTGAAGGAAGCACAAAGGTGGGGCAAGCCAGTAGGGGCTCAGTGCGGGAGCACTGGCCAATTGAGGGCTGGCTTGCTGGCCAGGTCTGGTGGCAGCCACCCTCCTTCCTGAGTCCTTCCTCAGTCCAGACTAGTGTGAACTCGAAGGTGGACCAGAGCTGCACTACTGGGCAGTGAAAGGTCCCACGTGGCCTTCTATGCCAGGCACAACTGTGGGAGTCCAAAGATGAAGAGGATACCCAGGAGTCAGGTGGCGGAGTAGGAGAGGTGCTGGATGACCCATCCAAAATTGGTAAGTCCTCCAGTCCACTAGGAGCAGGTCCCATCATCAGGACTCCACAGGTTCCGGCTACTGCAGTGCCCCCACAGTGGTCTCAGGGGGGTACAGGGGCTAGTGGTGGCGGGAAATGACACAGCAGGGTTGCAGGAGTTGCATTTTAAAAGTTTTTAAATTTAGATTTTATTCTGTATATTATCTCTGTTTTTTCCTTCTTTTTCATACTATGTTTGTATTGTATGCTGGTCTTAAGACCGTAATAATAAAACTAAACTAAACTAAACACAATAGGGCAGGTATGGCAGGGCCCTGGACCCTCCCTCACACCAGGTGCCATGCCTATGCTGAGCATGCCCTCTGGGGTCATGTCTGTTCTGGGCTGTTCTGGGCAGGGGGCCGCTTTGGTGGGGCGGGGGGGCGCAGAACCCAGCAGCAAACCTTCCCTTTGCCTACATGGAGATGTCTCTCCTCCTGTGGGATCACCTACTGAACCATTTAAACCACTACTGCTTTCAGCTCCCCATGGCTTTTGGGGGGAGAAGAAAGCAGGGTTTAAATGGTTCTGAGACATTTAAACCACTGCAGCTTTTTGTTCCCTGTGGCTTTCCGCCGGGAACAGAAAACAGGGTTTAAATGGCTCTGCTTTCTGCTCCTTGTGAAAAGCTTCAGGGAACAGAAAGGAAGGTTTAACTGGAAGGGGTGAAGTACTTTCCTGGGAGCTCTTCACCCCCATGTTTCTGCTGGCTGTGACTCACTGCAGCCAGCAAAAAGGTGGGAGAGCAGAAAGGTGGAAGAGAAGTCCCTTCCCAGGAGATCTCCCCCCTTCTGCTGGCAGCGGTGAGTTCTGGCCAGCAGAAAGGTGGAAGGGAAGTCCCTTCATGGGGGATCTCCCCCCTTTCTGCTGGTCACTGTTCTTTCAAAGTTTAAGGGGATTGTCGAAGACAGCTTGAAACAGCTGCATGGTGGGGAGTGCTTCCCTACTGCACAACTGTTTTTGTACTCTTTTGCAATCCCTTTAAACGTTTGCAATCCCTTTAAACAATCATGCTCCCCACCTCTCAGCTGTTTTTCAGGCTTTCTGCAAACCCCATTTAAAGGGATGGCGGTCCCTTTCAATAGGGTTTGCAGGACCACAAACTGCACAAACTAGTTTATTTCCTCCTGGTTCAGTTCGGGATTCAGTCACAAACCACAAACTGAACCACACTTTCCCAGTTCATACCTTTCCCTAGTCCTGACTGCCCAATGAATCTGCCATGTTCAGAAATAGTATATCTTTGACAAAGAGAGCTTTGATTTTTGAATGCTTATATGGTTGGTCTTTAAGGTACTTATGGGCTAGAATCCTGCTCCTCTACTGCAGAGCAACATGGCTACCCATCTGAAACTCTTTGAATACCAGTTGCTGATAGTGAGGCATAGGGACAGATGGATATGTAACTTCCAGGTGGAACTATTCTGGCACAGCCATTGTCTCCTCAGATGCCACCACTGGCTGAATCCAGGGCTACTTGTCTTGGATCTGGCCCATGGCCAACATGGCAGGAAGTGATGGGACAGCCTGCACCCAATGTCATCACCAGTGCTCCCTCTAAACTGTGGAGTCTTGTGAGCAAAAAATCTACTTCTGGAGCTATTGGCATTAAAGTTGTGAATGAGTAATTTGGCTGCTGCATAAATTAGTTTGCTCTGGAGCCATCCTTCCTGAGCTAAGACAAAAATGTGTGAGCCAGAGGCTAAAAACTGTGAGCTAGCTCACATTAACTCAGCTTAGAGGGAACACCGGTCATCACATTGCTTAGGCCCAGGATGCTGAAGGAGATGATGAGAGACCTTTCAGTACAGTATACATCAAGGGAGATCTGTTGCCCTCTTTGGAGGCTGTCTGGAAGCCTCTGATAGTCATGAAGGGAAACAGGATACCAGACGAGAGGAACTTTTGGACTGATCCAGTAGGGCTCATCTTATGTTCTTAGTTTGGTAACATGTGGCACTATAGAATAATTAAGAATGGTGTAGAGAGCTATGCAGCTATTAAAAAGTACACATGAATGAGAATTTCATTAGATATACAAGCAGTAATATAATTATCATATATATCAAAACCATTTGCTAGATACCTCTTATTTTGGAATAACATAACAGATTTTCATCTCTATCAGAACATCAGCATTGTATATAAAATAATGAATGCCCCTCCATCATAGTATCATTATAAAACATATACCTGTAGTCAGGGGTTTTTTTTGCGGGGGGGGGAGGACATGCTGGAATGGAGTTCTGTAATCCCTTCAACAAAACTTTTAAAAAATGTTTAAAAGTTCATGAGTTTTCAGTATATAGACTGAAAACTTCATTTGCCTCTAGAGAGTTTTGGCACCTCTTATTCCCCCCCCCACAAAAAGCCCCACCTATCATGCTCTGCTCTGGTGAGGTAGTGACTATGATCAGACAAGTATAGGGAGAGGAAGCTAGCAGGCAATCCAATGAAAGAATTACTTTAAACTCTGCAGGCATAGTGGTGGTGGTGGTGGTGGTGGGGAAGGTTGTGCCTTCATAAAGGCCATTGAAATTAGGGGCTGGGATTCTATTCTGATCAGGAAAGTTTGAGACCTTCAATCATCCTATGGAGCTTTCCTCCAACAGCTCCCCAGTGTCCTTCCATTTGTAGGAAGGCTCCTTTGGCTGGAGGAATATTCAAAGTTGCTGAGTAGAGTGGTAGGATACTGGCCACTACATTTGAAAACCTATTTGTGTGCTTTACTTTCACTGTTTCCAATATGGATTTAGGTATGCCTATTTTTGGGGGGGATCATATCTAAAATTAATAGTTGCTTAGAGCAAAAGTAAAAATTCCTCAGGGAACCAGAGGCAGCTAACCAACTAGGCAGCCTCAGACAATGGCCAGGAAGGGGGTAGCCCCTGGTGCCTCCAGCCTCAGTGCTACCACCTGGGTTATGAGGCCAGAAGGAGGTTTGGATGCACCACAGCTGGACAGTGTCAGGTTTCCCAGTCAAGTCACTCAACAACGTTCCTTCAGAAGTTTCAGTTTATTGAGAGCTAGTACTTAGGACATCATGAACTCTTGTGTCGGGAATGGCGGGCTACAGTCCAGGAACACCAGTTATACCCTTTTCATACAAGACCCCCTGATATATCAAAGCCAATAAGCAAGCAAGCCTGAAAACTCAGGCAAAGAGTAACAACCCACACATTCCCAAAATATGCCAGCCAAGCTGACATCCTGCCCCTCTGAGGGCCCCCCTCCACCCGACTTCCCTGGGAATTTGGAATGGAACTCCCAGATGAGCCAGGGGGGTTGAATATCAGAGACTCCCGATGCTCTGGCCCAAAATCCACCCATTCAACAAAACAATACAAGTGATTCCGTTTCATCTTCCAGTCCAGGATGCGAGAGACTTCAAAATGCTGTTTGCCATTCACCATCAAAGAGGGTGGCTGTGGGCAATGCAGTTGCCAGACATTTGGCCCCGGATCCTTTTTTAACAAGCTGTTATGAAAAACAGGGTGCAAATGTTTTAAACTCTTGGGGACTGTCCCGGCCCGGGCCGGGACGAGCACCACCCCCCGAGCGGGGACGGCGCTGGAGCGACCGGCTCTCCCACGAGTCCCCGAAATGCACCTGAAGCCCCAGTCTGGGGCGAAGAGGGAGAGGCCGGGAGGCTGGCGGAGGAAGCCCCGGCGGGGACGGGCGCGGCTGCGACGGGCGGAGAGGAGAGGAGAGACAGCCGGGGAGAGCTCGGCCGAGCCCGCGCAGCCTGCGAGCAGTGGGGGCGGGGTCCGGAAGCGGGGAGGAGAGCCGGAGGTTGAGAAGACAGGCAGTCCAAGGCGGGGCCGCAGGAGGACGGATGGAAGGCACAGGGGCGATCTCGGCGTCCTGGGTTTTAGGCGGGGGTGGAGCCAGAGGGCAGGTGGAGTCCGGAGGTTGGCGGGGGTAATAAAAGGAAGGTGAAGGGGCAGCAACCGGGGAGGAGGACATCTGGACTGGCTGGGGAAAGGAGGGAGCGTTAAGAGAGAGAGAGACTCCCCCCTGAAGCCCTGCAGGTGTGCCTGAGGCCAGGTTCCAGAGTGGGACGTGGAGAAGTGAGGAAACTTGCCCACCGGACCCACCATCTGAGGTTGCTCGTGCCCAACTCCTTTGAGGGCCTCGCCAACACACGGCTCCGTGTACCTCTTCCCCAGGGTGAAAGCAGGCAGAAAGTAGCACCAGTGGCCACGGCCACCGGAGACACGTCGCTCCCCGGCGCAGACGGGCGTGACAACGTGGTGGAGAATGCGGGCAGACACGACCCGACAGGTAAACCACGCCCCTTTTTGCCAACTCCCCAGGGGTGGCGGCCGCCGGGCCTCTGGGCCGCAAGCACTTCCGCAGCGGGAACCCGCGACGACACGCCACTGCCGGAGGAACCCACCTCATCAGAGGAGACGGACTCTGACAGCAGCCAAGACTCAGTGAAGCAGGGGCCAGGGAAGGAGAGCACCGCCACGCCCGAGATGGATTTGGCACAGTTTGGCCAGTGGATGGCCGAACACCAGACGAAGGTCCTTCGGGAGATCACCCAACAGCAACAGCAAGTGCAGGCCGCCCTGATGCAAGACCTACACCAGGCTCTACAGTCGGTCGGCCAGGCAGTTGCCGGGGCAGGAACAGGTCAAGCCGCTGCCAAGACCCCCTGGCCCCCGCTGACCAAAATGGGGCCAGAGGACGATGCCGAGGCCTTTTTGGAAGCCTTTGAGAGGGCCGCTGCAGCAGCCCGCTGGCCAGCTGACCAGTGGGCCTGCATCCTCGGACCCTACTTGATGGGAGAGGCGCAGGCGGCCATGAAGGCCTTACCCAAGGAGGAGGCGACGGATTATACAAAGTTAAAGGTGGCCATCTTGGACCGGCACGAGATTATGCCAGAGTCATATCGTCAGCGTTTCCGGGCCTATGTGATTCCCCCGTCTAGCTGGCCACGGGCTGTTATCGCCACTTTACATGAGTGGGCCACGCGGTGGCTTAGCCCCACAACAGCCGATGGGAGACGTGTCGTGGAATTGGTGGTCCTCGAACAGCTGCTGCAGGTGCTCCCTCCCCGGACACGGCATTGGGTGGCCTGTTGCCGACCCACCCACCTCTCTGAAGCACAAGCCCTCTGGGAGAATTTCCAGGCAGCGGAATATCGGGATCCACCCTCGCGACCGGAGACACCACGCCTGAGTAAAGGCCCGCCGCACGTGGGTCGAGGGACCGGGGCAGCGGACAGCACTAAACCAGGGGACTCCAACCCCCGTGGAGGTCGTGCTCGGCCAGGATTGGCACGGGCCGGACCTCTACCCTTCCTTCCCCGAGGCCCACCAGGGCGTGCTCCCAGCATCAGTATCGGGGGCGCAACCCAGGCGCCCCCCTTGCCCAGAGGGCCAGCAAGCCCCGCCCCTACCCCTGCAGGAGTGGGGCCTTGTTTTACGTGCGGCCAGTGGGGCTATCTCAAGCGGGACTGCCCGATGATGGAGTGCGACCTGGGGGAAGAGTATTCCATGCAGGCCGCAGAAACCCGTGAACGACCCCCAGCCTGGACATTACCGGTCATCATGGGTGGTAGGAGCTTAGACGCCCTGCTGGACAGTGGGAGTTCTATCTCGATGGTCCTCTCCCACCTACTCCCCCCAGGGTTGCCCATACACCGCTGGGCGACCATTGTTTGCTTTCATGGTCATGCTGAACGGTGCCCTGTGGTCAGCATCCCACTGCGGTATCTCGGACAGGTGGTGGAGGTACCCCTGGCCCGGATGAAAAAGCTGCCCTGCCGCCTTCTGCTCGGATGAGATGCACCCGGCATCCAAGAAGCCATAGAGGCCTATCATGCGGGGCGGCGGTCTGCAGAACGACCCGGCGTCACTGGACCTGAGGTGGTCGCAGCAGCAGAAGAGGAGCATAATGAGGCACAGCCCCCAGAGACAATCAGAGATCCGGGGGAGGGGCCGTCTGCCCAGGCGGGGACAGGGGCGGATCTGAGACTGCAGTGGACAGGGGAGCAGAGATTCCTAATAGCCCAAAGCCACGACGAGAGCCTGGAGAAACTGCGCTCGCAGGTGGCGGTAAGAGACGGGAACGTACTAGATCCCAGGTGGGTGGGACGACTCCCACACATCCAGCAGCGTGAAGCCATATGGTACAGGGTGGCCAAAGGAAGGTTGGGCCCTATAGATCAGCTGCTGGTCCCGACAGAGTTCAGGGAAGCCGTCATGGGACAAGCGCATGAGCACCCGTGGGCGGGTCATCAGGGTTTTAAGAACACGATGACCCGGTTACTGGCCCACTTCTTTTGGCCCTCGATAGCACGGGATGTCAAAGGGTTCTGCAGGGCTTGTGCTGTATGTCAGCAGATGAATGTCCAGGCCGCCCCGAGGGCACCCCTGGCCCCTCTAGAGACTATAACGGGTTCCCCGTTCCATAGGATAGCTATGGACTTTGTGGGGCCTCTACCCCGCACCCCCCGGGGAGCGCGATACATATTAGTCATCATGGACTATGCCACTCGGTATCCGGAGGCTATACCCCTCCCCAGTTTGAAGAGCATTTTTTCGCGCATGTGGGCCTCCCGGGGGAAATACTAACAGATCGGGGATCCCTGTTCACAGCGCGTTTAATGCGCCAGGTCTGCGACACCCTTCAGATCCGGCAGTTATTTACATCCGTCCACCACCCGCAAACAGATGGTTTGGTGGAACGAATGAATCAAACCTTAAAAGGGATGCTGCGGAAGGTGTCGCAAGATCGTCCAACGGCCTGGGATCTCCTCCTGGACCCCATCTTGTTTGCTATAAGGGAAACCCCACAGGCCTCCACTGGCTACACCCCCTTTGAGTTGCTATATGGGCGGAACCCACGGGGTATCCTTGGTGTGGTGGAGGAACAATGGGCCCGGGCCCCGACTCAGGAGGGGACGGAGGAAGTGGGAGAGTATGTAACCCAGTTGCGGGACCGCCTAGAGTGGGTACGGGGGGAAGCAGGGCGCAATCTACAGAAAGCCCAACAGACCCAGAAGCGGCAGTATGACAAAAACACGGTACCCCGGGCGTTTGTTGAGGGAGACGCCGTCCTGGTCTCACACCATGCCCTAGCCCGTCCGCAGGGAGACCCCTGGCAAGGTCCCTTTCAAATCTGCAAAGTCCTTGGGCCCCTCTCATATGAGGTACAGTGTGGCCCTCATGCACGACAAAGGAAGAGATTGCACGTTAACGACCTGAAGGAGTGAAAGACTCGAACTCCGCCAGAGCAGGTGTGTTTGGAGGATGATCCGTTCTGCCTGAGAGAGGGACCTTTGCCCTGGACAGCAGAGCCTGGAGATCCTGGACTCCCTCCTTTAGATCCAGAACGGACACTGGTTCAGAAAGCCCAATTGCGGGACATCATTGAAAGGGTACCAGGGGTCTTTGCAAATACCCCGGGGTGTACCAACATGGCAGTCCACTACATCCCTAAGACGCCCGGCCAGGTGGCCCGTGCTCGATGGCGGCCTGTACCACAGAAGAGGTGGGAAGTGATCAACCACGAAGTGCGGGAGATGCTACAGCTAGGGGTGATAGAATCATCACAGAGTGCGTGGCGTAGTCCTATAGTGTTGGTGCCAAAGCCAGATGGGTCCGTACGCTTCTGCGTGGACTACCGGGAAGTGAACCGGCTCTTGCAGTTTGACGTGTATCCCATGCCACGTGCCGACATCCTAATCGATCAGCTGGGGCAGGCTCGCTATATCTCGGCCATCGATTTGACGAAAGGGTATTGGCAGGTTCCGGTACACCCGCCCGATTGAGAAAAGACGGCATTCGCTACACCCCAAGGGCTGTTCCAGTTCCGGGGTATGACTTTTGGCCTACAAGGGGCCACCGCCACATTCCAACGGCTAGTGGACACAGCCCTGGCGCAGTGTGAGGGGTTCGCCAGGGCGTACATTGACGACATAGTGATCTGTAGCCCTGACTGGCCCACACACCTACAGCATCTGGAGAAAGTCCTGCTAGCACTCAAGGAGGCGGGGCTGCATGCCAACCCAACCAAAAGCAAACTGGGGTTTCAGGAAGTGCGGTATCTGGGGTTAGTAGTGGGACGGGGGCAGCTGCGCCCCCTCCCGGAGAAGGTGCTCCTGGTAGAACGACACCCGCAACCCACGACCAAACGACAGTTGCGCCGGTTCCTTGGGGTCGTGGGCTACTATGCCAAATTCATTCCCCACTTTGCGTCCCGAGCAAGCCCTCTTACGGATTGCCTTCGGAAAAGCGAGCCCAACAGTATACAATGGACCCCTGCCAGAGTCGCGGCCTTCGAGGCCTTGCGCCACAGCTTAGCTCAGTCACCCGTCCTCCAAAACCCGGACTTTACACGGCCCTTCACGGTGCATACCGATGCTTCAGACACCGGTCTCGGAGCAGTGCTAACTCAGCCGGCTGAACGTAATTACTCGACAGTTGAGAAAGAGGCTCTGGCGGTCAAGTGGGGCCCTGCAATTTTACCTTGAAAACAACCCTTTTCATCTTGTGGTAGACCACGCCCCCCTGTTATGGCTGGAGCGCATGAAAGATCACAACCCGCGTATCCTACGGTGGTATATGTCTCTTCTTCCCTTCCAGTTCACCGTACAACACCAGGAGGGACGCCGGCACAACGTCGCAGATTACCTCTCCCGTCTCCACGAGGACAACTCCGGGCTGCCATTTAGGGAGGGGGTGTGTAGGCACCTTGCTAAATGGAACAAAGTGTGCCTGCTTGGAGAACAGATCCACCACCACCCATATGACTGTCTTCTCTTTGCTAAGGGGAAGGTCGGTAATGAAGTCCATTGAGACCAGTTCCCAAGGGCGGCTGGGGTGGGCAGTGGTTGCAACAAGCCAGGAGGTTTCTCTGGTCAAGGCTTGCACATGATATATGTTTGGCATGATTGAACAAACAAGGAAATGTCTTTCCGCATACTGGCCCACCAGAACTGGTGCTGCAGTAGATGCAGGGTCTTTACATATCCCAGATGGCCGGCCAGTTTGGACCCATGCACTGCCTCCATGACTTCCCTCCTGAGGGAGGCAGGAACAAATAGTCTGTAATCCTTATACCAACAGCCATTTTCCTATTTCTCCAACTCCCCATCAGATTCCATCTCCCCCTTATTGGTTTCTGAGAAAGCTGAGGCAAACTTCAGTTCCCAGCGTACCTTGGACTCCTCCTTCTGGGCAAAAGCCTGACTACGTGTAGTGACCACACCCCCAATTGGGAGGGGGTGAACATAGAATCAATGACGCCCTCCTGTTGGCTGTTGTGTTGGAGGAAGGGAGACAAGGCATCAGCTAAGGAGTTGGATTTTCCCGGGAAATGGTGCAAGGAGAAATTGAACTTGGAAAAGAAACCTGCCCAACATAATTGTTTGGCGTTTAGGTTCCGGGGAGTGCGTAGCACCTCTAGGTACTTATGATCAGTCCACATCTCGAATGGAACCCTAGCACCCTCCAGCCAGTGTCTCCAGGTGGTTAACGCCAGCCTAATAGCCCCCGCCTCCTTATCCCACACCGATCACTTTCTTTTGGAGGCATTGAATTTATAAGAGACATAACTGAGGGGGTGCCCTTGTAAGATTGCCCCCCCCCCATGGCTACATCCAATGCGTTGACTTGCACAATGAACTTTCAGTTTTCACTGGGGTGGGCTAACACTGGCTCAGAGGTGAACAGAGTCTTAAGATGCTCATATGCTTCTTGGCATTCTGAGGTCCACTGCAACCATGCCGCAGGTTGCTCAGGATGTGGTTGCTCAGGAACTCCACCTCAGGCTGGTTAAACTCGCATTTAGACAGCTTAGCAAACAGTTTGTGGTCATATAGTGTCTGCAACACCTCCCACACTAACTTTATGTGAGACTGTTTGTTGGGGGAGTACAATAAAATGTCATCTAAGTAAACAAGGCCCCCCCCAAACAAGTGCTTGTGTAACACTTCATTAATTAGGTTCATGAAGACCCCCGGAGCCCCTTGGAGCCTGAATGGCATCACCTTGTACTCAAACTGGCCCAGTGGGGTATTGAACACCATTTTGTACTCATCCCCCTCCTTAATGCGCACTCAGGTAAGCGTTGGTGCCGGATAGAGCATTCAAACCCCTATAGTCTGTGCATAACTGGAGCCTCCCATCCTTCTTTTTCCTAAAGAGGACTGGGGTGGCAAACGGGGATGAGGCGGGGCGTATGAAACTGCAAGCCAAGTTTTTGTCAATGAACTTCCGCAGCTCCTCCTTCTCCCCTGGGCTCATGCTGTACAGGCTGCCTTTGGACAGTTTTTACCCTGGGAATAGTTCAATGGCACAATCGGAGTTTCGGTGAGGCAGTACCTCGTCCACTTCCTACTTCTCAAACACCTTGGCCAAGTCTCTGTATTCTGCGGGGATGGCCGAGATTTCGACTTGTGCCAAGCAAACTTGCAAGGGTTCCTCTGGAGGTGCTGGCCCCCAGTTTGCCTCCCAGGAGTGGTTTTGACAAAATGGTGCTATAAAGCGTACCCTCCCTTCATCCCAGATAATGTACGGATTGTGGTCATGTAGCCACAGGCTCCCCAATACCAGGGGGAACTGTGCAGCAGGGGTGATCACGAAGGGTCGGTGTTCCCAATGATCCCCCCCTCCCATTCATAGTGGGACCGTCTCAGATCTACATGGCTTTTTCATTGCTGAGCCGTCCATCTGGGTGAAGATAATGGGGTCAGAGAGCTTGACTATTAAAGCCCCTAGTCCCATAACCAGAGAGGGTTAATCAAGTCTCTAGCATACCCCAAGTCTATCAAAGCCCACACCCTCACATGCGTTCCCAGCTTGGGGTTCATTACAGTCACAGTCACAAAAAAGAGGGAGAGATGGTTGCTCACCATCTTTGGTGCCTTGGGATTTGGGACCTGCTGCTCCGCGCCGCTCACAGCAGGTCCTGGACTTTTCCCATTGGCTCATCTTCCTCTTCAATGCTAGGCACTGAAGGCACTCTGAGATGGTGACCTAGAGGGCTCACTGGAATTTGGGCTTGGCCGTGCTCTTCCTTAGGGGGGTGTCTTGCCTTTTCTTCTCTGGTGCTTTGGACCCGGGATCAGTCCCCCCAACTCCAGGCAGGAAGCGGCATAGTGGCCACTTGCCCCACATCTGAGGCAGAGAACTTGTTTCATGTGCAGCTCCCGCACCCCCTCTTTGGGTTTGGGGGTCTTGGTTTTTGGGGCCGGGGTCCCACCCCTTGGGTAAGCAGCTGCATTGTCGATCCGGATCATTTGTAGTTAGCTTTCCATGTCAACAGCTTCACACATCCGGAGGTTCAGGGAGACGGGGTGCACATTGCAGAGGATGGTCTCCCAAATCTTGGGATGCAGTCCCAACCTATACTGCTCAGCCAGAACCCCATCCGGCCATCCCTGTATCTTTGCCACATACCTCTTGAACTCCTCAGAGTACTCTCTGACTGTCCTCTTCCCTTGCTTCAGAGTGCGCAGGTTGTTGCGTGCCTTTAGATCTTCCATCAGATCCTGGTACTGCATGCGGAGGGCACACATGAAGGCATTGACCTCCAGCAACTCGGGTCCCTGGGCATTGTGGAGGCTGACATACCAATCAGCCGTCCCGTCCCTCAGTTTAGAGGCAATGTAGGTGACCCATCACTCATCAGATGGGAACAGGTGGCCCCAGTACTGTACAAACTTCTCCACTCGCACCATGAAGAAGGCCAGCTTTTCTGGGGTGCTGTCAAACGTGGCTTCCAGGAGCTCTTTCAGCTGGTACTCATGAGGAGGGGCCTCTGGTGGGCAAGGTGCAGGGGCTGGCCCCAGTGGCGGCCCGGCTGGCAGCTTCTGGGGTGCCGCTGCTGCCACTGCCGCAGGGGGAGCTGGAGGATGCAGGTGCAGTTCCCCCTGTACGACTTGAGCGACCAGCCTCGGAATATCCAGTAGCGTCCCCTCCAGCATGCAAGTCACCTTGGACTAGGAGAGCTCCAACTGAGGAGTCATTCTTCCCAGGCCCCCTCCTCTGCCCCATCTCAGCAAGGGGGGCCTTGCCAGGGTCTGCGATCATACTGGCTCCTGCCCAGCAGAGCAAGACTCAACATCCATGATTCCTGAGTCTCAGCCCTGAACCGGCTCCATTGCCTGGACCTGGATGAGTCTCTGAACAGCATAGAAATCATCCCTCCCACGGCCCCTGACATCGGCACTAGTGTCAGGGGGACAGAAACCGGAGGGGTGGTGACTGGAGTTGTCACTGGTGTAGTGGTGGTGGATACCAGGCCATCTGTGGTTACTGGTACCATGATCTCCTTGTCTCCACACATCTTTGGAAGAGATGCGGGTAGAGGCAGTAGGAGATTCCTTACACTCTGTTAGGTTTCCCAGTCAAGTCACTCAACAACGTTCCTTCGGAAGTTTCAGTTTATTGAGAGCTAGTATTGAGAGCATGAACTCTTGTGTCAGGAATGGCGGGCTACAGTCCAGGAACACCAGTTATACACTTTTCATACATGACCCCCTGATATATCAAAGCCAATAAGCAAGCACCTGAAAACATGGGCAAAAAGGCAACGGTTAATTCTCAGCGGGAAACTAGGAGCAGGCAGAGCTAAGCTTCAAGGCCACAGGATGGATAACAGTATGTCTCAGAGGCAGAGAGGGGGAAGGGAGGAGGGAGACAAGTAACAACCCACACATCCCCAAAATTCCCTAGCTGACAAACGGGAGCATGACTGGGCTGCTCATCATAAGATGGCCAAAGGCCTCAGGCCTGTTCTGCAGGAAACTTTTCAGACATTTCAGACCTTTAAGACCAACAAAGTTTTATTCAAGGAATGAGCTTTCATGTGCACACACACTTCCTCAGATACATCGAAATGGAAGTTAACAGTCCATACATATATGCAGACAGTGAACAGCAAATTAGCATACGACATAATGAAGACATTTTAACAGATGTAAAGTCCAAACAGGAATCACAAGCTAAGTTTATATGATCACCATTTGTTTGGATTTAATTACAGGAGAAAACACATTAGAGCAAATAAATATGTCAGAATAGGAGACTAATTTGTAAATGTATCTTTCTTAATTGTGGAATGCTAAGAGTAAATAACTGATATCCTGTTATGCTCCATTCGTCTCCTCTCAAGCATGGAGGTAACTAATAGCATCCTTTTCTTTGAGGTGGGGTGAATGGTTGTGCTGTGTTATGTCTCCTCTGTCACCAGATCAGAGAAATACATTCCAATATTAATTGCATTATATTACAATCACTATTCCAATCTACTAATCCACATAAGAAATACACTAAAATAAAAAAGATGTATAGTCCTTAGGAGGACTGAATGAATTCAGTCTTTCTGTCCAGTCTTTCCCTGGACATTTTTAAGCGGAGGCTGGATGACCATCTTTTGGGTATGTTGTAGATATGTAGGGCTATCTTTTGGCTATGCTCCTGCAGAGTGCAGGGCGTTGGACTAGATGACCTGCAAGGTTCCCTATGTAGTGAGATAAGAAACCAATATCCCTGTTAAGTCCTAGGGTTTTTTTCCTGAGTGTTGTAATAACGTGTAATTCAGCAATTCCCCTTTCCAGTCCATTTCTGAAGTTGTTTGAGATTGGGGGACTATCTGTTTGCAAGAAAAGGTTTGCCCCCCCAGTACAACTGCAAGTGGAGAGAGCTGTATGAATTGGGCCCACCAAAAGAGACAGATGGTAGCCAAAGGGTAACACTTTTTCCTGTGACTAAATCTGTCACAATCAAGATACACCATCTAACTTTTTAAGATTTATATACTTTTATGATATAATTAAGACACTATTATAATGTGATATTATCTCCTTAAAATGAAGTCATCTATTAAACCCCAGTAATAAAGAAAAGTGTAACACTGCCACTTTTTATAATGAAAAATTGGAAGCAATTTTAACTTCAGACCTATTGAGCTCAGACAGCAGACTAACACAGGGACTTTTATGCTGACTATAAAAGTCACTACAAACGTGCTCCTGTTTCACTTTTAATACCACTGGGCTTTTACCATCTTATTGCATATTTTGATTAGGACTCCTTTACCACAGTTATTTTAAAAATCAATAAATGTTGTTCTGTGTAGCTATATTTTCCTGAATATTCCAAAAATATAATATACATAAGGACATGAGTGAATTAAATAACTGGTGTCACCACCATGAGGATAAGTCTTTAAGGCCATCTTAAACCCCACAGTACAATTGTCACCAAGGGTCTTTTTTGGGGGGAGCGCACCGTAGCACAGCTCCGGCAGCTCAGGAACCAAGCCCCACCCCCAGCCGGAGTCCCCGGGAGTCTTTCAGGCAGCCACATGTCAGTTTCAGCTCCATTATATCCTATGAGCCATTGAAGTCAATGGTGAAACCATAGGGTATATTCTGGGGGCTGGAGGGAAGGGGTTTGGAGCCTCTCCCTCCAGCCCCCAGAATATACCCTATGGTTTCACCATTGATTTCAATGGCCCATAGGATATAATGGGGCTGAATTGCCGCCTAATTTCTTTCATTACCTCCTTTCCTTCTCTACTTTTCCTCTTTCCCTCCTTCTTCTCTTCTCTTCTCTTCTCTTCTCTTCTCTTCTCTTCTCTTCTCTTCTCTTCTCTTCTCTTCTCTTCTCTTCTCTTCTCTTCTCTTCTCTTCTCTTCTCTTCTCTTCCCTTCCTTCCCTTCCCTTCCCTTCCCTTCTCTCTTTCTTTCCCACCTTCTTCTCTTCTCTTTTTTCCTCCTTTCTCTGTTTCCCTCCTTCTTCCTTCTTTTTCTTTCCCTCCTTTCCTTCTCTTTCCTTCCCTCTTTCCTCCTTCTGTGGCCCAACTCTAATAAGAAGGAGTTTAAACTTTAAACCCCTTCTCTCTTAGCTCCCGCACACAGCCCAGCTTTTGAAGATGCCTCCCCCCATTTTGTTTCCCCTTCTGACATCACTTCTGGTGATGTCAGGGGGCATGGCATATGCTAATAGCTCATTAGCATACCATATGCTAATGAGTTCCTGCAGCTCTTTTTCTACGAAAAGACCCCTGATTGTCACAATCCCTGATCTGGATCTTTATCTTATTATTTTACAAGAGCCACACACCGTGCATAAGTTTATAAAGAAAACACATGGGTTTACTGAAAAACAAAAGGGACGGCAACTTTGGATAAAAGAAATAGAGAATAACTCTATATTGTTACATCCTATTAGTCACATGGCTACAGGAACTGTGATGGCTACTCCTTTTGTCCTTTTTGCTCAATACAAATAAATGGAAGATCTACAGTAAACCTGTAAACAGATCCATGCAAGATCAAAGCATTCTTTCTAATCAATCTATTGACATCCAATAAAGTGGTTACAGCTCAACACATTATACTAAATAACACTCCAAAACATTCTCACATTGACTAAACACTACTTCTGCAGGCTTAAGGTAAGATAATGTAACATCCTGCTAACTAACAACAACAGTTAACTCCATAATGACTGAAATGTGAGCAACTTGTAAATGCCAACAATTTTATTTTATACCTCCTTACGAATAACAAGTCCCTCAGGCTGGAGGGTTGTGCACCACCTCACCACCCATACCCTCCAGTTATGTTTGCTATATCAGGCCCCCTGTCAACCTTTAGTGAGTAAAACAAAGTAGATTTTCAGTAGGTTAGTATGTTTTCTTTCACACATTCACAGTATTACTTGATCCTGAACCACAGAGCACATATCTTTTCAATCCAGACCCCCTTTTCCCTAGGTCCTACAAAGTGTGTAGTGTGTTATCTGAGTTGAGGATAATATGGGAGTAGCATATAACAAAATACAGAAGTTTATTTAGATGGTAAACATGCCTTGTAATGCCATCCCACTCTAGCTGCCACAGTTACTGAAGTTGGGAGGTACATTAACATGTGATAGTTACAATATTGGCTCCTTCAGCAGTTCACATTCCAAGATAATGCCTAGACAGCTCTAACAATTCATCACTGTTAACAGGGAACAAAGCCCTGCCAGTCTTAAATCATACATTACAGTCCCTATTGAACTCCCTGCCTATCTAGGTTACCTCCTATTCTGTATCCTTCCAAAACCCCACTCTTCAGTTTGTCCGGTTGGGTGTTGACAGTTAAACTCCCCTCAGTTTTTTTCTTCAGCATTCAGCCTATTCTTCAGCATTCAGCCTGTTTGAATCCAATTGTTCAGTTCAGAATGGGGAGAAGAGAGAGTGGAATCTTCTATCTATCACACTAATGCTTCTCAACCTTTTGGAACTCAACTTTTTCTTCTAAGCCCAAGTGCCCCCCTCCCTGAGCCTGGCAGCCATCTCTCCACCATGTGAATGGACAGAAGGCATTCCCACTGCCTCATGCCTATAGCTCTTTGATGTACATGTACAAATCTGGTACTCAAATGCCAGCAGCCAGGACAAGAATCTGTTGTGGCCAGAAGTTCTCCTGCATTTCTTGTTCCTCTGCAACTTCCATGGCTAGCAGAGCAGTGGCCAGTATGCTAAATTTCTGCTGTTAGGAACAAAGTGGCTCTGGCTCTACTGGTTGACAAGATCCTCTCTTTTCCTGGAACTTCATGCATGCTTTCCCATGGGCTTTATTCCACCCCACTCTGTCAGCCTGTCTGATATCTTGAGAACCACTGCCATTATAGGTTACAGTCCACTGTGAACAATTCTGGCAGCCTGCCAGTCACTAAATCCAAAATAATCTCTTGAAAATCCTGGTAAGAGTCAAAATAGCAGTTGATGATGAAGAGATCGAATGTGCAGAAGAATTCACTTTCTTAGGTTCACAGATCAACCAAAATGGTGAATGCAGTCCAGAAATAAAACGTCAAATTACACTAGGTCACACAGCAATGATGAGCATGAATTGAATATGGAAGAGCAAGGACATCAGCCTAGCAACCAAATGCAGATTAGTCTGTACTATTGAGTTCCCCATAGCAACCTATGGCTGCAAAGGTTGCACCATGAAGAAGAAAGACAGGAGGAAAATCAACTAATTTGAGCTGTGGTGCTGGAGAAGGCTCCTGCTCATTCCTTGGACAGCAAAGGTGACAAACAAACAAGTACTGGAGTGCATAAAACCAGACATGGCATTGGAAGGAAAAATCACAAAACTGTGACTGACTTATTTTGACTATGTCATACAGAAGACCTCACTAGAAAAAGCAATTATGCTTGAATTGGTTAGCGGCAAAAGGAAACCTGGCCTCCAAAGAACACGGTGGCTAGACACCATAAAAGTCGACACCAGCCTGAGCATGGAACAACTCAAAGAAACAGTACAGGATCGGAAAATGTGGAGAAAGCTGGCCCATAGAACAGCCAAGATTCAAACACAACTGAATGGCTAACAACAACACCAGTGGCAAGTGAGGAAAAGATTAAGCACCTCTCCTGCCACTGCTGCTTCTCCCTTCTAAGTCTGCCCCTCGAAACAGCTTTTATTGAAAAGAGCATTGCCACTCAGTTATATCTTTGCATATAAACTGTAGTTACAGAGTCAGAAGCAATGAAGTGGCTAGTAAGCTCACATGACAAAATAAATTTGACAGCAAAATTTGAAGCCGCTAATAGAAACCAAACTGCCTTGTCGGATCTGCTAAATACACAAAGGGGATTTGTTCTCACAAGAAGTCTGTGATGTGATTTACCTAGCAAGATTCACATTTTGTTCAAAGAGTAATTTATAACTTAATTAAGACGAGGATGCAAATATTTTGTTTGCAACTTTTCTGTGCTACAGGCAAAATTCTTAAACCTTTGAGTTCTGCTTCCTAGATCCTAGTTAAGCACATATTTGGAGATCTTATTTTTATGTCTATGTGTAACATTTCTTCAGCTGATATGACATAAAAGGCAAACATGAAGAGGTCAGAAGCACTGCTGCAGATTATAAAATAAGACACAAATTTCATAGAAGCTTCAGTATCAAGGATTTCAAGTACTGCTGATACTAGTCTATCTAGTATTTCTGATCTGTAAAGTGTTTACAGTCTTCATTGTGTGTGCCCTAAAATACACTGCTAAGTTACTATCACTCACATTTTAAAATATGAGGCTGAGAGGTGCTGATTCACCATGACAATCATAAGGTCACACCTACTGAAGTGTCATATGACTCACCACATGACCTACAGGATCTGAACAGATCTGGTCTGGTTAGCTGCCCCATATAATCATCATGTGGGCATGTTTTAGGTATGGTCAAATAAAATGGCTGAAGAGATAAACTTTGCTATGAAAGCTGTTCCAGGTCAGGGACAAGTTCCAGCTCTGGCTTCTGGGCTTGAGCATAGGTTCTGGTGAGTAGGAAGATGCCAGCAAACTAATTGGGCTCCTGTTCTGACGTCCTTCACAGCACAGAGGCCAAGTAAGAAGCTCCCAAATTACTTAGCTATGTGACTACGTGAAGTGCAAAGCTGTTGAGAATCACTTTATATTTCCTTCTCATTCACTGGTTGCATATTTGAAATATAATCTTTATGAAGTACATTTATTAATTTTACTTGTCCTTATGTGCACAAAGAACATGGTGGATGGCAAATGTATACAAAGCTTTCTAAAAACAAGAACCCAGTTAAGAAAACATTTAGGATTTTTTGTGAGTATTGTGTGTGTGTGTTTGTGTGTGTGTGCCTGGAAGTCATGGTTGACTTCCAGAGACCCCTAGTAGGGCTTACACATTTCAGAGGCTTGTTATTGCCTGCTTCTGTATACTGACCCTGGTATTCCTTAGAGGTTTCCCATCCAAGTATTTGTCAGGGTTGACCCTGCTTAACTTCCAAGATCTGATGAGAGATTGGGCTTGCCTGGGCTTTCCAGGTCAGGGCATTTAAGAAAACATTTAAAGTAGCATTTTCTTTTGTAAATGTTGTGTGAATGTTGTAAAAAATTTACCCCATTCTAATAGTCACCTGTGGGCTCATCTGTAGATACCTAAATCTGTGGCTCGGTCTCACAATGACTAGAAACAGATAGTTCTGCAAACCTGGGGGACCTGTTTCCTCAAGAAGTAATCACATTGTGGAATTCACTTCTAGTGGAGGTAGTGATGGCCACAAGCACAGAAATGTTTACAAGAGGGTTAGACAGATTCATTGAGGAGAGGTCCATCAGTGGCTACTAACCATGGTGACTGATGGGAGCCTCCATTTACAGAGGCAGCGAACCTCTGAATACCAGAGATGGAAGGCAGCAGCAAGATAAGGCCATGGCCACTGTGGCCTGTTTGTTGGCCTTCCAGGGCAATTGTTTGGTCACTGTGTGAAACAAAATGCTTGATTAGATGGGCCAGTGGTCTGATTCAGCAGGCTCAGCTTATGTTCTTATGTTCTCATGAGGATTCCCATATCTTTGGATCTCATAAGTGTATCCAGCTTCTGGTCCTACCAGATTTCAAAGTGTAGCTGAAAAACAATGGAGCACAGACCTCTTCAAGTGAAGCACAGCACAAGACATCAATAACAGTTTATATGATATTGATAGGAAGTTAAAATTGGACTTGGAAACTTACTCAACATAATAAGTGCCATAAATGGGATCATCAATCTTCTCCCAGCCATATGGTAGCTCTGCAAAACAAAGAGTAATGCTTCTCAGTAAACACAGCATGAGATGTCGAGATTTCTAATAACAATGAAAGAATATTGTGAAGCATGATAACTATGTAACACAGTTAAATAAAATGCTCAAAAGCACTGCCAAATTCTAGATGCATTCCATGGCAGTTGAAAGTACTTTTTCGCTTGAAAAGTGGCATGAAAAACTGTCTAAGAAGACTACAGCCTAGGTCCTCTTTTGCTGTGCAAACAGTTGTCCCCACCAGATATAGTAGTGTATTATCTGTGGTATCATTGTCCAAGGAAATTAGGGAAAATCCTATTCCCCTCCAAGAAATGATAATGATCACGGACAGTGAAAACAAAGACAACCAAAGTAAGTGTTTTCCAAACTATACATTATGGTTTTAAATGTTACAATGATACCGTCATCAGTAACCTAAAACTTGCATTGCTTAGTTCCTTATTTAGCTTCATACAGCACAGACAGTGGGAATGTCAATGGGTGTGTTCAGATGGGCCGTTTAGACCACTTTTGGCCGCTTCAGTAACAGATTTTATATCCGCGTTCACACTCCGTCCCCAGCCGTTGCTTTCCAGATCAAACCCCCTTTAAAATGGAGTATTTTGTTACCAGGTCCCCAAGTGGTGTTTTCCTGATTCTCCGGTTCTAGCCGCACTTTTCTGACGTCTGATCACTCCTGCGGTGTCGAGCCACTTCCGGGTGCCTCAACCTCCTCCCCTCTGGAAAGCTGCCACGGAAGCCTCAGGCTTCCGCTTTTCATCTGCCATTTTTTTAATGCTTTGGCAGTGTGTGCATGGGTGGAGCTCTGATCCTAAGTTAATAAAAGCAAAGTTTAAATGTTTTAGCACTTAGACGAGTTTGGGATCTCACGGAGGCCAGTTTCGGGGTAAAAGTTTCATTTAAAGTGTTCATTTAAAGTTTAAAGGGAAGTGTGGAAATCGCTGTTCTGGGCACGCGTGAAAATTTTAGTTCTAGAGATGGCTGCATGCTCAAACTGAGAGGAAAAAAACCAAACACCGATGTACACTCCCACGTGTAAACAGCGGGGAGCGATGTGGCTGCGCAGCGATCCAGAACAAGGAGGTGATTCTCCGGATTAAAAAAAAAAATGCATCTGACTGGAGCAATTTACACTGCTCCTAGCACGCTGTCTGAATGCACCCAATTACAACCAGTGTTCCCTCTAAGCTGTAGGGTCTTGTGAGCAAAAGTTTTACTTTGTGAGCTACTGGCATAAACCTGTGAGCAAGCGATTTGGCTGCTGCATAAATTAGTTTGCTCTGGAGCCATCCTTCCTGAGCTGAAGGCAGGGCTGGCCCATTATTGACAAAATTTAGACTTTTGCCTAGGGCGCGGTCCCAACAAGGGCACTGGTCCCCAATCTGCCGTGGGCTTCCCAGCTGCCTCCTCCTTACCCCACACCACAGCCGAGCTGCATGGCCCATGGGCGCCCCGTCTGTGCATGGTCAGAGGCTGGCCCGGGGGCAGAGCCTGGCAGAAGAGGAGGCAGCAGAGGCTCCTCCCCTGCTCAGCAGTGGTGGCCAAGGTGAGCACGGCCGGGCTTCAGGGGCCCACCGGGCAGCTGGTGGGGTGCTGCAGCCAGCCAGTGCAGATGGCTGCTGGCGGGGCTGGAGAGCTTGTGAGCCCAGGTGGGCAGGTGCTGGAGCCAGGGGGGCATCCCTTGCAGGCAGGTCTCTGGCGGTGACTTCTCTGGTGATGACCTTGTGGGCGGGTCTCCTTGGGGCTGACCTCTGAAAGAGGCACCCAAGTGGGGCTGCTGGGAGGGAGGAATGGTCCCAGGCAGCTGCAGGGGCGCCAGAAGGGGGGGTGCCAGAAATTGGTAGGTGCACAGGGAAGGCACCAGAAGGTGTCCTCACATAGCGTGCAAAAATACCTGGGGCCAGCCCTGGCTGAAGGCTAAAAATCTGTGAGCTAGCTCACACTACACTATGCACAATACAAAAACTGTATAAAGACACTTTATTGTGGACATAGCCAGGATGGTGGCTGTGCATTAGAAATGGCACTATTCCTGCCAAATGAGGCACTTAATTAAAATCAGTGATGTGGGTTTTCTTGGGGGGGAATTAATTGGCACTGAACGCCATTCACACATGAATTGCTGAAGACACAAAGAACTGTCTGCAATATGTCCATGTCCACTTATCTGTTTCAACAGAATTTAACTAGAGGATGCTGGGGCACCTCAGTTTCACTGTCACTCTCTGTAGTATCTGTATTAATTCCATATCAGGCTGGTATTATAATATTCCTTCCACTGTGTGAGAAGAGGCATTATGAATGATAATTTTAACTTTATTTAGCCTGGAGACCTACTACAAGATAATGACTCAGCCCTACCCCACCTTCCAGGGTAGATATAAATTACCCGCCTACCATTTTTCTGCTCACCTTGACACAGAGAGTACTACAGAGAGTACTACATCTTTCTGTGTTATACCTTTGAGGATGCCAGCCACAGCTACTGGCGAAATGTCAAGTCCTACAATGCTAAGTCCACAGCCACACAACCCGGAAAATCTACAGCAACAAATGAACTCTGGCCGTGAAAGCCTTCGACAACATATTAATTTTAACTTTGTTTTTAGTTTGACGTGCTAAGACAATAAGGCATATTTATAACAATTTTTATTTTTATAACAATATATATTTGTAGTTTTATTATCCATTCCTCCATCTACAATCCAATAAATTATACACAGACTCTGTCACACAAATGTAGCTGACTGATCATAGGCACTGTTTCCACAGACACTTAAAAATGTGTATGTGGGATGAAATAATATACTAATCCATATTTACACACACACACACATGGGGGGGGGGGGAGTGGCGCCAGAGAAAGTTAACCCGAAGATGTACTCCATGTTGTTCCCACACTATCCAGACCTACCCAAACACTGCATCAAAACAAATCACATGATTTGTTCAGCTCCATGGGCTCCCAGGGTGATCAGGGAACTCAGAATGGGTATAATACTACTATGAAATTCTCCTAAATGAGTTGTATTATCCTAATTTTATCTTTCATAGTTCCCTTTACATAGCACAGCCTTAAGAAGACAGAAAAGTGCCCAGTAGCAGAAAAAACTGCCAGTGTTCTATAATTTAATCCAGAGTCACCTTGAGTCCTTTGCCAGATAAAAGCAAGGTAGGCTGTAATTAGACATGCCTTTAGAGCCGATATAGCTGCTGATGCCATATGGATCTAAAGTGCACGATCAGACAGCAACATCTGTGAAAAGTGTCCACAGTCATCTGCACCCTGTTCTGCCCCACTCCTGAAGTGGAGTAAAAAGACACTTGCTGATAGGCCACAGATGGATTTTCCCAAGTCTGATCACTCAAGCATGCCATCAGGCCATTGGGATGGTCTGCTCACTCCATCCCGACTGGACACCATTTTTTTGCTCACTTAGCAATATGCGCATAACTGCATAATCATCCCCATCTCTAGGTCAGCTTTGAAAAATGAGCAGGAAAGGGAGTGATCTTTGTCAAGTGACCACAGGATCACAGTGCTCCGTGGAAGGATCGGTGAGTGGTCAAAGCAGAGACTCGACTCCCAGAAGTTGGAAAGTACATATGCAAAGAACTGCACTCTCAGAAAAACAGGCAACCCCCCTCACCCGTCCATGCCATCGCATTGCACATTATTGGGCTAAGCCCACCGTGAAACAAATGTCTGATCAAGCAACTTTGTTTCAAATACCAACAGATGAAATAAGAGCACTTCCCAACCATACCAAATGGCACGTCTGACCGCAGCAGCAGAAATAGTTCAAATAAAATAAAGCCCAACTCTTAAAAAAACCCCAAACATTTAAGTACACACTTCATCTGAAATGGAAACAACACTTCTTCCACAAGCGCCTTCAGAAGCATTGTGTTTTCTATAATTATGCAAAAGAAAAAATTGGAATAAATTTATGATTTAATTTTAGTTTACTCCTCTATGTTTTTCTAGTTTAATTATGCATAATGGTATATGTGACTTGGCCAAAATGTTAAGAGTTCAGATGGCAAATCCCATTTTTGAGTGTAAAAGTCTTTAAAAATTTAATGAGTTGGGAGTATTATGAAGGACCCAGTTTCTGAAAGCCATGGGAAGAACTGCTAACTATATTACCTCAACTGAAAAATAAATAAATTTCAGCTTTGCCTTTGTGGGTCATAAAAAGCCATATAAATTCCTCAATTTGTCAATTTTATTTTTCCATCCACAATGAATGCTGTGAACTATATTCAATTAACATTCTATGCAGACCAGTAGAACAGAATTACTAGCACTCATTCTCTGAGCTATTAGCTGAAAGTTGCCACATACGCCTTACAGAGCACAGTTTACTGTGGAACTACTGTTTGAAGCACTGCTTTGTACCTTTTGAGCTTTGCTTTGAGCTGGCTTGTCATTTTCAGTATCACTAAATAAGAGGGCAACTAAATAGAAGGTTGGAGTACTTTCCTTATGAGGAACCACTGAGAAGCCTGGAACCTTTCGGTTTAGAAAAGAGATGACTAAGGGGGAACATGATATAGGTTTATAAAATTATGCATGCGGTGGAGAGTGTAGACAAAGAGAATTTTTCTCCCTCTCCCAAAATACTAGAACTTGAGGGCATCCAATGAAGCTTATGGGCAATAGATTCAGAAAAGACAAAAGGAAATAGTTCTTTACACAGGAGTGATTAAAATATGGAATTTGCTGCCAGAGGATGCAGTGATAGCCACAGGAACAGACCACTTTAAAAAGGGATTAGATAGTTTCATGGAAGATAGGTCTATCAGTGGCTACTAGCCATCGTGACTGAGGGGAACCTCCACATTCAGAGGCACGAAATCTCTGAATCCCAGTGCCAGAAAACTACATAAGGGAAAGGTCTTGGCCTCTATGTTCTGTTGTTGGCCACTGTATGAGACAGGATACTGGACTACATGGACCACTGGTCTGTTCCAGCAGGGCTCTTATGTTCTTAAACAATGGTATCATTTCTGTCTCTGCAATGAAATCCAAAGATTACAAAAGGTGCTTCATTTTTATGTTTTGAGAAAAAGCAAAATAGACATTTTCTAAATTGGCAGTTTAGACACTGTGTTTTCTAGTCTTAATTTGGTATACAGTACTCAGCATCAAACAATACACGTGCTCACCAACACTCTCCCACCTCTCTACTGAAAGACTCCAGTCAGTAATAAAACCGACCCATTTATTCCTCAGGCATGTATGTTCCCTCTACTGAGTCCTTATGAGCAGTTGGGAACTCAAAAGCCTCTGAGTTCAAAACCAAGAACATCTGAATTGGATAAACCAACAAAATGTGGGTTTGTTCTCATGCCTAAAACCCAGGAATCTATCTTTTAGTGGTTGGTAGGCAGGAAACACTGTAACATTATAACAACAAGACAGTTTGTTGTTTTGGCTGATTTTGACATCAGAACAAATTGCAGTTAGTTCACGAACAGGAAGTCGTCAATTTTTCAACTGCTGCTACAGGTGTGCCAGGAAGAAGTGCCAGATCCAGAGGCTGCAGCTACAGGACCCTGGATGGAAGAGAGAGTGGCTGCAGTGATGGATGGTGATTAGCAGGGGTAAGCAGGACCAGGCTCCCCTTGGAAGTCAGATGTGGCCTTGGGGTCCCTGGGGTAAGCCTACTGCCTCCAGGTCCCCAGCCACTGCAAAGCAGCAGAATAAACCACACAGGCCCATGCCAGGCCAATATGGTGGTTGGGTTTGGTTATAGGGTCAGGTGGCTCAACTGGTTGGGATGAATGGTGGCCCCTCTGGCTGGGGTGAGTGGTGGCCCCACAGTCAGCAGGCACCTCAGTCTCTGTATGGCAGCTGGAGGTGTTACCCAGACTTGTGCCAGGCCAACAAGGGGGTTGGGTGTAGGTGCAGGCTCTGGCAACCCCAACAGCAGGGGCAAGTGGCAGCCCTTCCGTGTTGCAGCCACAGTTGATGGGTGCCTTGGGGAATGGGTGGGTCCCCCAGCACAGGTGGATTGCCTTACAGAGGGTTCCCCTGAAGGCATTGCCATTTTGCGACATGCCGTTCTGGGATCATCTTTTGGTGGAAACTCAGGAGAAGATTTACAGGAGGGAATGTTTTCATCCTGCTATTTCAGGAGTTAGAGAAAAGGGACGAGGAAAATTTGGAAGAGAGGGATAAAGAGTGCTTCAAGAGGCATAGGGTGGACAGAACATGGGCCAACTGCTTGGATGGGTTCATGATTTTTGCTGGAGTGGTGACTCAGGTGCAGCACTGGAGTCTGGAGTCCTTGTGGCAGTACTTGGATATTTACAGGGGGTACTATGATTATGTGGGCCCCACATGGATGCAGTATGATGAAGAGCTCCATATGCAGGCGGCCATAAATCTCTCCTTGAGGTGGAATGATATTCACATGCAACTCTGGATGCAATTGATGACGCCTATGCGGCCCACCATGGGAAATCGTTTGGATAGTGGACACATAGTGCACAGACTGTTCAGCAACACAGGTGCTCTTGCCCAGGCAGGGCAGGTGGCTCAACTCTGCTTGCTTTGCTGGGAGTTCAGCTCCCAAGGGGCATGTGGTTGCAAGTCTTGCAAATACAAGCATGAGTGCACACTATGCGCAGGCAATCATGTGGTCTTGGCCTGCCACATGACTAGACTGGGGGGGGCAAGACCAGTGTGGTGGCAAGCAGGCAATGGGGGAAGGTGACAAACCTCTGGCTGACAAAGAGGCCCAGTCTGGTTAGGATACCCAAGCTAAAATCCTGGTTGAGGGCTTATCCCAATCAAGTGGATAGGTCGTATTTGTTAGGGGGGTTTACCTTAGGATTTAGGATCCCATGTGTAGGTGACAGGAGCCCCCACTGGGTAATAATCTTCACTTGGTCCGGGAGATGGAGCAGGTGGTAAGGCGAAGATTGCTAAAGAATGTATGGAAGGGAGGGTGTTTGGCCCCTTCCCTTCTCCTCTGGTGCCTAACTTGCAGGTCTCTGCACTGGAGTGGTACTGAAGAAGATCCCGGGAGAGTATCTCCTCATTCACCACTTGTCATACCCAATGAGTGATTTGGTAAATAATGCAATACCCAATGACCTGCGTTCGGTCTGTTACACATCTTTTGACCAGGCAGTGCGTATGTTGCACAGTTGTGGGCTGATGGGTGGAGATGGCAAAATGTGACATCAAGTCAGTCTTTCGCCTCTTGCCAGTGCACCCTGACAGAGTTGCTAGACTTCGCATTTGAGGGGCACTTTTACATGGATAGCACCTTGCTGATGGGTTGTTCAATTTCATACGCTGCTCTTGAGCACTTCAGTTTCTTCCTTGAGTGGGACCTGAGGTACAGGGTCGGGGTGGCACATGTGGCCCACTACCTTGATTATTTTTTTGCTTACTGGGCTGTGTAGAATGGGATAGTGTGCACATCTGCTGCAGGGGTTCGTTAGCATGGCCAAGGAGTTGGCCACTATATTGATGTTTTTGGGGATCAAGCTGGATACAGAGAGGCAGCTGTCCAGGCTCCCAGAAGAGAAGGTGAGGGATCTGCTGACCAGTGTGGCGGCATTCCAGATATGGAAGAAAGTCATCTTGGCCAAGCTGCAACAATTGGTGGGTCATCTGAACTTTGCTTGTAGGATGGAAGCCCTGGGGAGGGCCTTTCTCAGTAAGTTGTGTGATGTCATGGTAGGCCTGAGGCCAGTTCCTCTTTGACAGATTCTTTTTTGAAGGAATCTGTCATCTTCTTATCTCTTCTATATAGTTCTTCAGTGTATTGTTCCCATCTTTATTTATTTGTCCTGTTTAGTTAACCTTTCAGCATGCCCAACTGTGCTTTAAATTTCCCTTTGATTACTTGGATCTTGTGGAACAGATCTCTTGTTCTTCCTTCTATTTCTTTGCACTGGTTTTTATAACAGTTCTCTTTGTCTCTATGTGGCAATTGCAGGAATGCTGCATTTAGACTTGATTATATTTCTGTCATCTTTTACTTCTTTTCTATGCTTAGTAATTTTAAGAATTTCATCCATCATCCATCAAGGCTTTTGATTTTTTCTTTTTTGCTAGAGAAATAGTCTTTGTGCATTCTTCCTTGATAATATCTCTGATTTCAACCCATAGTTCTTCCAGTTCACATTCACTTTAACTTAGTAATGCAAATCTATTCTTACATAGTCTTTAAACTCTTCAAGAATGTCGTTTAGAGTGTATTTTGCTAGTGGGTTTTTGTCAGCTTTATTCTAATTTTTGATATTAACAATTCATAGTCTGTACCACAATCAGTTCCTGGTCTTGTTTTAGCAGAGAGAATAGAGCTTATCCATCTTCTGCTTCCAGTTATGTAATCTAATTGATTTCTATATTGGCTATCCAGAGATGTCCATGTCTACAATCGTCTGTTTAGCTGCTTGAAACGTGTTTGCAATGAACAAATTATTGTCTTCACAGAATTCTAAGAGTTGCTCTCCTGCTTCATTTTGTGCTCCCAGCCCAAATCTTCCAACAATTCTTGATTCTGCTTTGTTTGCTACTTTTGTGTTCCAGTCAGCTATGACTATCAGCACCCCTTGTTTAGGTGTGTGATCAATTTCTTCCTGGACACTTGCATAAAACCTTTCAATTTATTCCTCTTCGGTGTCTGTAGTTTGGGTGTAAACTTGAGTGATGGTTATGTTGATAGGCTTTCTGTGAAGTCTGATTAATATTATTTGGTCAGACTTTGCATTGTAGCCCCTGATTGCTTGTGCCACATCTTGCCACATTACTAGAGAAACTCCATTTCTTCTGTGTTTGCCATTTCCAGGGTAAAACTTTTTGTAATTTTCTGACTGAAAATGTCCTAATTCAGTCCACTTTAGTTCACTCACTCTGAGGATTGCAAAGTTGAAAAGGTACATGTCTCATTTCATGATTTTGAATTTCCCTTGATTCATACTTCTCATATTCCAGATTCCTATTATTCGTGTTAAACAGCTTTGGACTTTCCTTTTATATCAATTCACTTCAACAAGTCAGTGTCCTTTTGGCTTTAATCCAGCTGTGTCATTAAGAAGAGTGCCACTTGTCCTTGTCCTCTGCTCTTCCCCAGTAGCTGATTGAGTGCTATCCAACTTGCAGTTGCTGAAGATCTGCATATTGCATAGTGAAAAAGTAAACATCGTAGTTTATGTGGAGCAACTGAAGCTTATTTCAAAACAGCAAGTTCCCAGCAATATGACAGCATGTCTGACAAATATTCAAGAAGTCTGCTACACATTTAACTGGATTGGGTTGGGCTGGGCATGGTACTGAAGTTGAGTCCAGACACCATAAATACAGTATTATTGGGGTATTCCCAAATACTGTAATTTTTTTTGCCAACGGATAAAATGTTGTATCATCATCTGAATTAAAAGGCCCATTTGCAGGAATCTCTTTTTCAGAACATTGGTACTTTTGTAACATGGCTCACTTAGCCTTTGCGTGTCCTTTGTTTAGTGGAGACAGAGAGATATGAATAACCTCATTGTTAGAGAAGGATGAGTTTATGAGTAATGATCAAAATTTTCCCTTTCTTCTGCAGTATAAGGATGCAAACATTACTAAGTTCTTGGTTTCTTATTTTTTTAAGAATTCAGCATAAAATAAAATAAAAAATTCCTATAATTTGGGTGAGCTTTGAAGGGAAAATGGATTTTCTCTCTCTTTAGATTAATATGGTTAGGCTTAAGGCTATTGCCAGTAAAGCTGTACTGAAGAAAAGGAAGAGGAGGAAGAAGAGGAAAATGACATTACTACTACTACTACTACTACTACTACTACTACTACAGAACACTCCTTGGCTCTCCTAAGGAAAGGAGTCTGTTAGGTAATGTTTTATGTCTGGGATATAGTTTGTCTATTTCTTGGGTTTTGCAAGTATCATCCCTTCAGTCATGAAACGGTTAAGCTGAAATTTCTGTAAACTAATAATAGCAAGTTTAATATAGAGCCAATTAGGTGTAGAGTAGATTCTTCCCACCAAAAAAGGGGAGGTTTTATTCTTAACGAGGTAACCTTAAGACTGACTATTGGCTAATCAACGTATTGGAGACAGTTCATGCTATTCTGCAAGTACACAAGGGGTGGATCTTGGAGGGGGGGAGACTTCCATTCCTTCCTTCTTAGAGTCAGAGGGAACAAAGAAACAAGATGGAGTAGATCAGAACTAGACAGATGTGTTAGACTGTTGTTGTTTTCTTTCCATGTAATCCTTTCCCTAATTTTTAAGTGAACTTTTTCTTAGAAGTTAAATACACATGTTTCTGTGCTACATTATTCCACTGCACTTCACTTACTCTCCTAAATACCCAATACTGTTGGAACAAGTAAACTTGGTTTCATTGTTGAGAAAACTAACAGTGGTTGTGGCTCCTTTGGTGCTTTCACTAATGAACAACGTTATAGAAGATAGAGATAAGAACTGTTTAGGTTAGCAGCATTAATTTCTTGGCATCTGTCTTGAGACCATGGAATATATTCTCTGGTGAGAAATGAATACCTGTAAACCCAAACAAAGGACAATGCTACATACAAAAAAGCTGCATATCCACACAAGAACAGAAAGGTGTACTTGAATCAATCTGCTGGTACAGTAAAGGCAATGGGTGTAATGGACAATGAATGGTTAATGTGCTAGCCCTGTCTGAGAACCTTGATTGACATGAGGCTTAAATGGAATTTTACAGTTGAGACCAGCAGTTAAGAGTGACAGCTGAGAGTGGCAGTTAGAACTATGAAATTCAGTTAAGAAGAATGAGAGGATTGAGGAGTATCCTGAAATTACAGAACTGGGACCGGTAGTCCTTTCCTGTGGGAAACAACTCCTAATAAAAAGAGGTGATCCCTATCAAATGTTAATGAAGGAAAACTGAAACTTGTGTGTATGTTCCTGCCTTCACAAACTTAAGTAATTTTGAGACAAAGAGGCTTATGCCTGTTTATTTAAGCAGTGACTGCCAAGAGATCTCTCTCCACAGTTTTAAAGACCTGTGTATAACAAAACAGCTACTTTATTGTGATAAACTCTCTATTGTTTATATTTGCCTGTTCACCTGCCAAGTTCCAAATGTGATACCTACCTGAACATTTCCTTACAGTAGTGAAATAAAACAGTTTGTTTGTTTTGAATTAACATCAGCCTCTCGTGTGCCATTATCAGACATACATAAATGAATGATTTTTGATGGCTCCTTAGTTCCCTAGACTGGGTCAGCTTATATCTATATACATACAAACTAGCAGAACAAAGAAGAAGAAAAAGGATTGCTCAGCCAAGAAAAAGAAAAGGGAAAATTGAGGGAAATTGTTATATTTGGTAGTAGCATCATGGTCTGAAAATAAAACCCACTACTAATTTGTGCCAAAATAAACACACACACACAAAGAAAATATCTTATGCGACTGTGAGGAACTTTATAATAAGTTAAGGGGAGAAATTACCTCAGAATTCCTGTCAGAAATGGCATCACCATGCAGACCCAGTGAGGCACATAGGGATACTCAAGGAGAAGAAGAAGCTACACCTGGGGAAAGTCCTAGGTGGGAGGTGGAAATTATGAAAATGAAAATTGAATTGGTTAAAATAGATAACAAGTGAAGTGAGATATACAGTGGAACAAACTGCAAATAGCAAACATACTGTATATAGCCAAAATAAAGACTAAACAAATAATTGTATCTATGTCTGTTTCATTATTCTTAATCATGCATAAATAAAGGGACAATAAACCAAAAGTAAATTGGTAAACTGGAAACAGTCTTTAACATCACCCTAAGGCTGTGTAACAGTTTCACTACCAAATGTCAATAAGGAAACTAGGAATGTTCATACAGTCTTTAACATTGCCCTAAGGCTATGTAACACTTTCACTGAATGACCAGCATTCCAGAAGGAGCTGATCACTGTAGCATATCCTCTTACAGGCTCGCCAGCTTTCAAATTTTTCCATTTCATTGGAGTTTTGTCAAAGAGGTGATTGATACTTCAGTAGATTCCTAAGGTTAACATTCTATGAAACAAACATTATCTAGTAAAAATCAGCACATCAAATTGGAGGCCACATGACAATGTCAATCAACATCACTTGAGGCCAAAGAATCAATTTCTAAAAGAGTTCTTAACAGCGTTCCTTCATGCAGTTATTTGGATACACAAATCTTAATGACGTTCTAACCTGGGTCTGACTGATATGCACCAACATGTTTAACAACCAAATGTCTCCAGTCTGCGGCTAGGATTCCTGTTAAAGTCATATAATACCACAAAATTATCAAATATCCAACATATACAACCAACTTATATTTATAAATAACATGCAAGGTCATTACTCATATTAAGACATTTTTGGGTGCAATGTCTTTAATTTAAAAACCCATTTAGCTTCTTGCTGCAATAAGAACCAATGTAATCTATATTACTAAATTGTCTGCTAGTATATTTGACAAAGCCCCAATGAAACAGGAAAACTTGACAGCTGGTGAGCCTGTAAGAGGATATGCTAGTGACTGGCTTCTTCTGAAATACTGGACCTTTAGTGAAAGTGTTACATAATGTTATGTTAAAGACTGTTTGAGAATTTCCAGTTTCCTTATTGACATTTGGTAGTGAAACTGTTACACAGCCTTAGGGTGGTATTAAAAGACTGTATGAATGTTTCCAGTCTCCTTATTGACATTTGGTTTAGTGTCCCTTGAGGTTCCTATCTCTTGTATATGTTTGCAAGATTTTCTATATGCTGTAAGATTAAGAATAACAAAACAAACACAGATACAATTTTTTTGGTCTTTATTTTGGCTATATACAGTACATTTATTATTTGCAGTTGGTTAAAAAAGTGGCAGAAAAGGGAAAAGCCAGGATTAAGGCAGAAAAGAGAAACGGTAGTATAGAGGCAGAAAAGGACTAACAAATACAGTTAGCCAGAATTGAAGCTGAGAGAGAACAGGAAAAAGCTAAGATGGCACAGCAGGAGACAGAGAGGGAAGCTGAGAGAGAACATGCAAAATAAATATTTGTGATGAAGATGAAGAAGATGCAGTTGAGGGCAGAATTACCACTTCCACCAAGTAGTGTAGAAAATGCCTCAGTGGAAAAAAAAAAGTTTCCATTATAGCAAACAGGGGATGATGTGGAGACATTTTTATTACCTTTGAAAAGGTTTGTACAGAGGAGGACAGGATGATATTTTACACCCACAGATTTATGGAGGACTGAGTGAAATTTACTCAGAAATGAGAGATGAGGGCTTCCGGTCGGAGTAAAATGGCGAATTGACACACTTTGCGAGTTGTGCAGAGTGTACTGCGGCATCTGACGACAGTCTGGGCTTCATCTGGCCCAGCGCAGCACTCTCCAGGCGGGGGAGTGGCAAGCAAGCAGCGAAGCCTGAGGGGGAGTCGAGATCGGTGTAGATAAGCTTCGGAGGAAGCTTGTTTACACTTTGATCTCCTTCCGTGAAGAAGGCAGTTGCAAATCAACTCTACAGATGCCAGCTGGGCTGAGTATTCAGCATAAATTCGCCATCTACCGATCTCTTTATCATCAAGATTAACATCGTATACAGAAGAAGCACCGCGAAACCCCGAGATTACAAGCAAGGTAACAAACGAATAAGCGCTTACCGGTTTAAAGAAGAATGCGAAATTGACACGTACGGATAAGCGTAGAAGCCTTTAAGGAACTATTCCGCTTGAATTAGAAGTAAAACGAAAGCTTTCCTTTAGAGAAAAAGGCTAAAAAGTGACTTTGTTTTGCATTCCTGTGGTCAGCCAAGTCTAAACTATACGTAGTAGAAACGAAACCAACTGTGACTTTATGATACAGGAAGTGGGCTAGAGTGGAAGTTTTAGAGGCGGTTGTATTGGAAACGGATGGACATTTTATTGTGCGATACCACCCTTGCCGGAAGTTGGATTACAGAGACGGACAGATGAACAGGAAGTTCGGAAGGAGCCTACTCTAGCCTGAAAATCATAGAGAAATTGCGCCCGACATTTTGGGGAGGACTAAATTTTAAAAGTTATTTTCAAGCCGAAAAAGCGTTTAAGCGAGTTTTGAAGGTGGCGATTTGGCTTGAGGATTGTTAATATAAAGACTGATTAGTATTGAAGTTGCCTACAAGACGGATTTGAGGTCAAGACCCAGAGCTGCTTCATCACCTAGCCCAAGAATGACTGCAAAAGAAAAAAAAGAGTGGCAAGCAGCTATGGAAGCGATGGAAAAACGGATGACCGAAGTGGTGCAGAATTTTGGAAAACAAATAGAATTACAGCAACAACAACTGCAAAAACAGTTGCAAACTCAACTGGAGCAAATAGAACAAGTGCAAGTTCAAGTACAGAAAAAAAACATGGAAGAACTTAAAGAACTGGTACTCACAGAAATGTCAGGGATAAAAAAAGATACAGAAGAACTTAAAAAGGAAGTCAAAAGTCTGGTGACAAAATCTGAAGATATGGAACAAAAGGTTAAAAAAACCCTGTCAGAAAATACAAGGCTGGAGACCATGATGGAATATAGAGCTACTCAGAATCATTTGAGATTGAGAGGGATAGAAGAGGAAGAAGATCAAGATCTACGAGCTCTAGTAATTAAGACATTGACAACTTATATAGGGGAAGATGAAGGAGATTTGGATGCAGACTTTGACTTGATTTATAGAGTGAACTCAGCCTATGCCAAAAGAAAGCAATTACCCAGAGATGTGATTGTTCAATTTGTGACTACAAAAATGAAGGAAGATGTTTTTAAAAAACAATTTATACAACCATTGGAAATTAATGGAAAGAAAATAATAATTTTGAGAGAAATTCCGAGATCGATTTTACAAGACAGAAAGAAATTCAAGAAATTGACAGATAGACTAAAAGAAATGAACATTAGATTCAGATGGGAGATTCCATATGGACTTACATTTATGTACAACTCGGTGAGATCTACTCTCAAAACTGAAGGAGATTTACACAGATTCAAACAGAGCAATCTGGATGACTTTAAAGATATTTAACTTAACATCACTATGGATTACAAATTTTTATCTTGGAATGTAAATGGACTAAATTCACCAAGTAAAAGAAGATTAGTAAATCATTGGCTGGAGAAACAAAAATGTAATATAATCTGTTTACAAGAAACACATATTAGAAGACAGGACAACAAATATCTGACCAATAAAAAATTGGGAGAAGAATTTCATTCCTCAGCAATGAATAAGAAAAAAGGAACAGTGATTTATATTTCAAAAGAATTGGATCCTAAACAAATCTTCTCAGATAAAGAAGGAAGGTATGTTGGCGTGGAAATATGGATGAACAGAAAAAAGACATTGCTTGTAAATATATATGCACCCAATGGTGCAAAAGAGACTTTCTTTAATGATTTGACTAAAGAGTTGGAGTGTTTAACTTATGATCAAATTGTTCTTGCTGGAGACTTTAATGGTACAGTGAATAACACATTGGATAGAAAATCTAAGGCAAGTGGAGAGACAGTTGGAAAGTTACCAAAAAATTTCTTTCAATTGATGAAGCAAGAGAAACTGGAAGACGTTTGGAGGAAGTGGAATCCTAAGGCTAAGGACTATACGTTTTATTCGAATAGACACAATTCCTTTTCTCGAATTGACATGATTTGGATGTCAGAGGAGATGACGCAAAAAACTTACAAAATACAAATTTTACCGAAAACTAACTCTGATCATAATCCCTTACTCTGGATATCTAAAGCAAAACCTAAACAGTTATATTGGAGAATTAATGAAGATTTACTGGATCAAAAACAAATTAATGAAATTTTAAAAAAGGAAACGAAAAGTTTTTTTGAACTGAACTTGAATAAAGGTACAGATATACAAGTTGTATGGGATGCGTACAAGGCGGTAATGAGAGGTATGCTTATCTCTCTGAACTCCAAGGACAAAAAGCAAAAGATCCAACAACAGAAAGACCTTCATGAAAAAATCCGACAAAAAGAAAAGGAATTAAAGAAAAGACCAGGGAAGAAGAAGATTATCAAAGAGATCCACTTTCTACAAGATCAGTTGAATGTTTTACTAAACAGAGAATTATATTGGAATTTGAAGAGATTACAGCAAAAAGCATTTGAGGGTGCAAACAAACCAGGAAAGTTTTTAGCATGGCAATTGAAAAATAGAAAAGAAAGGAACTTTATATCTAAGATTATTGAAGACGGAAAAGATGTTATGAGTTTGAATGGTATAAAAAGAGCTTTTTTTAAATACTACGCCAAATTATTCAAAAAGAAAGGAATTGATCAACAGAGAATTAAGAATTATTTGGAGACTATTGAAGTTCCAGAGCTGGGAAAACAAATTAAGGAATTATTAAATGGTGTAGTAAAGAATGAAGAAGTGATAATGGCGATAGAAGATGCAAAGTTGGGCAAAGCTCCAGGACCGGATGGCTTTACAGCAAAGTTTTATAAGAAATTTAAAGAGGAGCTAACCCCCATTTTAGTACTTCTGTCAAATGAGATAAGAAAGACCAAATGGATCCCAGATTCGTGGAAAGAAGCAAATATTTCATTGATACCTAAAGAAGGTTTGGATTTGACTCAAGTAAAGAATTATAGGCCAATATCGCTATTAAATAATGATTACAAATTATTTGCAAAAATAATTTCGGAGAGACTGAAAAAATATTTGAAAGATACAATAGCGGAAGAGCAAGCTGGATTTCTACCAAACAGACAAATCAGAGACAATTTAAGAGTGGTGATAGACGCAATTGAATACTATGACAAACATCCGGAAAAAGAAGTTGGATTCCTCTTCTTAGATGCAGAAAAAGCTTTTGACAATTTAAATTGGGAGTTCATGCTGCAAGTTATTGAAAAAATGGACATTGGACAGTCCTTTTTAAACATGATTGTGGCAATATATTCAGAACAAAAAGTGGCGTTGAATATAAATAAAGAAAAGACAGACTTCTTCCAAGTCCAAAAGGGAACACGTCAAGGCTGCCCGTTATCCCCGTTGTTGTTTATTTGGATATTGGAAATATTACTAACAGCGATAAGAAAAGATAATAATATTGAAGGTCTGACAGTGAAAGGTTTTGCTTATAAATACAGGGCATTTGCAGATGATGTAATGTTTATGATACAAGACCCAATTGAGAAAATACCACAATTGATGGAAAAAATTGAAGAATTTGGTTCAGTTGCGGGATTTTATGTTAATAAAAGTAAAACCAAAGTGTTGTGCAAAAATATGACGAAACAAAGACAAATAGATCTTCAAGAGAAAATACAATGTGAAGTGGTCACAAAGACTAAATATCTTGGAATTGAATTAACCATGAAAAACATTGACTTGTTTAAAAATAATTATGAAAAAGTGTGGCACAAGATTCAGCAAGATATGAAGAAATGGGACACTTTGAATTTATCATTGATGGGAAGAATCGCGACTGTAAAAATGAATATCTTGCCGCGTTTGATGTTTCTTTTTCAGACTATTCCAATATTAAAACAAAGGAAAGTACTGGATTCGTGGCAGAAAGAGCTATCCAAATTTGTATGGGCAGGAAGAAAGCCAAGGATTAAAATGAAAATTTTGTGTGATGCAAAAGAGAGAGGAGGCCTACAACTACCAAATCTAAGACTTTATTATGATGCCGTCTGTTTAACATGGTTAGAACAGTGGATTACTCTGGAGAATAAAAATTATTAGCCCTGGAAGGGCATGACAATAAATTCGGATGGCATGCATATTTATGGTATGGAAAAGTAAAAATGGACAAATTTTTTAAACACCACTTTGTAAGACAATCACTGTTCGAGACATGGATGAAATATAGAAAATTCTTCTCAGAAGAAAGACCACTTTGGATTGTACCAGCGGAAGTGATTAATCCATATTCAAGAAACCAAGGACTAGACTGGCTACCGTATAAAAATCTTTTAAAATCTGAAGGGAAAAATTTTGTGTTAAAAGATAGATTTGATATTGAATTTGAATATGATTGGTTGAAGTATAGACAGATTTATGACTTATTTAAGACCGATAAAAGAGAATATGGTTTTAGAGAAAAGAATACTGAAATTGAAACTGTATGGCTTGAGAAAGGTAAAAAAATGATTTCTAAACTGTACAAGGTTTTATTGAAATGGTATACTGAAGATGAAGTTGTAAAAGAGCAAATGATAAAATGGGCTGTGAATGTTAATACAGAGATATTAATGACATCTTGGGAATACTTGTGGAAAAAGTCAATGAAAATATCAACTTGTGTAAATGTTAAAGAGAATTGTTATAAAATGATGTATAGATGGTATATGACGCCCAAAAAAATTGCTATTATAAATGAGAGTATGTCTAACAAATGTTGGAAATGTAAGAAACATGAAGGGTCTTTTTACCATATGTGGTGGACATGTGATAAAGCAGTAAAGTATTGGACAGAGATCCACAGTGAGATTCAAAAAATTTTGAATTGTACTTTTAAGAAAGACCCACGGATGTTATTGTTAGGTCTTAAAATGGAAGAAACAAATGTAGCCAACAGAACACTATTATGGTACTTGACTACAGCAGCAAGACTGACTTTTGCTCAATGTTGGAAACAAGATAAAGTACCTGAAACATGGGAATGGATCAAAAAAACGTTGTTCTTGGCGGAAATGGACAAGTTAACAAGAAAGTTAAACAACGAAGAAGACGAAACTTTTTTTAAAGATTGGAAAGACTTTCAAAAATATTTGTTGAAAAATTGGGACATTAAAAGTGGTTTGATTAGCTTTGACAGTTATTAAGAAGAAATGGAAAGAGAATTAGACTTATGTATTGTTACCGTTAGTAAGAGAAAGTAAGATTAGAAGTAATTGTAATGGAATAAGAGAGATATTAATGGGGTTGGAGCAGTGCTGGAAGCCTGATGTGGGGGGGAGAAGGGAAAAAAGAAAAAATGGGTATGTATTGGTATGTTTAAATTGTATGAACTTGTGATATCCAATAATAAATTGTATTTACCAAAAAAAAAAAGAAATGAGAGATGAGGAAACCTCTAATTATTTACTTTTCAAAGAAAGAGTGAGAGTTAGGTATGGACTGACAACAGAACAACACCTTGGCATCACAAGCCAGATAGGTTAATGCAGTAACCTGGAGTATGCCTCAGATTTAGGCTTCAGAGTTGTTTACCAGGCCAGAAACTAGATAGGTCGCTATGGAAACAGAATGTAGTAATTTTGCAGAGCAAACCCAGGCAGAGCCAAGTGTGAGTAAACCTAATACTTAGATACAGAATATTCCTACTGTACAATTTATAATTGAACAAAGGCAATATGATTCATTACAAGAGTAGCACCAACAAACTGAGACCCCTTCCCAAGAAGTAACAGTAGAGGATCCTTGTTTGTTTAAAATCATAGACCAGATAACCTATAGTGTTTTTGAGGTGAAAATGTGCTGCTATATGGGAGAAGCAGAAACAGCTGATTATCCCAAGAAAATATAGACTGCAGCTTCTACATCTTGCCCATGAAACATCCATGTCTAGACATTTAGTAATTAACAAAACTAGAGACAGGATGGAAACACAATTTTATTGGCCAAATATGGGAAAGGATGCCAGAGCATTTTGCCATTCTTGCTAAGCATGTCAGCTGTTGGGCAAAGCTCAGGACAAAACAAAAGGGTGTTTACAACCCGTTCCACTTATGACTGAAACATTCTCAAAAACTGGAGTAGATATTGTGTGACCAGTTGCTACAGCAACCTGGCATGGGAATAAATATATAATAATAATTGTGGATTATTCAACACAATTCCCAGAAGCCATCCTTTTAAAGGACATTGAAGCCAAAACAGTAGCAGAAATTTTTTTGACTGTGTTCACTAAGCTACGCTTTCCGCAAGAAATGGTCATGGATTCATGTCCAAGGTAGTGAAGGAGTTGTTGCAAGCCTATAGCATCAAATATTTCACCACCATAGCTTATCTTCCCCAAGCAAATGGACTGAATGAAAGATTCAATGGTATTTTGAATCACATGCTGAAAACCTATGTGGTGAATCATCGTAACTACTGGGATCAAGAAGAAGAAGAAGAAGAGGAGGAGGAGGAGGAGGAGGAGATTGGATTTATACCCTGCCCTTCACTACCCAAAGGAGTCTCAGAGCAGCTTACAAACTCCTTCCTTTCCCCTGCGATAGCTCTTTCAAGAATAGCTCTTTCAAGGACAGCTCTGACAGAACTATGGCTTGCCCAAGGTCATCCAGCAGGTGCAAGTGGAGGAGTGGGGAATCAAACCTGGTTCTCCCAGGTTAGAGTCCGCACACTTAACCACTACACCAAACTGGCTCAGCAAAGGCTTCAGCATCTTTTCTTTGGATATCAGGAACTGGTACAAGAAAGTTTGGGATTTAGTCCCTTTGAACTACTGTTTGAGTGTCATGTGAGAGGACCAATGGACATCCTCAAAGGAGCATGGGTGAGCAGAGACACCATAGAAAGCAAAGATATAATCACCTGTGTATAGGAGCTACAAAAGAATCTTCAGGAACTGAGAGCTGCTGCTTCAGAAAACATTCATCTAGCCCAACAGAAGCAAAAGACCTGGTATGACGCCAAGGCCAGAGAAAGAGTCGTCAAGCCAGGAGACCAAGTCCTTGTTTTGAAACCTCAGAGAAAGCACAAGCTGGAAGTAGCATGGTAAGGACATTTTAAAATTGTAAACCAGGTTTCTAGTGTAAACTATTCAGTCAATGTGGATCCTGGGGGTGGGCAATGTAAGATATTTCAGGTAAGCATGTTAAAACCTTACCATGACAGAGGTAATCTGGTTCTCATGGCCAGGTTAGGAAAAAAGAGTAAATTGAACTAATGGGTTTGGGAAAGAGAACAAAGGGTAGTATGATAAGGGAATTGAGTGCCAACCCTTACCAAAGAATAACAACAGCAAGTTAAAATGACTTTAACATAGTATCAGTCCATACTTCCCAGCTTCCCAGGAAGAACTCAATTGGCTTAGCACAAGACAGATACCAGCCTATTGTTCTTCCACCTTACAGAGTAACTGGCCCGAATGCCACCAGTATTGAAAAAGGAGTTGAAGAGATGCTGAACCTTGGGCTTATTGTCCCCTCAGAAAGTCCTTCGACTTCACCTGATCAGACAGTAAGATTTTGTGTGGACTATTGTCAGGTAGTCCTGCCATGATGGATGGAGAAGGGTGGGCGGATGGGCTTTGTGTTGTGAAGGGCGGGAGGTTGGGATCGTGGGGTGTTGATTTATGCACCTGGAGTGTTCGAATGGAATGTGGAGGGCCAGGCTGTGCAGGCTCTATCTCGGGTAGACTTAACACGCTGACCTTGGAGGAGACAGGCTGTGAGCTTCCTATCGCTTTCAAAGCTACAGCTTGGCTGGGAAAATGGGGGCGGTGGGAACTTCATTAATTATTATAATCTCCAGTTCCCGTGCGCATACTATGCATTCATTGGTGGAAGGGGGGGTCCCCATTCACCCCCTTTCTGGTATAACTGCTTGCTTCTTGTAACCACGTTATTCTGAACAATGTATCTGTTCCAGTAACCTACTATTGCAGCTTTATAAAAATAAATACTATTCTTGCTTCAATGAACAGGACCTGGTGTTTGGCTGACTAGGCTAGGGACTCTGACAACTATAGACAATTGAACAAGGTGAAAGTCCTTGATGCCTATTCTATGTCCTGGATGGACAAATTAATTGAAAGAGTTGGTGCAATCCACTTATAGCTACACCATTCACCAGTAGTGTTCCAAAGAATAAAGGAGGCTGGTTTAACAGTGAAAGCCTCAAAATGCCAAATAGCTGTGCACCAAGTAAAATATTTAGGGCACATACTTGAAGGTGGAGTAATAAAGCCAAGATGGAGGAAAGTGCAAGTTATCCAGGAATAGCCTAGACCCATGACAAAAAAACCACACAAATAGGAGTTGTGGGATATTATCAATGGTTCATTCCTGAGTTCAATTCCTTTGCAGCCCTGTTATGTGAACTTACCAAGTATTCAGGCTGGTGAAAAAAAAGGTGACTGTGAAGAGCTCCAAGAGAACCTCCACAAACTGGGCGAGAAGGTGACAATGTTGGTAAGTGTAAAGTGATGCACATTGGGACAAAAAAAATCCCAACTTCAAGTATAGGCTAATTGAGTCTGAACTTGCTGAGACTGAGAGGAGAAAAAATCTTGGGGTCGTACTGGATAACTCAATAAAAGTGTCAACCCAGCATGCTGCAGCAGTGAAAAAGGCAAACTCTATGTTAGGGATTTTTAGGAAAGGGATTGAGAATAAAACTGCCAATACTGTAATGTCCCTGTAAAGATCTGTGGTGCAGCCTCATTTCGATTATGGTGTACAGTTCCAGTCCTTGTATCTCAAGAAGGCCATTGCAGAACTGGAAAAGGTGCAGAGGAGGGCAACCAAGATGATTAGGGGGTTGGAGCGCCTTCCTTAGAGGAAAGGCTGAAGAGTCTGGGACTTTTCAGTTTAGAAAAGAAATGACTGGGGGGGGACATGATAGAGGTTTATAAAATTATGCATGGGATGAAGAGAATTGACAAACATATTTTTTCCCCTCCCTCTCCCAAAATACTAGACCTTGAGGACATCTATTGGAACTGATGGGCTGAAGGTTCAGGACAGATGAAAGGAAATACTTCTTTACACAGAGAGTGATTAAAATGTAGAATTCGCTGCCAGAGGATGTAGTGACGACCACAGGAATAAACAGCTTTAAAAGGGGACTAGGAATAAGGCCCATTGTGGAAATAAATACAACGGGCTTTAGAAAGAGGCTCTGGGAGAGTGCCCCGGCTTTGGGCACTCAGTGACAATTTGCTGTGGCAATCTCAGCAGGGTATAATGACAGAGTCCACCATTTTCTCCAGAGGAACTGATCTTTGCTACCTGAAGAGCAGTAGTAATTTGAGTGATCTCCAGCCCACCCCCAAGATTGATAACAGTGGTTCCCCAGGAGGGAGTGGCTGGTTTGGAGGTTGGAGTCTATGGCATTGTACCTGTCTGAGGTCCCACCCCTCCGCAACACTCACCCTCTCCAGGTTTGACCCCTCAAATCTCCAGGAATTTCCCAACCTGGAGTTGACAACCCTATCTCCCTCCCAACCAACCATCAACCTACCTTTAGTTTTCCATCTCCTCCCCCCTCCCTCCTAGAGAGCAGTTGTAATTTTGAGTGATCTCCAGTCCCCACCTGGAGATTGGCAACAATGGTTCCCCATCAGGGAATGGCTGGATTGGAGGGTGGAATCTATGGCATCGTACCTGTCTGAGGTGCCACCCCTCTTCAAACCTCACCCTCTCCAGGCTCCATCCCTCAAATCTCCAGGAATTGCCCACCTGCAGTTGGCAACCTGTTCAGGACTGGACCCAATGAGTTTTCTCCCAAAGGCCAACATAGGTATGGAAAGGGCCTTTTACTGACAGAGGAGAAAGTACAGGTGCCAACTCTGATTAGGGAAATACCTGGAGATTTGGGGGGGGTGGATCCTGTGGAGGGCAGCATTTGGGGGGAGGGTGGAAGGACTCAGCAGGGTATAATGCCATAGAGTCTACCCTCCAAAGCAACCATTTTCTCCCGGGGAACTGATCTCTATCATCTGGAGGTCAATTGTAACAGTGGGAGTTCCCCATGCCACCGCCACCACCTCCAGTGGCACCTTTAAGACCAAAGCTTATTCAGGTACAGGCTCTCCCTCCTCTGTGAGGGCAGATCTGCGTGTGTCCCCCATAGCTAGCAATCCAAAAGAATCCAGTGGCACCTATAAGACCAAGGTTTATTCAGGTACAAGCTCTCCCGCCTTCTGACACACTTCCGGTGATGTCAGGGGGTGTGGCATATGCAAATAAGTTATGCTAATGAGTTATGCTAATGAGCTCCTGCACCTCTTTTTCTATGAAATGAGCCCTGTTTATATTATACAAAGTTACCTCATTCCTATTGCCTGTTCACTTGCCATTTCTCCACAGAAGTGAAATAAAGCAGTTTGTTTTGAATTAACATCAGCCTCTTGCGTTGTGAGACATATACAAATGAAGAATTTTTGTCAGTTCCTCAGTTCTCTCAGCTGGGTCAGCTTATATCTATATACATTTAAACAACTGGGTGGGACAGACAGTGAAACAAAGAAGAAGAAAAAACACTGCTCAGCCAAGAAAAAGAAAAAGGGAAGTTGGGCAGAATCATTATAGTGGGCTTCAACCTTTTCAGACACAGGACTTCTGAACAGCAAGAACAGCAAGATATGTGACACTGGAGTCTATGACAGGAAATGGAAATGTGGAATTATGACAAACTCACTAGGGTCAAGGCCAGGACTATGAGCAGCAGCCCAAGAGAGCTGGGGACAGAAAGCAGAAGCTGAGCATTAGTGCTGTGGTGGAATGTTCTTCACCTTCCTGCTGCTCCCCTGACAAAGAGAGGTAAGAGACTTGGCACAGTTTCTCTCTATGCATACTAGCAGTGCAGCATTTCCAAAAAGCTGCACAAAAAAGGCAGCTCTTCCCAGGTAGGACTTCATGACCAACTGGTGGGTCCCAGCTAATGTTCCCTCTTAACTCCACAGTGTTGGGAGCACAGTGTTGGGAGCACTTGTGAGCAAAAAATGCTAGTAGCATTAATGTTGTAAGCGAATATATATTTAACTATTGCATCAATTAGTTTTTTAGAAGATTACTTCCATAACCTTGAAAAAAACCTCAGAATAAATTATTTTAAATTATATTTAAACTATATTTTAAAAATAATTTAAATATTATAGAAGAAAATAGAATCAAGTCAAATTTCACCCATCCCTTTCCACTATATTGGTAAACCTCTTCTCCAGAGGACACCTCTTTCCACTATATTGCCAGACCTGGCCTCCAGAGAACAGGTCTGCCCACCCTTTACCACTATATTGGTAGACCTGGCCTCCAGAGAACAGATCTACCCACCCCTTTCCACTATATTGGTAGATTTGGCCTTGGACTGTCGCCTTGTGGTGAGCCTTAGAAACAGTACCAGCACTTGAGGGGGGGAGGGGGGGCTCTTGCAGTCTGCTTTGGATATTTTTTTTTAGTGAAATATGACAACCAGCATTACAGATAAAGTATAACAGAGGAGGAACAAGCACTGTCAGAACCCTGCTTAACCTAACAAAACAGGAAGTTGCTTAAATGTTATCAACCTGCCCAAACTATTTCTTTATTCAAATATTTATATCTCACTTTTCCCTGTGACTCAAGACAGCTTACAAATCATACTGAAAAGTGGGGTATGGGGGGGAAGTATTTTTCCTGGCTCCATTGTAGCCTAAGGGGACCATTATAGTCAATAGGCCCCATAAGCTATAATGGATAATCGATCTGGGGTATCTGGAGCTCAGGAGGGGGGCTGTTCTTTTAGGTAAAGGCATAAAATTTGCAGCATAGCTGCTGGTACCTCTCCTCACCCCCCCCCCAAGTTTCAAAAAGATTGGACCAGGGGGTCCAATTCTATGGGCCCCAGAAGGAAGTGCCTCCATCCTCCATTGTTTCCAATGGAGAGAAAAATGTACTGTGAGCAGAAGCTCACAACCCTGAGCTGCTTGTTAAAATTTTGTGTGCCAGCACCCCCTAGCTCAGCTTAGGGGGAACTATGGTCCCAACCCATGGGTTGAAGAACTGTGATGAGCTACAGGCAAGTCATCTGTTAGAGTTTTTCAAGAGCTATTCAAGTGTGGCTTCTTAGAGTTTCTGCATTCTGCATCAGGTGAAGCTTCCAAACAATCATCAAATGCAGACAGCACCAACCAATGAAATGAATGAAGTAGGTTTGCCACAGCTGGGAACTGTGCAAATGTGACTAAAGGAATGTTAAGTTTGTGTTTCTTGGACAAGGAATGCTCCACACCACTGCTTCTGAAACTCAGGGACTTTCAAAAGAAATTTGCAATGTGGCCCACACAATACCTTTTTAAGGCTCCAACAGGAACAAATGATTTGAAGCCCCCATTCCTTCTTTGTATTGGATGTCAAAGCCTTTAACCCTCTCAGTTTGAAATTATGTTAAGAAGCACACACACACACACAAAGAATCCACCAGTATAGTACAGCATTTCTTCTGTAAATAGAATTCTTTTCTTTTAGTGAATTATGAACCCAAACTGAGTAGGGTTCAGAAACAAAAGGATTGAGATAAAAAAATTCATTCCGGTTCTGAATATCTATTTATTTAAAATACTGCTGTTTTTTTTGCAAGTTATTTCATTGTTGATACTTAGAAATGTGTCCCATTAGGGAGAGTGTATAATGAAAGTGAAAGCAGAGTAAGAGGTATGATTGCAAACTCCAAATTGGGAAATTCCTGGAGATTTGGGGATGCAGTCTAGGAAGGGTTCTCAGCAGGATATAATGTCATAGAGGCCACCCTCCAAAGCAGTTATTTAATCCATGGGAATTAAGGTTGCCAACCTCCCAGAATTTTAACTGATCTCCAGCCAAAAGAAATCAATTTCCTTGAAGAAAATAGCAACTTCAGACAGCAGACTGTATGGTATACCATAGATTCTAGGTGAAATCCCTCCCAAAATTTTCTCCTCCACAGTAATTTCTGCAGATTCCATGAATTTCTCTGGACAGAGTGGGCAATCACCAGGGGTCTTTTGTAGAAAAACAGCTGCAGGAGCTCATTAGCATATGGTATGCTAATGAGCTATTAGGCTACTAGCATATGCCACGCTAATGAGCTATTAGGCTATTAGCATATGCCGCGCCCCCTGACATCACCGGAAGTGATGTCAGAAGGGGAAGCTAAAGGGGGGAAGGCATCTTCAAAAGCCTCCCCTTCCCTTCCCCAGCTGGCCTGGGTGGGGGAGCTAAGAGAGAAGGGGTTTAAAGTTTAAACTCCTTCTCACTAGAGTTGGGCCACAGAAGGAGGAAAGAGGGAAGGAAAGAGAGAGAGTAGAGAGAAGGAAAGAGAGAAAGAAAGAGAAGGAAAGGAGGAGGGAAAGAAAGAGAGAGAAGGAGGGAAACAGGGAAAGGAGGAAAAAGAAGAGAAGAAGGTGGGAAAGAAAGAAAGAAAGAGAGAGAGAAGAGAAGAAGGAGGGAAAGAGGAAAAGGAGAGAAGGAAAGGAGGGAATGAAAAATTTGGTTGCAATTCGGCCTCATTATATCCTATGGGCCATTGAAGCCAATGGTGAAAACATAGGGTATATTCTGGGGGCTGGAGGAGGGGTTTGAGGGAGAGGCTCCAAACTCACAGAGTAGCTGATGGAGCCTCTCCCCAAGATACCCACCAAGTTTCAAGAACATTGGATTGGACCCCCAAACAGGTTGTCCCCATTCCCTCCATTGTTCTCTACGGTGGGAAAAAGTAACTTTGTTTCCCACCATAGAGAACAATGGAGGGAATGGGGGCAACCTGTTTGGGGGCCCATAGAATTGGACCCCCTGGTCCAATGTTCTTGAAGCTTGGTGGGTATCTTGGGGAGAGGCTCCATCAGCTACCCTGTGAGTTTGGAGCCTCTCCCTCAAACCCCCTCCCCTCCAGCCCCCAGAATATACCCTATGTTTTCACCATTGACTTCAATGGCCCATAGGATATGTTGTTGTTGTTGTTCAGTCGCACAGTCGAGTCCGACTCTTCGCGACCCCATGGACCAGATTACGCCAGGCCCTCCTGTCTTCCGCTATCTGCTGAAGTTTGCTCAATTTCATGTTCGTTGCATCAATGACACTGTCTAACCATCTCATCCTTTGCCGTCCCCTTCTTCTTTGACCTTCAATCTTTCCCAGCATCAGGGTCTTCTCCAGTGAATGCTCCCTTCTCATTTGGTGGCCAAAGTATTTGAGCTTCAGCTTCAGGATCTGGCCTTCCAGGGAGCAATCAGGGTTGATTTCTTTTAGGATTGACTGATTTGATCTCCTGGCAGTCCAAGGGACTCTCAAGAGTCTTCTCCAGCACCACAGTTCAAAAGAATCTATTCTTCGGCGCTCGGCCTTCCTTATAGTCCAACTCTCGCAGCCATACATTACTACGGGGAATACCATTGCTTTGACCATGCGGACTTTTGGCAAGGTGATGTCTCTGCTTTTATCATGCTGTTTAGGTTTGCCATCGCTTTCCTCCCAAGGAGCAGGCGTCTTTTAATTTCATGGCTGCAGTCACCATCTGCAGTGATCTGGGATCCTAGGAACGTGAAGTCTGTCACTACTTCTACGACTTCCCCTTCTATTTGCCAAGGAGTGATGGGGCCAGATGCCATGATCTTAGTTTTTTTGATGTTGAGCTTCAAGCCCACTTTTGCGCTCTCCTCTTTCACCCTGAGCAAGAGACTCTTTAGGTCCTCTTCACTTTCTGCCATCAGAGTGGTATCGTCTGCATATCTGAGGTTATTGATCTTTCCCCCAGCAATCTTAACTCCAGCTTGTGATTCATCCAGGCCAGCATTTCACATGATGTACTCTGCATATAAATTAAATAAGCAAGGTGACAATATACATCCTTGCCGTACTCCTTTCCCTATGCTAAACCAATCAGTTGTTCCATATCCGGTTCTAACTGTTGCTTCTTGACCCTTATACAGGTTTCTCAGGAGACATGTGAGGTGGTCCGGTACTGCCATAATTTATTGTGATCCACACAATCAAAGGCTTTAGCATAGTCAATGAAGCAGAAGTAGATGTTTTTCTGGTGCTTTCTCCATAATCCAGCGAATGTTGGCAATTTGATCTCTAGTTCCTCTACCTCTTCGAAACCCAGCTTGTACTTCTGGCAGTTCTCTATCCACGTACTGTTGGAGCCTAGCTTGTAGGATTTTGAGCATGACCTTGCTAGCATGTGAAATGAGTGCAATTGTGCAATAGTTTGAACACTCCTTGACATTGCCCTTCTTTGGGATTGGAATGTACACTGACCTTTTCCAATCCTGTGGCCATTGTTGTGTTTTCCAAATTTGTTGGCAAATTGAGTGCAGCACTTTAACAGCATCTTCTTTTAAGACTTTGAATAACTCAGCTGGGATACCATCACCTCCACTAGCTTTGTTGTTAGTAATGCTTTCTAAGGCCCATTTGCATTCAGTTGGGCAAATTTTTCCTTTTCACCATTGCCTTTAGCTTTCCTTCTTTCCTCTGCTATGTGTAAAGCCTCATCAGACAGCCACTTTGCTTTTTTGCATTTCTTTTTCTTTGGGATGGAGGTGATTGTTGCCTCCTTTACAATGTCACGGACCTCTGTCCATAGTTCTTCAGGCACTCTGTCTATCAAATCTAGTCCCTTAAACCTATTCTTCACCTCTACTGTATATTCATCGGGGATGCGATCTAGGTCAAATCTGAATGGCCTTGTGTTTTTCCCAACTTTCTTCAATTTAAGTCTGAATTTTGCAATGAGTAGCTCATGGTCTGAGCCACATTCAGCTCCAGGTCTTTTTTTTACTGACTGGATAGAGCTTCTCCATCTTTGACTGCAAATTATATAATCAATCTGATTTCGGTGTTGCCCATCTGGTGATGTCCATGTGTAGAGACGCCTCTTAGGTTGTTGGAAAAGGGTGTTCGCTATGACCAGCATGTTCTCTTGACAAAACTCTGTTAGCCTTTGCCCTGCTTCATTTTGTTCTCCAAGGCCAAACTTGTCTGTTATTCCAGTTACCTTTTGATTTCCTACTTTAGAATTCCAGTCCCCTATGATGATGAGGACATCATTTTTTGGTGTTAGTTCTATGAGCTGTTGTAGGTCTTCATAGGACTAGTCCACTTCAGCCTCTTCTGCAGCAGTGGTTGGGGCATAGACTTGGATTACTGTGATATTGAATGGTTTGCCTTGGATTCGGACCGAGATCATTCTGTCATTTTTGAGATTGTATCCCAATACTGCCTTTCTCACTCTCTTATTGACTATAAAGGCCACACCATTTTTTCTACGGGATTCCTGGCCACAGTAGTAGATATAATGGTCTTCTGAGTTAAATTCGCCCATTCCTGTCCACTTTAGTTCACTGATTCCCAAGATGTCGATGTTCATTCTTGCCATCTCATTTTTGACCACGTCAAGCTTACCTTGATTCATAGATCTTACATTCCAGGTTCCTATGCAGTATTGTTCTTTGCAGCATCGGACTTTCCTTTCACCGTCAGACACATCCACAACTGAGCGTCCTTTCGGCTTTGGCCCAGCCGCTTCACTCTTTCTGGGGTTACTCGTACTTGCCCTCTGCTCTTCCCCAGTGGCATATTGGACACCTTCCGACCTGAGGGGCTCATCTTCCGGCGTCATATCTTTTAGCCTTTTGTTACTGTCCATGGGGTTTTCTTGGCAAAGATACTGGAGTGGGTTGCCATTTCCTTCTCCAGGGGATCACGCTTGGTCTGAGTTCTCTGCTGTGGCCTGTCCGTCCTGGGTGGCCCTCCACGGCATAGCCCACAGCCTCATCGAACCACACAAGCCCCCTCGCCACAACAAGGCAGTGATCCATGAGGGAGCCACAGGATATAATGGAGCTAAAATTGACATTCGGCTGCCTGAAAGACTCCGGGGATGCTGGCTGGGGGTGGGGCTTGGCTCCTGAGCTGCCGGAGCTGTGCTCTAGTGTGCTCCCCCCCCAAGACCCCTGGCAATCATACAGGAAAATAATCTATGTAGTCTGGAAATCAGTTGTAATTCTGGGAAATCTCCAGGTACTACCTGGAAGTTGGCAACCCCTTAGATGGAGACAAAAGTAGAGTAGAGCTGTAAGAGGGACAGAAGAATAAAACCTGATGTTAAGAATCTAGACCTGTGTTGTCTCCTTGACTGCATTAAGCTACAAATCACATTGGATGTCACTTAACACAGACTTTTTTGAGAAGGTAGAGAACTGAATCTTTAAAAACTTCAGCTGCTGCCATCACATTCATATGCTTCCCACAAATGACTCCAAATCCTCTTCTCCCCACCCATGGAGTCTGGCATCTTTGCTTTCCCCTACCATTCACTCTGTGAAGTTTGTGTAGGAAAGAATATTTTCATCAACAGATCAGTATTTTACTGCAGATAATTGGTGGAGGAGAGGTACTAAGAAATGTGCTTTGTTTGTTTCACAATAGATCAGAGTCATTTCAGTTGTGTATTATTGCTTTCCAGCAAGAATGAATAGTCATAACTCATTCATCACCATTGTACAAGAGCAAGTTATATTTCTGAAGGCACTCCAATTGAGTCATTCCAAGTTTAAAAATTATGTAGTACAATTCACATACATTTGAATGAAAACATACCACAGATTCATTTGGAAGCTTATTTTTCTTCATTTGAAATGTAATGCCATCTGCCAAAACTAACTCTTCCTTTCTGTCTCTAAATGCTTTTTTTCTGACAGTAGCATCAATAAAGGAAGCCTGTATTGCAAAGAGGCATCTCGTCTTAATCTATAAGTGACACATCTTGTTTGGATTCACCATGAAACAAACATTTTGCAAATTTAGGGTTCAATTAATATGCCAGTTTATAACCATGACAAAATCAGATTCTTAACTAAATTATATTTTCTTTATATGTAAAGAATAAAAATAAAAGTTATTAAAAATTTTATGTGTTGATATATGCTCTGTTTTTGTATTAAATATTGGCATTCAGATTATGTGACTTGTATGGGTGGGGAGAAGGAAAAAGGCATGCTAATGTCTTATCCATGGGCATCATTAACACTGTATTTTGTTTTCCAAAACCATTATAAACTCAGTTTGACAATTCTCTATTTTGCTTATAATAACTATGAAACTAGGATTGGCAATTTTTTTGCCTGTAAAACTTCCAGAATAAATAAAACTATTGTGTATGTCTAGTATTGTACAATTGCTTAAGTATCAGAGGCTTGTACCCTAACTACCTGAAAGGAAGACTAGGTTATTTCCCTCAGGAGAACTGTCAAGAATAATAGGGGTTCATCTCAGATTCACTTAAAAATATGTATGGTAATTTTTAAAAAAGGTATATAGCTTTTAAAAATGGGGATCATCTTACATTCAGGGACATCTTTCTTTTATATATGGTAATAATTAACTTCATATAAGTATCTACACTAGGTTGTCATGCTCCCAATTCTGCTGGAAAATTGTTGCCAGCCCCCACTTTCATCTGCACACCCCTCCCTCCTAGCCTGAATGTAGGTACTGCATGAGCAAGTTCCACTAGTCAAGCACAGAACATGAGGAGGGACACCAGCCTCCAGGTGAGACTTGGGGAGCCCTAGGAATTTCAGCTCATTTCCAGACTACAAAGATCAGTAGAACCTATTGCACATATGTTTTGTACATGTGTACATTTATTCACAAGTTGCGTTTAATCTGTATATTGAGTAGGGATGGGGCTAGGGGGCCCACACAGGCATTATCTTGTACCCCTCCCCATGAGGATGGTTTTTAGGTTTTAGGTATCAATGTTACAACAAAACACATATGAAAAATATGGAAGATATATAATAAATGTAGCACATTTTCACTTGTCGGATTTTAACTTAATGATATAGTTACAGTGTTTAAAGTGTGAGGAAACTGGTGACATGCAAGGACCTAAGGACCTAATTACTTACCAAAGAAGAAAAAAGGAGAGCAGACTACATCTACAAATCTGGCCAGTGACTGTTCAAAACCATATGTAGGAACTGATCCTGTGTTAGGGTTGCCTTCTCCAAACTGGAAAATTCCTGAGGATTTGGGGATGGAACCTGGCAAAGGTGGAGTTTAGGGAGTGCACCCTCCAAAACAGCCTTTTTCTCCAGGGGAACGGATCACTGTAGCCTGGAAATCAGTTACAATTCCAGGAGATCTCCAGGCCCTACCTGGATGTTGGCAACAATAATCTTATCTATCTATCTATCTATCTATCTATCTATCTATCTATCTATCTATCTATCCTGAATACATATCATTTCTTCAAAGGAATCAAGGTCAACAGACTTAAAGTAATGAATTATCAAAGTCAACAGAATGAGAATGAGTACACACAAGGGTACACATTAAGCCTCATCTTGGACATAAGCTTGGATCCAGTGAAACAGAAGCAGAAACACAAACTGACTTTGAACAGTTTCTCTTGCGCAAGGTCTTGTGCAATACCCAATAACACATATAATAAAGTTTGTTAATTTATATAGTTAAGTTTATATTTCCAAAACTACAGCATGTAACTTCTTCACTCCTTCCTTTACTGTGTGGAAATTTACAAGCTATATATTATAGTGCCCAGAAATTGATTGCAAAACCTCTTGTGCAAGTGGGAATACAATAGTTTGACTTAGGGCAAGCAGCTACCATGGCCTTTCCCTACTTTACAGGTAGAAATTTTGTGCTTGATCCAACCCATAGCATGGAATCATGTTTCAATTTAACTATGGTTAGCGTGAATGTCTGAACACTGATGACTACATTAACATAAACACTGATGACTACATTAACATAAATCTGAAACAGTGGATTTAAGCTGGTTTATTAACCACTCCTAGTAAACTATGCTTACACATGATATACAAATGGAGACATCCTCCTGACTTGTTCCCTGGTGCTGCCACTGTGAACCCTACAGCTACAAAGACACCAGGCAGTCACACACTCTAACCTACCTCACAGGGTTGTTGTGACAATACAACAGAGTATAAGAGAACAATGTAATCTACTTTGAGTCTCCATTAAGAAGAAAGGCAGGATATAAATGAAGTAAAAATAAATAAATATCCTGCCCTTATATATAAACGTGTAGTGGTCTGGCAACAATCTATGCTTGGCAAAATCAGTTGGCTGCCTGATCTGTCACTCAGAACAACTCCCTAGGCACTGGCTGTGTTCCCTGAGTCCCACCCACAAACAGCAGGCACCAAAACTCACCTCAGGAGGGAGGACGGAGACTCCAGCCCTCTCATTTCCCAGTGACTCTGGCCCTGCCACTTTGCACTGCTGCTGCTCCCGGCCCAGCCTCAGCCTGCACTGAGACCCCTGCCTACTGCCTCTCCACGCCACTGCCTGTTCTGGCCCCTCCCAAAGCCCCGAAGACTCCCCAAGGTAAGTAGGCAGCTGAGCCATGAGCAGCCTGGCTGGGCCACAGGGGCCTTGAACAAGGGGGTGGGAGAGCCAAGGCCTGCCTGGATGGGCTGTAGGGGGCTTGAACGGGGGTGGGTGGGAGAGCCAAGGCCTACCTGGCTGGGCTGCAGGGGCCTTGAATGGGGGTGGGAGAGCCAAGACCTGCCTGGCTGGGCCACAGGGGGCTTGAATGGGGGAGAGCCAAGGCCTGGCTGTGGCGCAGGGGGCTTAAACGGGGGTGGGAGAGCCAAGCCCTGACCGGCTGGGCTGCAGGGGCCTTGAATGGGGGGTGGGTGGGAGAGCCAAGGCCTGCCTGGCTGGGGCGCAGGGGGCTTGAACAGGGGGGTGGGAGAGCCAAGCTCTGACTGGCTGGGCTGCAGGGGCCTTGAATGGGGTGGGTGGGAGAGCCAAGGCTGGCCTGGCTGGGCCACAGGAGCCTTGAATGGGAGGGTGGGAGAGCCAAGGCTGGCCTGGGCTGCAGGGGCCTTTAATGGGGGTGGGTGGGAGAGCCAAGGCTGGCCTGGCTGGGCCATAGGGGCCTTGAATCGGGGGGAGCCAAGGCCTGCCTGGCTAGGCCATGGAGGCCTTGACCAGGGGCATGGGACAGCCCCCGGGCGGCCTGGCTGGGCCTCAGGGGCCTTGAATGAGGGGGGGTGGGAGAGCCCCAGGTGGCCTGGCTGTGTGTGTGAGACTTTACTTCCACTTCCGTACCTTTCTATGCTTTCATTATGCATCACATCTTTCTAGAGCTTGTTGTATTGTTTCTACAACGGGCTTTACTGTTAGTAGATAATATTATGATTTGATGTCATGCCTGAACATCAAGCTCAGATTTTCAAGAAAAGAGTCCTCCCATTCTCACAGATTTATTTGTACTATCCCCTATAGGGGTATAAGCATATACTTCCTATTCCCCACCTTTACCAATTCCTAACCCTGGTCTTTTCCAAAATGCTGGTTCCCAAATAATATAAGCTGGAAAATTTGATAGATATAAGTATTTGAAGTGAAACAAAGGAAGTGGTCACAAACAAATAGATGTTGGAAAAAAGGACAGGGTAGCAGCAGTAAAAAAATTGTACAAATCTCCCTTAGGTTGCCAATTCTGAGTTGGGAAATTCCTTGTGATTTAGGAGTAAAGCCTGGGGAGGCGAGGGACAACATTGGTGTATACTACCATAAAACCCATCCTCTAAAGCTTACATTTTCTCAAAGAGAACTGATCTCTGTAGACTGGAGATCAGGTGTAATTCTGGGAAATTTTAGGCCTCGCCTGGAGATTGGCAACCTTCCCCCTGACACTTCCAGAGGTGAGGGAGGAAGAGTGGGTTCCAAGGGCCTGATTAAAAACACTGCCAGTCTGTTTAGTAATAGCACTGGCAGTCCAAGCTTGGTTAATTTCCATACTTGAGGTTACCTCAGAACTGCAGATTCTTCTTGCACAGGGTTTCAAAAGTCTGCTTTCTCTCTCAGGCCTCTTCAGCAAGGCCTCCATTTTTTGGAGTCATCTGTCACTCTAAGGCTCAGTTTTGTGCAAGTGGGCTAAGGCAACCCCCTCAAGACGGGTTCAAATCTCTTCTGTGCAGCCAGTATCCCCGCTTCTCAAAACTAATCACAACATACTTTATTGCCTAGAGTAGGACAGTCAGCAACTCCTGTACCTTTATGCATTTTCACTAAAGTTGCCAACCTTCAGGTGGAGCAACTCAAGCTGCAGTGTTAGAGGAGTCAAACAATAAATATATACACGCAAAAACCTTTTTTTATAAATTAATGTGTTCTATTTGTTCCATCTTATAAAGTGCATTGTGTGTTGTTTATAATATCCTAAAACAGGTATATATATTCATTACATGCAATATCAAAATAATAATCAATTCATTCAGTATAATAACTACCAGTCAATTTATATTCTTTTTTCCAAAGTCAAACCCCAACGGAAGTATCTAGAATTATACGCCCGCTTCTCCTTGCTTGAAAGTCTTCCAAAAGGGGAAAGCTTTCTTTTGTGGTTACATTGATGTTTAAATTGATGTTTGTTGCTTGTCCTACGAGAGGCTATTAAAAGACATAATTCATGAATCTAAAAAGTATACAATATTTCTAATATAACTTGGCTTCACAAAGTTTTCTTACCACATTAAGCAGTTGAAGTTCATAGACAGAGTGCTCCTGTCTTTCTCAAGGCTGCCTAGTACTGACCTTGTTCTCTGGTCATTAAATTTTACAGCACCTGTTAACAGTTTGTATGTGTGTTCTCTAATCAAAGTGACAATAGGGAAAATCCACATTCCACTTCATAATGAATTTCAGTTCAATAACAGTCTAAACTTTACTTCGATGTTTAAAGGGGATATTCTCCCCCCCTTTTTTTAAGTCCAAGTAAGATGGTAATCTAGTTCATGGATGGCATGAGAGGTCCATTGTTTGGTTCATTCCCTCTGGGGTCAATGTATGGAGCTTGTGAATCCAGATGCTTTCTTTGCAGAGAAGAATCTTCTTAATATCTTGTCGGTTGAGGTTTTGATTCTCATATTTGTAAATCACAAATAATTTTAAGTCCTCAAAGCAATGCTGGACTGACATACAATGCTCCACCATAGGTGCGTCCAAAATTTTGTTTTTCAATCTTGATTTATGTTCCATGATACAAGTTTTTAATAACTGTGTGGAACTCCCCACATAATATTTTGGACACCCACAGAAAGCTACATATACAATATTTTTACTGGCACAGGTAGACAAGTGTGGTAAACAATAATTTTTCAAATAAGATTCTAAAGAAAATTCTTTTACTTCAAAGCAAATATTACATATAGAACAGTTTTGACATTTGAAATGGCCATATGTTTGTATAATATTTTGCTTTTGTGTGTATTGGGCTAGGTTGTTTATATCTGATTTTACTACACTATGTCTAATGGTTCTAGCCCGTCTGTATCCTACTAAAGGAGATTGTTGGCATTCTGGTATATGGGATACTACATGCCAATATTTGTTCAATTTCTGATGTAATGCCGTAACTAGTTCCAGCAGGGGTCACAGTGCTTCAGTCAGCATCCTTTGAAGCTCTGTTGTGTCCTGTCTAGCAACAGAACTCGCTGGACTGGCATTTCCTGCCAGCAAATTAGATTTCGCTTGTTTGTCTTTCTCTTCCCTCCATGGAGGCACCATGTCGAGAGATTGTTTACTTTTTGTAAAAGTTATCACAGTCTCTAGAACTCTTTGCAACACCTAGTAAGTTCTTATAAGTTCTTTATTTTAGTCCATCTTGCTTCTATAGCCAACCTTCCTTAAGTCCATAGCTGAAAAACATTTATTTCCTTCTTATCGGGGGAGAGTTCCCTCCTCCTCCCTCGCTTTTTAAGGGAAGGTTTTCCGGCTAGATTAGGTGCTTCTTGCTTTCACTTAGACTCACATTTCAATGATGTAGCTGCTTAAAGTTCGCATTGCTTGGCCACCCACCGCTTGCTCCAGTGTGCAAATCTAGATCCCATCCAGAACGCTCCACAGCGGGAACTTCGGGGCATGAAGTAGCCCCCCTTCACCAGCAGGATCGCCAGGGGAATGGCTCTCTAGCACCCCATGGCTGGGAGCCCAATGCAAGGGCTCCGGGGGTGGTGTGGACAATCGCGCCCCCTCCCAACCGTGGGCTCTGGTGCACGTCTCCTGGAGCCTCAGGAGAACGTGACCGCCATGGTGAATGCTGAAACAGGAAGTCCCTAATTTTTTTAATATGTGTAGAAAGACAACTAAACTGTAATGCACATGAAATTCTAGAATTTCATGTGTTTTTTCCCTCTTATAGAAAAGTTCCCTTCTGTCTCTTTTCCTAGAATGTTTCTGAATTTATAAACTGTCATAGGATAACCCCGGTTTTTCAATTGTTTTGTTAATATTTTACTTTCATCAATGAAATCTCTCTCTTCAGTACAATTTCTTTTCATTCTAAGAAACTGCCCATATGGTAAGTTGGTTTTAAGATGCCAAGAATGGTTTTCTGTCCTATATATTACTGTGTCAAATAAGCTGATAGCTTGTTCATTGGCTTCATGTGTAAATTTTATGGTTAGATGGATGTTGTTTATCCATATCATAAAATGATCTAATTCTGATTTCTAAAAATCATGAAAACATCGTCCAAAAATCTTTTATACCATATAATTTCTCCAAAAAAGGATTATTGGTGGGATTCAAAATTGTATCCTGTTCCAAAATGGACATGAAAAGGTTTGCTACGGATGGCACAAAAATGCTATCCATAGCAACCCCTCGGATTTGTAAAAAATGATCTATTCCAAATCTGAAATAATTTTTTTCCAAAATAATTTCTGCTAATTCAAGGAGAAAGAATGTGGGTGGACTTTTGTTGGTGCGTTTTTTTTAAAAAAAATTCTGCTGTATTTCTGGCTTCCTCCAAAGGGATATTAGTGTATAAGGCACCAATATCCATGGTGACCATGATGAGTTCTTGTGGGGTAGTTAGATCTTCTATCAAAGTTATAAAATGTCTGATGTCTTTGATGTATGATGGCGTTTGGGAAACGAAAGATTTTAAGTAATAATCCACATATTGGGAAAGAGGTTCAGTTAGGGATTCATTAGCAGACACAATAGGTCTACCAGGGGGTGGAAAACCCTGTTTATGTATTTTCTGTAGGATGTAGAACACAGGTGTTCTTGGAAATTCTTTAAAAAGAAACTGAAAATTTGGAATGTCTATGAGGTGTAAGGCTAAGGCCTCTTGTAATACAATTCTAATGAGTCCCCCTATTTCATCAGTCGGATCTGCTTTGAAGGGTCTATAACAGTCTCTATCATGTAACTGACGTTCTGCTTCCTGTAAGTAATCTTTGATATTTAATATGACCACACCTCCACCCTTATCCACCTCTTTTATAATAATATCAGGATCTTTAACTCAAATTTTGTAGTGCTGTCCATTCATCTTTGGTTAAATTATAGTTTTTGTATGATTTTTTCTTTTCTAATTTATTCACATCTTATAAAAAAAGGCATTCAAATACCGTGAACAAAAAAAGCTGCAAGAAAAATTAATTATTAATCTATCAGACAGAAGACTTTCAGATGCTAAGGAATGGGTCTTAAATCGAGGCTTGAGTTTCTCTATGAACATTACTTATAATTCATTTCAGACTTACATAGACTTATTTTCATTATTGAGACAATTAACATTAAAAAGTTTTTTGGGGAATTTAAACATCCAAAGAACCCACCATCCTTTTTTCACCCAAAATCTAAATCTATGCCCTATAATTTTGACCCAGCCACTGCAATTGAGGACACCAGGAGTGGCTCCAGGCTCAGCTGCAGTAACAGAGAATGTCAGGAGAGGCTTTGGGCCCAGCTGCAGATGCAGTGAATGCCAGGAGCCACACTGCGCCCTGTCATAGAGGATGTTGGGAGTGGCTCTGGCCCAGCCATGACAGCAAATGATGTCAGGAGAGGCTCCAGGCCTGGCTCTGGTGGCAGACACCAGGAGCTGCTCCAGGCTTGGGGCAGCTCCCAGGCACCAACACCATTGTGACTGGGCTCAAAGGTGGGGATGATGGAGTTGCTTAGGCTAAGCGATGGGGGGGGGGGATTGGGATTTCCCCCCTGTGCATTTTGCAGGCCCCTCTCTTGATGTACACTAATATGCAGGGATCAATGTCGTAAGAGGAAAAAGTTCTACAATCACTTCGCATATATTGCTTAAAAATGTATAACCAAGGTAGAAATTCACATCAGAGAAGAGGCTGCAAAGTCTTAATTAAGTGGTTCTCTCCTAATGCATCACATTTACTTGTGGTGGGAAAATTCTGTGCAATACATAAAAAGAAAGGAAAAACACCTAGTGGCCTGAGAAAACCATCTCTGAATCAGTACCACCTGGTCTTCTTTGATGGTTGAAGAGCCGAAGAGAAAAAATCCAGCAAAGAATAGTGTACCCTATTCATATTTAACTTAAAAAACATTTTCTAAATCCTTATTTCACTCCCTTAGCAGGATGTTTTCAGATAACATTTATCTTTACAGTTTCTAGGGATGGTGGTAAAATGGTGTTAATGGACATACTGTCTGCAAGAACATATGGCCACCTGGGCTGCTTTTGTCACTGAGCATTTCAGTCTAACATCTGATGCATACAAATGGGCTTATATAAGGTACTTTTGGTTTTAGAGGTGAAAACAACTTAAGAAGAACACTGTCAGCATGCAATATGTCTTTGGTGGTTCGCTGGAGTGAAGGTGCTTGGATTCAAAGCATTTTTTTAAAAAAATATGGCAAGAACATTGTATATTCCCTTGTTTTCTGATGCAGAATTGTTGAGAACATGAGCTTCCCTTCTGAAATCAAATGGTTTACAGACAAAGTAGTGCAGGGTGGTATATTAAACAATATGGTTCCTTCCCAGCAGATGTAATGTCTAAGGAAAATGTCCAGAAGTGGGTAGAGAGGAATAACATGACAGAACATTTATTGGAGTGGTGATGGAATGAGATGGTGTAGCCAGCCTCCTCAGCCTTAAACCCGGGATGGTCTTTCCCAAGAGAGAGACACCCGAAAAATGACCTCTGAACCTCCACAAGCAGTGCCCTATGAAGCCATTGGCTTAAACAGTGGCTTTTGCTGGGAGGCTAGGAAAACCACATCTTGGCTGAGAAAGTCAAGCCAAAGAGAATTCCCCAGGCTGGCGTCACTGTCAAGCATTCTCCATGCAAGCAGCCCTCCCCCCCATCTATCGTGTCAGCTTAGTCCAAAGATGACTAGAATGGGCAAGTCTCTGCCCTTGCCTCAGGCATCTTCCACTGACCAAATGGCTAGTCTTTTGTCTGTCAAATGTACAGGTCAGCAGGGACAAAAAGCTCCTGGTCTGTGTTATTATCATGAATGAAGTGTGTTGTATATTTCCATCCTTCTCTCCTGTTTTATCTATCTGCATTCTTACGCCTATGCCAGACCTATCAAGGAAACATTAACTCTCCATGTCTAGTGAATGGTCAGCCATTCAGGTTCATCCTGCTGCACTTTAAGAAACATCACTCCTTTTGTCGGGTACCAGGGAAACGCCAGACCACTCTATTGTTGCACAATGGACACTCCCAGTACAGTCATCCAACACCTGGCTTCTATTGTTAAAGACAGACTCTGACCCTCTGAGAGCTCATTGGTCACATTTAGGCCTTGCCCATCCTGATGCCACACAACCCTGAGACTCATCAGTGGCCCAGGTAATCTATTGTTCTCACCTGAGACCAGCCCCCAGGGCCACCCATTGGTCTGCATTGTTTTCCAGTGGGTATATCCCAGCAAACACATGGCCTCAGAGTGTGTGCTTCTGCCCTAATGCCAACTGGCAGCCCACCCCTAAACCCTTTGGGTTTAGGCCATAACCTCTTCTTCATGGACCTCTGTACGTCTGGACAGGTTGTATTACCCAGTAACTGATCCATCTATTCACTATCAATCACCTCTGTTTTCTTAGTTCTGTATTGCTTGCTCTTTTGAATGTTTAGTGGGAAATACTTTAATAAAAACTATTTAATTTACTCTTTAAATCTGGAGTTTTCCTACTGTGGTGGACCTTGGTATACAAGTGGTGTGCGATTACTGTACCCCTCTGGCCTATTCTGTCACATAGCTAAATTCCCCAAACAACAAGGCAGGCCATTGGTGGTAACAATGGCTAATAGCTGATGAAGGAAAACTAGAAAGCAAGGCTGAATCTATAATGAGGCAATTGTCCGAGGTGGCGGATTTTGGCAGTTGTCAATCTCCCTTCCTAGTCACCATCTGCTTGCCTGTCCATCCACCCAATTGCTGTCCCTACCTGGGTGCCAGAGGAGAGAATCCTCCTTACATCCTGCCCCCGGACCTCTTTAAAATAGCCATAAATGGTGCACTCTGGCTCCGAAACTCTTACAAGATTCCTTCTTCTCACAGCAACTGGGCCATGATTTCTGGTTGCCTGTTGTCAGGGTTACTAAAATGGCAGCTGAACTCTTGCAAGAGGAAGAAACCTCATGAGAGTTCAGAAGTCCCTGTAAGGTGTGTACTGCTTGTCATGCTATTTTAAAAGAAGGCTGGGGAAGTGAACATGCAAAAAGCTCAACGTACTGCAGGGGAGGGGGCAGCGGCAGGGATGAGCCACTGGGTGTGTATGAGGTGTTGCTGCCTTGGGTAGGTAAATATGTTGAGCTGTCATTAACTGGTAGGGGTCTCATTTGGGAGAAAAGGTTGGTGGATGATAGGGATTTAAGAAAGACAAGTGGAGACCCACAAGAAACTTGCAGGATGGTTATCCCATTCCTCAAATCTTTGCTTCCTGCCCTCTCCCCCTACCTCTCTTAAACTCTTTCTCCCTTCTGCCCCCCCCCTTTCTTACTCTCTATTTTGATTTTTTATTTTATTTTCTTAGACTTATATCCCACCCTCCCCACATTGTAGGTTCAGGGTAGGTACCAACATATAGGTCTTCAATTAACGCAGATTTACAAGTAAATTATATTATAACAATCCATTAAAATCAATAAAATCACCAATACACTATCTCTCCTCCACGCATGTAACATCTTCTCTCTTTCTGCCCCCTCATCATTTTCTTTGATTTTTTGCCTCCCGACCTCATCACTCTTTGTCTCTTTCTGCCCCCACCCCATCACTCCCTCTTTCTGCCCCCATCACTCTCCCAGCCACCCACCTGCTTCCTCTCCTCCCACAGCAGCAGTGGCAGCACTCTGAGAATCACAATGGATCTCCCAGCTACAGAGATCAATTCACCTTAGGACTGCCTGCTCCAGCTTGGGAAATTCCTGGATACTTGGAGGTGGAGCCTTGGGACAGTGAGTCTTGGGGAGGGAAGCAGCCTCAGCAGGGTGTAATGCCATAGATTCAGCCCTCCAAAGCAGCCATTTTATCCAGGGGAACTAATCTCTGTCACCTGGACAACAGTTGTAATTCTCGGTGATCTCCAGCCCTCTCCTGGAGGCTGGCAATGGTCATTCTCGTGGAGGAAATGGCTGGTTTGGAGGGTGGAGTCTATGGCATTATACCATTCTGAAGTTCATCCCGTCCTCAAACCCCATCCTCCTCAGGCTCCACCCCTCAAATGTCCAGGAGTTCTTCCAACCTGGAGTTAGCAACCCTATTCCCTTCCCACACAACAGCCAACCTACCTTTATTTGCCTCTCTGTCTTCAGCTTTCTGTCTCCACCCCCTTCCCCACAGCCTCTACCTAGGGAAATTACGGCCTTTCTCCATAGTGGGGACCAAAGCAGCTTACATTCTTCTCTCCTCCTTTTTATCTGCACAACAACCCTGTGATGTTGGTTAGGCTGAAAGTATGTGACTGGTCCAAAATCACCCAGTCAGCTTCCACCACAAGATGGGGATCTATACTTGTGTCTTGCAGCCCCTACTTTGAAGCTCTAACTGCTGCGCCTCACTGGCTTCCATAGGGTGGCTGCCGTTGAAGAGTAGCAAGCTGCCAGGCCAGATTGAGTCATGCAAATCAAGTGGTAGCAAGTCATCCAGAGGGTGCTGCCTAGGGATGCCAGCCTCCAGGTGGGAGCTGGGGATCCCCTGGAATTATTGCTCATATTTAGACTACAGAGATAATTTCCCATGGAGAAAATGGATGCTTTAGAGGGTAGACTCTAGGGCATTGTACCTCACTGAAGTCCTTGTCCTCCCCAAGACCCACCCCCAAATCTCCAGCAGTTTCTCAGCCTGTATCTGGGAAACTTACCTCCCCATCTCCTGCTGGTGACCAGGGGGACATGGCAACCCTAGACTGCTGCCAGGCCTAGGGTTGCCAACCTCCAAGCGGGACCTGGAGACCCCACAGAATTACAACTGAACTCTAGACAGCAGAGATATGTCTCCTTGGAGAGATTGGCTGTTTTGGAGGGTGGACTCTGTGGCATTATACCTAGCTGAGGCCTCTCCCTTCCCCAAACCCAGCCCTCCTTAGAGTCCAAAACAAAATCTCTAGGAATTTCCCAGCCTGGCACTGGTAACCCTTGTCAGGCTTGGCCCCAGGGCTCCCTCCCTGAAAGGCCAAAATAGGCCCAGAAAGGGCCCTTCCTGTGCCTTTTACTGACAGAGCCAGTTAGAAGCCTCCCCCCCTCCGAATGTTCTGATCTCTCACTGTTGATGCCTGGAGTAGATCCCTGCAGAGGCCATTTCAAAAGGTATTGGGGGGAATTCAACTCTCCCCCATTTTTAAAAAACTTTTTGGATTTTTCTAGAGACCCAGGAAGTCCCTTGAGTCTGTAGAAAAAGCTGTTGGGGGAGAGTAAGCCCTCTGTTGGTGGAAATAAGTATCCACACAGAGAAGAGACTTTGGCTATTAGTACATAGATTTTTAAATTATGTTGGCAGAAAGGGGTGTAGGAAGTTTGCTACTGGTATAGAACATGGCACTGGAAAAAATAGGGTCTAAGAACAGAGAAGTTGCTTGTAGTGAAGCAAGCAAGAGGAGGAAAATATTGGTGGGATGAAGAAAATAATATTTGTCAAGTATAATTACCATGGGCTTTAAATTGATGTAGAAATTAACAGGTATAGGCAGTGACCTGTATTGAACAGAACAGAAAGATACATTTCTGTAGAATCACCATGAATTTACAAAAGCAAAACATTAAAGATAGGAATCCATTAAGAGTAGGATTGAAGCATTCCTGTAAGACTGATGCACTCCTGTAAGAAACAGGACTGGGCAGCAGTGGGGATTTGGCTTCAAAAGTAAAGGGCAGTGTTAAAGAGGCATTCTTCAAAGATTATGGAACCAAGACAGTGGGAATGCTATTACTGCCATATCGGGTGAAGTGGGCACTAGCCCAACCCTCAGTAAAACAGCTGCAGTGCAATCCCAAGCAGTGTTATACCCTTCTAACTTTTAGAAGGGGTGTAATTCTATTTATTTATTTGATTTCTAGTCCTCCCTCTGCTGCACAGGATGGGTTACAACACTGTACATAAAACAGTAATTTAAACACTATTGAAGAATTACATTATCAGTCTTTAAGGGGAGGTGAGTACTATTGTTCTGATTGTTTCACAGCATTTCTGTAGGTAGTTGAGGCATTCTTTTAACACATAGTCACAGATGGAGTGAGCTGTGTTTGTGAAAGCTGCAAGCTATGCTGCAGGGCTTTAAAGAGCTAACCTGGAACACAGCCTTAAAGGTAAAGGTAAAGGTTCCCTTGCTCGAAAGCCAGTCGAATCCGACTCTAGGGTTGCGGTGCTCATCTCCGTTTCAAAGCCGAAGAGCCAGCGCTGTCCGAAGACGTTTCCGTGGTCATGTGGCCGGCATGACTAAACACCAAGGTGCACAGAACACAGCCTTAGCAAGCCTCATAATCCAGCAGTGTTAATTATGCAGCTGTCGGTTCTCATGGAACAGCTCTTTTCTCTGAACCTGTGCAATGAACTTATATTTCAAGGGCAGCACTAGACTCAAAGGTCCAATCTAGATCTTGTCTATTTTCTAAGTATCATTTTCCAACCAATTTGTTATGCCCTAACAATAAATTAGCTCTCCTGTTCTTGGCTTTTGAAATTACCTTCAGCCGTACATCCCATCTAGTTCAACTCTATATCTCATCAAATGGTTAATTGCACTCCTATATGTAGTAGGTACCCTTCTAATGATGCAGGTAACATCATATTGACTTATTAGAGTTTCATCTCATTAAACACAGCTGTCCTCAAAGATTTGGGGGAAATAGGATAAAAACCAAACAGGAAGATAAACCTTATTGGACAAACAAAGTGAAATCTAGCAGACTAAAGATTTTTTTCTTGACTACTGCCAAGCAGTCATTTTTATCATTCCATGCCCTAGGTTAAGCATACCCAGGTTCCATTAGCCTAAATGCTCTAATTACAACACTATTTGATTTATACCCAAAGCTGCAATGAAATGACATGTATTTCAAACAAGTATCTGAGAATAAACTGTGGCACATGAAGTGCACCAAGGATTTAGACAGAGAGTAAATTCAGCCTGACAAAAACCATATCACTGATACATTTCTACTAGAATGCCAGCACTGCCTCAGCAAATGCCAGGAGATTTTGAGGGTGCTGCCTGGGGAAGGTGGATCTTGGTGAGGATGTGATGTCACTTCTGGGTGACACTCTAAGAATTCCTCCTACTCTCTGTGTTAAAGCCATGGGTTAAATTTGTAGGCCATTTTTTCTCCCAGTTTCTTGAAGTTTACCTACCACAGGCTGGGAAATGGCAAACCTAATATCTACACAACTCTGAATCTGAAACTCAAGCATTAGTCTTGCTAGTTTACTTTGTGTCCAGGGTCAGAGCTGCCTCTCCACTGTGGGAGAATAACTCAGGCCAACCCTGTCCTTCACTTGAATGAGGCTCCAATGCTCAGACTCAGCCAGGGTAAACCCAACTTTCCTGGCCAGGTGAGAGAGTGAAGTAATACAAAAGATCAAACCATGCATAAATAACGAAAAATATATTTACTAGTCAATGAATATAATAATCTAAACCTATATAAATAGAGTAGTTTTTCAAAAATACAATATAGGCCCCGTTCACACTGAGCATTTGCCCCGCTGAAGGCACGGGAGCCCTGTGGACTTTCTGTGCGTGATCATACGAGCACATCTGGGAGGCGTAGTGCTCCCGTGGCCAACCCGCGGCTTCCTGTGGAAAATGCGGAGTAAAAAACTAGTAGGTCCGAAGTACTAGTTTCCAGAAACCCTGGGGCAAAGGTTGGTGTCTGATCGTGGGAGCGCCAGTATCCCGCGGCTTCTGATGCCCGCCCATGTCCCCGGGGTTTTCGGATGTTGTAAGTGTCCATGGGATGCGCACCAACGCTGAATAGCGCATGCACACACACAAGACACCGACAGCGGCCCGGCCCCCCAATGGCGCGTGCGCACTTCGCTGCTTTTTTGCTGCGCTGCAGCAGCGCGGTGTGATCGGGGCGCAGAGCTGGAGTGTGGCAACCCGGTGGCCCGTGTGATCAGGCTACCGCGCCTTATTTAGCTCCGGGGCGAACTGCCACGCCTCTCGCCCGCGTTTTCTGGCCCATATGACCAGGGCCATAGTAACCAGAAACTCAAAAGTACACAGTCTAAATACAAAAAAGGGGGGAGGCATCTTCAAAAGCCTTCCCTTCCCTTCCCCAGCTGGCCTGCCAAGGCAGGGTAGGGGGGAAGCGAAGAGAAAAGAGTTTTAAAGTTTAAACCCCTTCTCTCTAGAGTCATGCCACAGCGGTGGCATGATCTTTCTGTTGTATTCTATGGGACCAGTGTTCCCTCTAAGCTGAGTTAGTGTGAGCTAGCTCACAGTTTTTTAGCCTCTGGCTCACACATTTTTATCTTAGCTCAGGAAGGATGACTCCAGAGCAAACTAATGTATGCAGCAGCTGAATTGCTCACTCACAACTTTAATGCCAGTAGCTCTACAAAGTAGAATTCTTGCTCACATGACTCCACAGCTTAGAGGGAGCACTGCTCACAGGTCATCTGTTGTGCAGGGAGGAAGGGAAGGTGATTGTAAGCTGCTCTGAGATCTCTTTGAGTAGTGAAGAGTGAGGTATAAACCAACTCTTCTTCTCCATTGTATCCTTACAACAATCTTGTAAGGTAGGTCAGGCTGGGAGTGTGTGAGTAGCCTGAGGTCACCCACCAAACTTCCGTGGCAGATGATAAAGACATCAAACTGACTTCTACCGAGTCTGACCACCAGTCCTTCAGGGTCTGGATTGTCTACTGAGACTGGCAGCAGCTCTCCAGGGTCTCAGGCAGAGAAAGGTCTTTCACATCACCTGCTACCTGATCATTTGTTGTTGTTTTTAACTGGCGATCCCAAGGATTGAACCTGGACCTTCTGCACACCAAGCAGATGCTCTACCACTGAGCCACTCAGGACAAATCCAAATATTTTGCTTGTGAGAACATTCATGGATAGGGTTGCCAGCCTCCAGGTAGTGGCTGGAGATCTCCTGCTGTTACAACTGATCTCCATGTGACCTAAATAAGTTCCCCTGGAGAAAATGGCTGCTTGGGGAGGTGGCTCTATGGCATTATTTATTTATTTCATTAGATTTGCTAGGCTTCCTTTCCCTGCAGGCAGGGCTCAGGGCCCACTGAAGTTCTTCCCCTCCCCAAACACTGCTCTCTTCAGGGTACACCTCCGAAATCCCCAGGAATTTCCTAACACAGAGCTGGCAATCCTATTCAAGGTACATATGCTGAAGGAATATTAACCCAGAGCCCAGTTTTCTATTTACAGAGCCAGAACTTTCCTAGGCATAAATTCCATGCTTATCCCTTTTGCACAAAAAACACAAGGGATCTTGTGACACTAATATTGGTGAAAAAGACAAATGTAGGTGAAAAAAGAAACCTGAGGGGAGAAATTAATACTTCTAAAACAGATATTTGAATATTTGAAATTGTTTTCAAAGGCTGAATACCAATAGGAGTACCAGAAGGACATAACATTTAAAAAGTGAGAACATTCACAAGCAAACTACAAGTCATCCAAAGTTGTCCAACTCCCCCTCCCCCAAGCAAAAGGAAGAAACAGAGTAATGACTGTGACAAGGGTTGAAATAAACTTGTTCAATTCAAATAAAGTCACCCCAAGTATTAAAAACCATTTAAAGTTGAGTGACACAAAGGTCACAAAGGAAAAAACTCTGAAGGGGGAAGATAATAAACATTACTATATTAACCATGCTATCAAAAAAGAAATAATATAGAAACTTCTGACAGGGTAGCTACATACTGCACAACTATGAGAAAGGCAGAAAACACCAAAACAAGGACACCCATGAACATTTATGTGTATTAACAGACTGAACAGAACAAAGAAAGGATTGTTGCACAGACTAACTTTATTATGGAAAAGAGCGTAATTAAAAAATCATGCTGAAACAGTGACTTCTCATTGAAGAGAAGCAACCACACAAACAAAATTCATGCCATTCTGCACAAATACTGCATTAGAGAGACACAAGTCCACACTTATGCATCCTGCTCTTGGTGTGAATGTACAAGTAAGCTCACACCAAGAGGAAAAGGGGGGCAGGGGAGGCAAGCCCATTGGCTGGCATGGAAAGGCTTCTTGTCCTTTTCAAGTTTTGGCTTGGTTTCCCGGGATGCCCGTTTCTGGCCAGGCTACAAGAGGGTTAACCACATGTTGTGAGCTTTGAGACAGGAGGGATTTCCCTTGCAAGCCCCAGTCAGATCACCTTACTCAACCTCTCTCTCTTAGCTCTTCTTCAGCAGCGATAGGTGGGGACTGGCTCAGTTTCCCCTCCCTCTTACCAACAGCCCCCTCCCCACTTCCAGGAATCGTGCAGGGAGAAAAAAAGGCAGAGGAAGGCTAATGGGGAGGGAGCCTGTTGTGTGTTGCACAGCCACTTCCTGCCAATCAGCAGCCTGCCAGCCTTCCCCCCTTGGCCAAGGAAAGTTGTAAACAATCATAAAAACAAATACTCTGCTCTGCTTCGCTCAGCAACACACAGGCACAGAGGAAGGCTGGCCTCTCCGTCCTGACGTGAGACTCAGCCCCATGAACGAAACCAGCACTTTCCCCAACCTGAGCAGCAGTTCAGGTTTTTCACAAATTGTTCCCTTTCTCTCTTCACATTCTCGCACCCACCAGGATGCCGCCGGCAAGACACTGAAACTGGAGGCTTGTATTTATTCTCCCCCCCCCACTCCTGAGATTACTGGGTCAATGGGAAAGTGTTTGTTTTTTTCAAAGCACGCACACACATTCACATGCACTTCCAGGATACACAGAGAGATGCTGCGATTCTTTCATGAAAGGAAGCAGCCTTCCAGCACCATACCCCTCCTTGCTCTCCCCACCCCCCACCCCACCCCCAGTCTGGGAAAACAAAATATAACCAACTAGGGATTGAAAAATCTTTTGCACAAACTGCCAGGAGTTTACTCCCGAGAAAGCCGGCTCCCTCCCCACCCCCGTCACCTTGGCGACGAAGGGCTCCATTGCAGCAGCATTCTTGCCATGGAAACTCATTTCCTCACTCTGGCTGCAGCCATCTGGCAGTTTCCCCGCGCCTGCCTACAGGCAACACATGGCAAGGCTTTTTCCCTCCATGGTGGCTGAGCCAGCACGTGGCTGCCTGCACCAGCCTCCAGCCCGCCCCTCCCTGCTTCTCCTCACACTTGGATCCAGCTGGGAGGCTTCTGCCCAGCAGCCATGGAGCGGGGGTGGATGTGTGGCCTGGGAGCCCTGCCTAGGGCAGCATTCCCACCAAAAGACCAGCAAATCTTGTCGGGAGCAGCAGCAGCGGTTCCTGAGTCCCTCACCCTCCCACCACCTGACTGGCACAGATTGGAGGGCTCTTCAAATTCTCCCACTGCCGGATGAGGAGAGCAGCAACAATACGCTTCATCTGCAGCCCCCAGTTTTTACTGGTCTGACTGAGGGCTGTTGGGAACTGGAGGTGGAGCTTAGCTGCCAGTGTGCAGGGCCCTGGCTGCCCGCCCGCCCGCCCGCCCGCCCGACAGGTTTTTTAAGTTATTTTTTTAAAACTCTCCGATTTCAAAGCGGGGGGGAGGGGCTCTGGGTGGCCAGCAGCAGAAGACTGATGATTCCCTCCCCAATCCCCTGTGCTTCCTGATGGGGGGGGGGTGGCAGGCAAGAGGAGCTGAACCCAAGGAGCTGAACTTCCTTCTGAGATAGAAGCCTATGGCAAAGGGTAAGTTTCCGAGGTGGGCAGCTCCAGGTGCACTGGGGAAGGGCTCGGGCGGCCTGAGGGAGTGCTATGGTGGCAGCAAAAGGACTTTTGGTGAGGGAGGGGTGCCGGAGTGGGAGCGAGGCTGCAGGCCAGCATGGGGCTCTCCTTCAGTGCCCTTATGCAAAGGGCAGCGCTGGAGTGGGCCAGGGCGGGCAGAGCAGGGCTTTTGTGGAGGGGGGAGGGGCAGGCTTGGAAGCCAGCCAGAATGCCATTTTGGTGTATTCCAGCCCCAAAATAGCCCTGGATATACCACTATGAGTATCAGAGAAGGTAATATGCATTCCTCAGCTGAGCCTGCACAATCATTTCTTCTACAGGTTCACTCAAAACTAAAAAAAGTACAAGTGCTTGCAGCACAAACAACATTGCCACCAAAAAAGCCCTGCTACTACTAAAACATTACAAAAAATAAAAATATCATTGCACAATTCTATCCTAACAGCATGGCACAGTATTTTGAATACAATCTGACACACATGGTTCAGATTCTAAATTTCTTTTCCCAGATTGCTTTCTGTTGACAGACAGTGCTTATGTCTTCTGGTCAGTAAAACCAATTTCATTTCTTACTATTCACACCATTAAAGATCACTGTAAGAGGATGCCTCTGACTGCAAAACTGAGTACAAAAGAGAAACTGCACTTGAGAGTTGTTTAAACCCTCCACATGACAATTGTTCTTAATTGTTTGATGTTTTAGTGTTTTGCTGTTCATTGCCCAGAGCCCTGAGTAATTAGGGATTGGGCAAGTCATACATCTAATTTATAAATAAATAAATATAAATAAACCTGAGAATGGGCCTTCTTGGACATATCACCAAATTTATGGAACTCCCTTTCTGGGGATATTTGTCTGTCCTCTTCTATCACAGTCTTCCATCAGAAGGTGAAAACTTCTTTGTTCTGTTTGTTGTTCTCTCAGAAGGGTTGCCAATCTCCAGATGGCACCTCAAGATCTCCCACTACTATAGTTAATCTTCAGACAACCAAGATCAGTTCCCCTGAAGAAAATGGCTGCTTTGGAGGGTGGGCTCTATGGCATTATACCCTGTTGAGATTCAACCCCTACCTAAACCCCACGGTTCCCAGGCTCCACCCCTAAAATCTCCAAGTATTTCCTAACCCAAAGCTGGCAACCTTATTTCTCAATGATCCCATTGTTTCTTTTTATTTGCTGTATTTTGTTTTATAGATGTATTTTAAGCTATATTTTTAATTGTTCCTATGATTTTTTCTTATCCTATTTTAATTTTTAGCCACCTATAAATGTTGTAAATAAATATAAATGTTGTAGATAAATAACTTCGTGTTTTGGAAAGATTTTAAAATGTCAGTTGTCTTCACAGAAATTATTCATGCTGTTATAACCATTTGGTTACAGACCCTGTTAAAATGAAGCTGAACCTATATAGAGAAACAAATAGCTACACACAGGAGGAAGGCTGTGGCTCAGTGGCAGAGCATCTGCTTGGCATGCAGAAGGTCTCAGGTTCAGTCTCTAGCATCTCCAGCTAAAAGGATTAGGTGATACAAGTGGGGACCCACAAGAAACTTGCAGGATGGTTATCCCATTCCTCACATCTTTGCTTCCTCCTCTCTCCCCCGACCTCTGCCACACTCTTTCTCCCTTCTGCCCCCCCTTTCTTACTCTGTATCTCTCCTCCATGCATGCTACTTGCTCTCTCTTTCTGCCCCCTCATCATTCTCTTTGTTTTTCTGCCTCATCACTCTTTCTCACTCTGCCCCCCACCCCATCACTCCCTCTTTCTGCCCATCATTCTCCCAGCCACCCACCTGCTTCCTCTCCCCCACAGCAGCACAGGTAGCTCTCTGGGAATCACAATGGATCTCCCAGCTATAGAGATCAATCCACCTTAGGGCTGCCTGCTCCAGGTTGGGAAATTCCTGGAGATTTGGGGGTGGAGCCTTGGGACAGTGAGTCTTGGGGAGGGAAGCAGCCTCAGCAGGGTGTAATGCCATAGACTCCACCCTCCAAAGCAACCATTTTATCCGGGGAATCTAATCTCTGCTTCCTGGACAACAATTGTAATTCTTGGTGATCTCCAGCCCTCTCCTGGAGGCTGTAAATAGTAGTTCTTGTGGAGGAAATGGCTGGTTTGGAGGGTGGAGTCTATGGTATTATACTGGTCTGAAGTTCCTCCCCTCCTCAAACCCCACCCTCCCCAGGCTCCACCCCTCAAATGTCCAGGAATTTCCCAACCTGGGGTTGGCAACCCTATTTCCTTCCCACCCAACAGTGAACCTACCTTTATCTGCCTCTCTGTCTTCAGCTTTCCATCTGTTGCCCTGCAAGGCGCTTATTGTGCTCTTATGGACTGTTTGTTCATAAGTGATAAAATCTGGACTGTGCAATCAGTGTGCAAAAAGGGACTGAACTGTGTAGTAACCCTGAAGTGATGCCAGCTATAGACACATGCCTACAAGAAGGGAGCCTTCCCCTGTGATGATGTGCCAATGGATCCGGCAGTTACCTGCACCAATCCCCCTAGCCATGTGAATGGTGTGAAGCACCATGAAGCCAGCAACCGATGCTGGTTTAAACAAATGCCATGCCAAGGCAAAAGACCAGAAACCTGGAATCTAAACTCCATGAAGAATACCTTCATTGTCATGCAGACAACCTTCTTTCCCCCACCCCACCCAGCCTCGCAGCCATAAGTTAATCAAGGGACTGACACAGACAGTGGCCTTGGCTGCATTAGTCGTCACCAGGTGCCACTGCCCAGAGTAACTAGAACTCAATATTGCCCAATCCCTGATCCCCCTCCCCTGAAACCAGTTCCAGCTAGCATGTTTTGGGGATGGACCAGAAAGGGATGTGCCAGGGGAGGTGGCCAGTATAGCCTCCCCCAAGCCCCCTCATAAAAGAGCCAGCCCGGCCATGGGCTCTCTCTCTCTCCTTACCTCTAGACCCACCCTACCTCCATGACTCTTGGTTTGCGCAGCCAGAGTCTCCACGTGTTCTGCTGGTCCAGAATACAACTCTTGGTAGTTGGTGATTCGATCCTTAGGCAGGTAGACAGCTGGGTGGCGAACCCGCGCACTGACCGTATGGTGACTTGCCTGCCTGGTGTGAAGGTACACGTGTTTTAGATAGGCTGGTAGATAGTGCTGGGGAGGAGCCAGTGGTCGTGGTGCACCTTGGCACCAATGATGTGGGGAAATGCAGTCGTGAGGTCCTGGAGGAGAAATTTAGGCTGCTGGGCAGGAAACTCAAGGCCAGGACCTCCAAGGTAGCCTTCTCAGAAGTGCTACCTGTTCCACGTGCAGGGCCGGAGGGACAGGCACAGATCAGGTGTCTCAATGCGTGGATAAGACGGTGGTGTAGGGGGGAAGGGTTCAAGTTTGTTAGGCATTGGGATGCTTTTTGGGACAAGAGGGAGCTGTACAAAAGGGACGGTCTCCACTTGTCCCAAGATGGAACCAGACTGCTGGCGCTCAAAAGCAAAAAGGTGGCAGAGCAGTTTTTAAACTGAGTAATGGGGTAAAGCCGACAGGAGATTAAAAGTCTCTGGTTCGGGATGGCTCATCTCAAAGAGATGAAGGGGTAGCTATTACTTTTGTACAAGGAAATGGATTAAAATTGTCCACTGAGACTGTGGCTAATGATAGGAACTGCCTGGCAAGGTCTCAAGGCAGCAAAAGGAAGGCTGTGGGCTTAACAAATGTGGGAAACTATAAGTGTTTATACACAAATGCTAGAAGTTTCCGAGGTAAAATCGGGGAGTTGGAATGCTTGGTGTTGGGGGGGGGGAATAGACATTGTGGGTATTTCAGAAACTTGGTGGGATGAGGAAAATCAGTGGGATACGGTGATTCCTGGTTATAAATTATATTGGAAGGATAGGGGGGGAAGGGTTGGAGGTGGGTTGGCTCTGTATGTCAGAGAGAGTATACCATCCAGTAAGATTGAGAGGGTAAGAAAATTGGATTCGCTTCTGGAAATGCTATGGTTTGAAATAGTGGGTCCAAAAGGAGGCTTAACAGTGGGAGTTTGTTATTGCCCACCAGATCAAAAGATAGAGGAGGATTATAAAATGATGAATGAATTAAAGATAGCGGCTAGATGTAATAACTATGTTATAATAGGCGACTTAACTACCCACACATTGATTGGGTCAATATGAGTTCTAGTTGGGAAAAAGAGATTGAGTTTTTAGACACTCTCAATGACTGTGCTATGGAACAGATGGTCACAGATCCTACCAGGGGAGAGGCGATCCTGGATTTGGTCCTAAGTAACACCCAAGACCTGGTGAGAGATGTAAAAGTGATTGCACTGCTTGGGAACAGTGACCATAATGTCATTGAGTTTAACATTTGTACTGATAGGGAGTTGCCCAAAAAGACTGACGCAACCACTTTTAACTTTAAAAGGGGTAACTTCTCTGGTATGAAGGGACATGTGAGGAAGATATTGAAAGGAAGAGTGGAGAAGGTCAAAACCATTGGGGAAGCTTGGATACTATTTAAAAATACAATCCTAGAAGCTCAGAAAAAATACATACCGCAGGTTAGGAAAGGCACAAATAGGTATAGAAAAAAGCCTGCATGGTTAACAAATAAAGTAATGGAAGCTGTAAAAGGTAAGAAGGATTCCTTTAAGCGGTGGAAAGCTAGTCTCAATGAGGTTGATAAAAGGGAACACAGACTATGGCAAACAAAATGCAAGTCTGTGATCAGGCAAGCAAAAAGGGAATATGAGGAGCATATCGCAAAAAACATAAAGGCCAACAATAAAACTTTCTTCAAATATATTAGAAGTAGGAAGCCAGCCAGGGAGGCAGTGGGACCCTTGGATGACCAAGGGGTAAAAGGAGTAGTGAAGGATGATAGGGAAATGGCTGAGAAGCTGAATGCATTTTTTGCCTCTGTCTTCATTGTGGAAGAGGAGAAGTGCTTGTTCACTCCATAAGCACCGATTTCAGGAGGGGGGTTGAAAGACCTGAATCAGATTGTGGTGACAAGAGAGAAAGTCCTCCGACTGATGGACAATTTAAAAATTAATAAATCACCAGGCCCAGATGGCATTCATCCAAGAGTTCTGAAAGAACTCAAACGTGAACTTGTGGATCTCCTGACAAAAATATGTAATCTTTCTTTAAAATCTGCCTCCATTCCTGAGGACTGGAAGGTAGCTAATGTCACTCTCATCTTTAAAAAGGGCTCCAGGGGAGATCCAGGAAATTACAGGCCAGTCAGTCTGATATTGATACCGGGTAAGTTGGTGGAAACTGTTATTAAGGAAAGAATTAGTAGGCACATTGATGAACAAAAACTATTGAGGCAGACTCAGCATGGGTTCTGTAAGGGAAGATCTTGTCTCACTAACCTGTTAGTGTTTTTTGAGGGAGTGAACAAACATGTGGACAAGGGGGACCCAATAGATATTATTTACCTTGACTTCCGGAAAGCTTTTGATACAGTTCCTCATCAAAGGCTCCTAAGTAAGCTCAATAGTCATGGGATAAAAGGACAAGTCCTCTTGTGGATCAAAAACTGGCTTATAAATAGGAAACAGAGAGTGAGTATAAATGGGAAACTTTCTCAGTGGAGGGTGGTAAGCAGTGGGGTACCACAGGGTACTCGGTCCGATGCTTTTTAACTTGTTTACTAATGATTTGGAATTGGGAGTAAGCAGTGAAGTGGCTAAATTTGCAGATGACATGAAGTTGTTCACGGTGGTGAAAACCAGGGAGGATTGTGAGGCACTCCAAAGGGGGGGATGTCGAGGATGGGTGAGTGGGCGTCAACGTGGCAAATGGGGTTCATTGTGGCCAAGTGCAAAGTGATGCACATTGGAGCCAAAAATCCTAAATATCAATACACGTTGATGGGGTCTGAACTGGCAGAGATGGACCAAGAGAGAGATCTTGGAGTCATAGTGGATAACTCAATGAAAATGTCTAGACAGTGTGTAGCTGCAATAAAGAAGGCCAACGCTATGCTGAGGATTATTAGGAAGGGAATTTAAAAGAAATCAGCCAGTATCATAATGCAGTATAAATCATTAGTGCGACCTCATTTGGAATACTGTGTACAGTTCTGGTCACCACATCTCAAAAAGGATATTATAGCATTGGAAAAAGTGCAGAGAAGGGCAACTAGAATGATAAAAGGGTTGAAACACCTTCCCTATGAAGAAAGGTTAAAATGCTTGGGGCTCTTTAGCTTGGAGAAACGACGGCGGAGGGGTGACATGATCGAGGTTTATAAGATTATGAATGGGATTGAGCAGGTTGAGAAAGAAGTACTTTTCTGCCTTTCTCACAATACAAGAATTCGTGGGCACTCCATGAAATTGCTGAGCAGTTGGGTTAGAACATATGAAAGGAAATACTTCTTCACCCAAAGAGTGATTAACATATGAAATTCACTGCCACAGGTGGTGGCGGCAGCTACAGGCATGGACAGTTTCAAGAGGGAATTAGATAAACAGATGGAGCAGAAGTCCATCAGTGGCTATTAGCCACAGGGTATAGATGGGAATTCTCAGTCTGGGGCAGGTGCTGCACTCTATTCTTGGTGCTGGAGGGGGCAGCAGTGGGAGGGCTTCTAGTGTCCTGGCCCCACTGCTGGACCTCCTGATGGCACGTGGTATTTTTGGCCGCTGTGTGACAGAGTGTTGGACTAGATGGGCCATTGGCCTGATTCAACATTGGCTTCTCTTATGTTCTTATGACCCCTGTCCCCACAGTCTCCCTTATTTTTCCTGTGGATTGCTTCATCACACCGAGGTCAGGTAAATATTGCCCCTCAACAAAACATCCTACTAATGCGAATGTCACTATCCTTTTCTATCTAATTTTCCTAGATCTGTGTAATTGTGAGTGTGTTTGAGTAATTGTATGCTTGGGAATTACTATCAGTAAAGAAGCCATTTCATTCTGAAGTTGGTCTCTGCGTCTGTTCTTGGTGTTTCTGGAAAAAGCTAGACCCCTGTATACATAGGTGATTGCTCCCATATTTGCCTGTTGCTATAATCCAAAATTATTAATAAACCGTGGCAATCTGGCTAACACATCTCTAGGGCTCTTTTTGTAGCAGGAACTCCTTTGCATATTAGGTGACACACCCCTAATGTAGCCAATCCTCCAAGAGCTTACAGAGCTCTTCTTACAGGGGCTACTGTAAGCTCTTGGAGGATTGGCTACATTAGGGGTGTGTCGCCTAATATGCAAAGTAGTTCCTGCTACAGAAAGAGCCCTGCCAATCTCCACCTCCCTTCCCCATAGTCTCTACCTAGAAAAATTACAGTTTTTCTCTACAGTGAGGACCAAAGCAGCTTGCATTATTCTCTCCTCCTTTTTATCTGCACAACAACCCTGTGAGGTTGGTTAGGCTGAAAGTATGTGACTGGTCCAAATCACCCAGTCAGCTTCCACACCAAGATGGGGGTCTGAACCTGGGTCTTGCAGACCCTGGTTTGAAGCTCTAACTGCTGCACCACACTGACTTTCATAGGGTGGCTGTTGTTGAACAGGACTGATACACTGCACTGAAGTGCTTGATAGCCGGGAGGCTACTGGTTGAAAGAGATTTCATAGAGCATTGGTTCCGACTTGAATTTTGATCTCCACAATGGAAGGTAGATGTGGCTGTGAAAAAGAGGATGGAAATATGCTTATATGCCTAGGATACATGTCACTGCATAATTTCCAACTGTTGATCTGTTACATAAACTTGTCATATTAAGAACTTCAGAACTAGTAATGTTACATTGTAACCATGATTTATAGCTCATGATTGTTGCATTTTGAGATTTTGGGAACTTTATGTGTTACATTGTAGCTCTGACTTGGAACTTTTGACTATGTATTAAATACTTTGGGAGTTGGTAGAAGAAAACTTTGATAACTGAATATATATTAAGACCATAGACTCATTTAGTATTTCAATATATTTATTTAAAGGCATTGATATGACTTGTTAATTGCATTTGCAGTGTTCATTTGTTTTTGATAGTTGAATAGTGGCAAGCAGCCAGGCCTACTTGTGTCATGCAAGTCAGGAGGTATCACGTCACCAAGAGGGTGCTGCCAGGCCTAGGGTTCTCAACCTCCAGGTGGAACCTGGAGATCTCCCAGAATTACAACTGAACTCTAGGCAGCAGAGCTATGTCTCCTTGGAGAAAATGGCTGCTTTAGAGGGTAGACTCTGTGGCATTATATCCAGCTGAGGCTTCTCCCTTTCCCAAACCCAACCCTCATTAGACTCCACCACAAAATCTCTAGGAATTTCCCAGCCTGGCATTGGCAACCCTTGTCTGGCCTAGCCCTAAGGATCCCTACCTGAAAGGCCAAAATAGGCCTGGAAAGGGCCCTGCCCTCTTCCCCTGCCTTTTACTGACAGAACCAGTTAGAAGCCCCCCCACCCGAGAAAGTTTTAAGAGGACAGTGGAGCCTGCAGCAAAAGAGGTAGGGGTGAGAAACTCAGATGTCTTTTAAAATGTTCCCACTGCTATTTAGCCATTCATACTGCAGGAGAAATCCTCCCCCGTTCCAGTTTTGCTTTTGCTTCCTCCCCTCACTGTCTCTCTGGCTATCAGCCAGTCTATCTCTCATTGTTGATGCAGTGGGGCCTGGAGTAGATCCCTGTGGCAGCCATTTCAAAAGGAATTGGGGGGATTCAACCCTCCACAAGGTTTTTTTTTACATTTTGGATTTCTCTGCAGAGTCCCCTCAGCCTGTAGAAAAACTTATTGGGAGAGAGTGTGCCCTCTGCTTGTAGAAATAAGTATCCACACACAGAGGGGACATTTGAGAATTAGGTATATAGATGTGATGGGAAAGACCTTTACTTGAGATGCTGGAGAGCCTTTGTCAGTCTGAGTAGACAATACTGACCTTGACAGATGAGTGGTCTGATTGAATTTAAGGCTGCTTCATGTTTTCATATGTTCATAGAACAATGAGGTGGAGCGAAAGAGGCCTAATGCAGAAATGAGGCATGAGGGAAGCTGTCCCGGAATGATTAATAACACGAAAGGAGATTAAAGGCTATGGATCCCAGAAGAGGCTGTTTGTCTGTGCAACTTAGGGTTGACAGATCTCTTTCACCCACAGGTGGTGGGATGGGGGGACATTCCAGGAGTGGAATATGACATCACCTCCATTCCCCCCCCCAAACAGTGACATTGCACGTGACATGCCTGCATCACCTGGGAGTGACGTCGGTACTTTGGGAATGTTCTGGATTTTGGGCAAAACTCAGTGGTAAAATCTGCATCAAACCATAGAGTTTTGTCCCAAATCCAGAGCATCACCCCTGACATCGCCAATGCACCAACATCACTTTTGAGTGATGCAGGCACATTGTGTGAGATATTCCTGTTTTGGGGGACGGATTCACTTCCGCCAGCCAGCAAGCCGCTGGTGGGCAGAAGCCTACAAAATCAAGGGATCCCCTGCCTCCACCGGGCAAATGGCAAACCTCATCCAACTGCAGAGCAAAGAAGGACCTCATGGTGGCAACTGCCTGGGTTTTGGGCCAGGAGAAATAGATGTGGAGTAGATGAGCGTTCCATGCAAAGCTGACCATGATAAAGGACAAAAACGGTAGGGACCTAACAGAAGCAGAAGAGATTAGGAAAAGATGGCAAGAATACACAGAAGAACTATACAAGAAGGAGCTTGATGTCCTTGACAACCACGATGGTATAATCACTGACCTCGAGCCAGATATCCTGGAAAGCAAAGTTAAATGGGCCTTAGAAAGCATTACTAACAACAAAGCTAGTGGAGGTGATGGTATCCCAGCTGAGTTATTCAAAGTCTTAAAAGAAGATGCTGTTAAAGTGCTGCACTCAATTTGCCAACAAATTTGGAAAACACAACAGTGGCCACAGGATTAGAAAAGGTCAGTGTACATTCCAATCCCAAAGAAGGGCAATGTCAAGGAGTGTCCAAACTATCGCACAATTGCACTCATTTCACACGCTAGCAAAGTCATGCTCAAAATCCTACAAGCTAAGCTCCAACAGTACGTGGATAGAGAACTGTCAGAAGTACAAGCTGGGTTTCGAAGAGGTAGAGGAACTAGAAATCAAATTGCCAACATTCGCTGGATTATGGAGAAAGCAAGAGAGTACCAGAAAAACATCTACTTCTGCTTCATTGACTATGCTAAAGCCTTTGATTGTCTGGATCACAATAAATTATGGCAGGTTCTTAAAGAGATGGGAGTACTGGACCACCACACATGTCTCCTGAGAAACCTGTATAAGGGTCAAGAAGCAACAGTTAGAACTGGATATGGAACAACTGATTGGTTTAGCATAGGAAAAGGAGTATGACAAGGATGTATATTGTCACCTTGCTTATTTAATTTATATGCAGAGTACATCATGTGAAATGCTGGCCTGGATGAATCACAAGCTGGAGTTAAGATTGCTGGGGAAAAGATCAATAACCTCAGATATGCAGACGATACCACTCTGATGGCAGAAAGTGAAGAGGACCTAAAGAGCCTCTTGCTCAGGGTGAAAGAGGAGAGCGCAAAAGTGGGCTTGAAGCTCAACATCAAAAAAACTAAGATCATGGCATCTGGCCCCATCACTCCTTGGCAAATAGAAGGGGAAGTCGTAGAAGTAGTGACAGACTTCACGTTCCTAGGATCCCAGATCACTGCAGATGGTGATCGCAGCCATGAAATTAAAAGACGCCTGTTCCTTGGGAGGAAAGCGATGGCAAACGTAAACAGCATGATAAAAAGCAGAGACATCACCTTGCCAACAAAAGTCCGCATGGTCAAAGCACTAGTATTCCCCGTAGTAATGTATGGCTGCGAGAGCTGGATTATAAGGAAGGCCGAGTGCCGAAGAATAGATTCTTTTGAACTATGGTGCTGGAGAAGACTCTTGAGAGTCCCTTGGACTGCAAGGAGATCAAATCAGTCAATCCTAAAAGAAATCAACCCTGATTGTTCCCTGGAAGGCCAGATCCTGAAGCTGAAGCTCAAATACTTAGGCCACCAAATGAGAAGGGAGCATTCACTGGAGAAGACCCTGATGCTGGGAAAGATTGAAGGTCAAAGAAGAAGGGGATGGCAAAGGATGAGATGGTTAGACAGTGTCATCGATGCAACGAATAGGAAATTGAGCAAACTTCAGCGGACAGCGGAAGACAGGAGGGCCTGGCGTAATCTGGTCCATGGGGTCGCGAAGAGTCGGACTCGACTGTGCGACTGAACAACAACAACAAAGATGACAGGCCTGCCCAACTGTAGAACCTGAAGTTGGATGAGAGATGATATTTTAGTATTTTAGCTTCCTTGAAGAACAGCTGAGGGCAGGGGTCTTTTCGGGGGGGAGCGCACCGGAGCGCAGCTCCGGGAGCTCAGGAGCCAAGCCCCGCCCCCAGCCGGCGTCCCGGAGAGTCTTTCAGGCAGCCGAATGTCAATTTCAGCTCCATTATACCCTATGGGCCATTGAAGTCAATGGTGAAAACATAGGGTATATTCTGGGGGCTGGAGGGGAGGGTTTGAGGGAGAGGCTCGAAAGTCACAGGATAGCTGATGGAGCCTCTCCCCAAGATACCCACCAAATTTCAAGAACATTGGAACAGGGGGTCCAATTCTATGGGCCCCTAAACAGGTTGCCCCTATTCCCTCCATTGTTCTCTATGGTGGGAAAAAATAACTTTTTTCCCACCATAGAGAACAATGGAGGAAATGGGGCAACCTGTTTGGGGGCCCATAGAATTGGACCCCTGGTCCAATGTTATTGAAACTTGGTGGGTATCTTGGGGAGAGGCTCCATCAGCTATCCTGTGATCTTGGAGCCTCTCCCTCAAACCCTCCCTCCAGCCCCCAGAATATATCCTATGTTTTCACCATTGACTTCAATGGCCCATAGGGTATAATGGGGCTGAATTGCCACTGAATTTCTTTCATTCCCTCCTTTCCTTCTTTCTTTTTCCTCTTTCCCTCATTCTTCTCTTCTCTCTTTCTTTCCTTCTTTCCCACCTTCTTCTCTTCTCTTTTTTCCTCCTTTTCCTGTTTCCCTCCTTCTTCCCTCTCTTTCTTTCCCTCTTTCCTCCTTCTTTCCTTCTCTCTACTCTCTCTCTTTCCTTCTTCTGTGGCCCAACTCTCATGAGAAGGAGTTTAAACTTTAAACCCCTTCTCTCTTAGCTCCCCCACCCAGACCAGCTGGGGAAGGGAAGGGGAGGCTTTTGAAGATGCTCCCCCCCCTTTGCTTACTCTTCTGACATCACTTCCGGTGATGTCAGGGGGCGTGGCATATGGTAATAGCCTAATAGCTCATTAGCATACCATATGCTAATGAGCTCCTGCAGCTGTTCTTCTACGAAAAGACCCCTGGCTGAGGGTAACAGCAATGACCATTAATCAGTAGCCAGGTTGCCAGAGAGAAATAGCTGGTAGTTTCCCATAGGAAACGCAGGAAATTTATCCATCATATATTTTTATTCATTGTATAAGCTCCATTCAGAAGCATATGAAACAAATTTATAAGGTTTTTGCAGCACTGGTACCCATCTGAACTAAACAGGGTTTAATCTAAATAACAATTGGAGGACAAGACTTTTTCCAGCATGCTTGAATGAGAGCTTTAGCACAGTTCAGCACAGGCCTGAACTGTGTTCAAACTCTAACCCACAGAAAGTGTTCCTTCACTGACAAGCTTATCTTTCTGTTTCACAGGCAGCTAATTTGTGCCTTCTGAAAAAGAAAATTCAAAAAGCAAACATGTGCTTCAAATATCTTGCATCACAAGCCTAGTTGTGCTGTCATGTTGGCATTTGAACATTTCACACACCCATAAAGAGATGCCCCCAAATGTTTGCATGTAACTCTGCTTAACTGAAAACAATCAGTAAGAACTGCAGTCTATTGTCCTATCTTGTCTACCATTCAGCTGCCTCATTCCTCCTCCTGGCTGTCTGCAAGAACCAGACAGTACTGTTCCCCTAGAGAAAATGGCTATTTTGGAAGGTAGACTCTATGGCATTATACCCCACTGAAGTCCCTCCCCTCTCCAAACCCCATCCTTTCCAGACTCCACCCCAAAATCTCCAGGAATTTCCCAACGTGGAGCTGACAACATTAGGTGTGCTGCTGGAATCCATATGTCTAACACTGGAATCATTCTGAAATGGCAGTTCCATAAATACAATAAAAATCCAAGTTACCTTGTCAAAAAATTTGGGACCCGACAAATTCATTCCACACTAACTACAGCCAAACTGCTCCATTAACGTCAGACCAAAGTCATGTTTCTTTAAGCAAACAAAGGCAGCCTGTGTACTCTCACAATAAAACCTAGGGTTACTCACCTCTGGGTAGTGGCTAGTGATCTCCTGCTATTACAACAGATCTCCAGGCAACAGAGACCTGAAGAAAATGGCTGCTTTGGAAGGTGGACTCTATGGCATTACACCCCTTTGAAGTCCCTCCTCTTCCCAAACCCCACCCTCCTCAGGCCCCACCCCCCAAATCTCCAGGTATTGCCCCACCCAGAGCTGGCAACCCTAAAGCTACTTCAGTAATGTCTCACAACCAGGGCCGGCTCCCTCACTAAGCAAACTAGACATTTGCCTAGAGCGCAGGGCCATCATAGGGGGCCCCAGCCAGGCGGCTCAGGAAATTGCCTGACTGGCTGCAGAGCCAAGCCAAGCACTCCAGCCAGCCAGCCAGCCGGTCTCCCTCCCTCCTTCCTGCCGTGGCTGTGTGTGCCGGGGGAGCTCTCTCGCAGCGGACCCTGATGCCCGGCTCCTTTGCTCTGTGGGGACGTGGCGGGTGCTGTTCCGAGGCAAAAACACCGCCCCCTCGCCCACCTGCTGGCAGGACAGGGCAGGGCAGAGGAGGGCCCCGGCTAGTGGGGGGACATGTGGGGCCATCAATGATGGCATGGTGTCACTTCTAGGGAAAACCTGGAAATGATTTCACATCTATGTAGGAATTTCCAGAAACTCTATGTTAAAACCATAGAGTTTCCAGTGATTCCTAGAGAGTGCTGGGTTTTCTCTGGAAATGATTTCACACAGTTGGTCAAGTGGACATTTTTTGAATTTTTTTTTTCTTCTGCCGCCACTCAGAGCAGTGGCTAGAGATGAGAGCTAGGGTTGGGGAGATCAGTTCCCTTGGAGAAAAAGGCAGTTGCCAGAGGGTGGACTCCATGTCATCACATCTCTGCTGAGCTCCCTCTCCTCAACTCCAGCCTTCCCAGGCTCCACCCCCTAGTATTCATGCATTTCCAAACCCTGAGTTGGCAACCCTACCTTCAACTGTAGAAATAAAGCATGATTGCACTCGTACCAAACAGAAGGATGTTCATCCAAAAGATTTTGGCCTTAGACTAATTGAAAATCCTCTAGAAGGGAATTTACTTCCTAGTGATAGGTGGGGAAACGGCATAATCTAAACCCTAAGTGATGATGACCTCTTATTGTCATTCTGCTGAACCTTTAGATCATGTTGTACCCTGACTAGGTTTTCTATAGCCCCAAACAGAGCTGCAGCCTTCTAAGCCCATTGTCTTCAATAGAAATGTATTTGCACACAAAATACCTCGAGATCTTTGTTGGTCTTAAAGGTGCCAAACTTTGTTCTGCTGCCTCAAAACAGCATGGCTACTCACCTAAATCTAGGATGATACTGTTCATCAATTTTCTCCTAATAAATGCTACTGAATTTCATCTTCCCACCTTCAACCTAGGAGATGTTTAAGAGGCAACAGAAATGCTAAAAATGACCAAAAGAAAGAACTTTTAGACAGCAGCTCACAAATTCAGAACAAACAGTGTCCTTAAACAATATAAACTATCCAGCCAATATATCCAGAATGTTGCCATATTTAATGATCTACACAAACAGTGCATAGAAAGAAATTGCAAAAATAAAACTGTAAAACAGGTTTTTAACTGATACAATTCAATTTCAATACAATTCAAGACCTCTGCCTGAGACCTTGGAGAGCTGCTGCCGGTCTGAGTAGACAATACGGACTTGATGGACCAATCTGATTCAGTATAAGGCAGTTTCATGTGTTTAATTTGTTTTTCTGGCATGTCATTTGTTTTTTAAAGCATGTTTCTATTAACAGCACCAAATTCATCTCAAGGTATTTCATGATGCATTAATATCAACTTGGAATAAAGAGATGTCAGGAAAGTTTCAAATGGCTGTCCATAACCTTCTCTCCCCCAAACTATGAATAGTCTTACAACTAAACAGAAAAACTAGTGTTCAGCATATGCCATTTTAAGCCCTGATATACATCTAGAGCAGGATTGCCAAGCTGCAATTCAGAGATTTTCCTTTAAATCTGCAGCAAAAATGGAGATTCTGACCAATTCCACAAAAGCAGTTGTTCCACCCTCGGTCTGTTGTTTCCCCCAGTTGTACTGCTCAATTTCCCACTATTTGCTGTGCAACTGCATTTTGACCCACATCTCTCCCTGATTTCCCCCATGTCCTCTTGAACCTAAAAAATAAGGATCAAGTAGGGGAAATTGGGGGTAGATGCAGGTCAAAATGCGGCCGCACAGAAAATAGTGGGAAATTGAGCAGTACAATCTGGGGAAACGACAGACCGAGGGCAGAACAACTGCTTTTGTGGAATTGGTCTTAGTAACTGAAGTCTCTCGTGCATTCCCACCCATCTTCTTCTGTCCCCTACTTGCTGGGTGACACACCTGGTGTCCTGCACATGAAATCAAGTCTAGAAGGAGATAGACAGAAGCCACTGCAGTGGCTGAGTCTTCCAACTGAGCATATGTTTATAAGAAAAAAAAACAAAATTTTTCAGTTGCGACCTGACAATCCAAATCCAGGAAAGCAGAATCTTTCGATATATCAAGTCATATCTCCAGCCAAAACATCATTTTGTAAAGAATTATGTGCAGCTGTTCCATTTAAACAGGAAAAGACTGGAAGGAGTAAAGAAATGCCCCCAATTATGACTGTCATTGGCCCTGTTCAGTTTTCGTGCTTTGCTCAAGTGTAATAGAAGCACGCGCTACTCAGGATCCTCCTGATAGATGTAGGCACCATTTTGTATAGCCCTGTTCAGGTATTTGATTTTGGTGCCATGGCCATGCATAATGGGAATGCTTAGTACTGGAGATCCTCCTGATATGCATAGTTGCCATTTGTGTGGAAACAACCAATGCACTGTTTTCCATGTATATATCACTTTGGTGTGCATGAACAGAACTCCTGATTTTTAAAGGACTGTATTTGTGTGTACAAAGTCATGGAAAACAGTATTGTTCCCTTTCATTCAAAATGGCAACCCTGTGTTGGGATGATCAATTATGCTCCCATTATGTTTGGTTGGAGAGCCACAATTAAACATCCAAAGAGAGCTATTGATACAGAGATACAGTGAGAGAAGAGTCAGAAGAGGAAAATAAATATTTCTCACCTCTAACTGAACATCATGGGCTGCTGGTGAGGGGAAAAGAATAAATAAAAATTATCTGCCTTTTAAAGGGGAAGGCAGAAGTACAAAAAAAGACCTTTGTCAATCACAATAAAAATTTCATGACCTGAATAACTTTGTCAGGTCATACCCTTGGTGTGGCTGGGGAGAGAAATCCAGTGCTAAAGTGAAACAGTCATTGAAGGGAATGATGTAAGAGAGCCAAACATTGTACAGAAACATGAAACTGACTTGGAACAAAGAGTATGATATCTGAATTCAGTAATGTGGGGAAAGATAGTAATTTGATTATTTGATAGGTGTAACAGTGAGCTTGTCCCTGCAGGAACACTGTTAACCCATACGATGTGACATGGCATCTTAGCCAGTATAGATTGAATTACTATATTAACGATGGACAATGGAGCTAGCCCAGGGCACCATTGTGTTGTATGAAAAATGGGAAGTATTTTAAACATGCTGGGTTGGATCTGATGGAGCATTTTCATTGACTCAAAGTTTTCCACCAGACTCAAAGATTTCCACCAGCAGAGCATGATTTCTCTCCTCCTGCTTGCAGTCCCAAATGCCAAAATGCCCCTGTCTGTAAGGTGAAATCTTTCTCTCAGTGAATAAGCTCTGTGGGATTCAAGACATTTTTGGAAGACTCAAAACTTAAATTTTGGCAGAACATAATAAACTCCTTTATATGGAACCAGAAAAATCCCAGAGTGAGGTATCAGATAATGTATTGACCCCCTAAGGAAGGAGGTATGGGAGTCCTAGATGTTAAAATATATTATGAGACCACACTAATTTCTTCTTTGGTCCGGGCTTCTTATAAACCATCTGATATCAGCTAGGCAGATATAGAATCCCAATATACATTCCCTCTCTTGTTGTCAGAGACAATGTGGGCACAACTGAGATTCAGAGCTCCAGACACGAAGAAAAGACCAAATTTTATATAACATGCTTCGTGTCTGGGATAGACATAGAAATAAATTAGCTCCTCCAGTCTCACCAGTCTCTACGCTTACCCACCAGGAGTAGTTCGGTTCAGGTTTCTTAACAGATGATTTTCGTAGCTGGAGAGAGAAAAGTATGTTTAGCTTTGCCTTCTGGCTTTGTTCAGATGGTATCTGTATAGGAAAAACCTTTCCTGAATCATTCCTGCTAGGGCCAAATGGCCTAGCTGCTAACATGTCCATGTGACTTTTGTCACCTTCAACAGATGGCACACCAGATGCCAAGCCTGATATCCATATACAAGACACTTTGACACCTTTGCTGGGAAGAGCAGACATTCCAGCGTCTTCCCAAGCTGGGGACACAGTTGTCCCAAGACATTAACACATCAAAGCTCCTCTGACATGGCTTCTGTCACATTGACCCAGAGATTTGGCCACACCCCTTCATCCCCTCGTGATTGGATAAATGGCCATATTCAATTATGACGGGAAAGGGAGGGAATTGTGATCACCCTATGGGAAGAGGGGGAGAGTTTTCTTGGAAAGAGAGCTCCTTTCTGAGAGAGAGTTCCCCTTTGGATTATATACCTGCAACATGGAATTTCACTAGTGGGCAGCAAAGCTGGACTTAATTGCCCACAGCAGTCATGTGGTTCATCCTCAAGATTCCCTGGTTACACAATGGACTTTGAATTATCTGGTATCTCTGACTGACTGGTAACTATGAATACCTCTATGTGTAGTTAGAACTGAATAAGCCATAGATATTCTTTGTTTTCCTACCTCTGCAAGTCTTATGATATAGGCATGCTTCTGCACTGATTAAAGATAATATCTGATCAATATTATCTGAGTTTGTGTCCTATGTTGCAACTTGACTTCTAAGCCTAAATCTTGTTGCCTGAGCCGACTCAGCTGATGTGGCTACCACTAGATTAAATAGTCGTCTGCAGCTCTGGTACAGAACTGATAAGTTGTTAATTCCCAGAAACCAGACAGGAGGTGGGACCTCTTCTTCTGAACTGGTGGGAATCTAGTGTCCAGAGGTCCTGGTGGTAGTGACTACTGATACCCTAGAGAGAGTGTGCAGACATTCTTCTGGGCTTGTTTAGGTGTTCCTGAAGCATATGGGATTTTGGTATCTTTCATTCCTGGACTGGGATGAGGGAGAAGTAAAATCCTGTACATGCTGGCAGAGTTCAGGAGTTGTGCCTCTTATCCTGGGACTGGGGTGAAGAGGACAATAACAGGTATTGGCCTCTTCACCCCAGTCCAGGGATAAGAGGCAACATAGGACACAAACTCAGATTATATTGATCAGAAGCATACATATATCATAAGACTTGCAGAGGTTTTTCTATCTTGAACCAATCAGTATCTCCATATGGTGTTCGCACAATGGCTTCCTGGTTCATGTACAATGATTGTATCAACTAGACCAGATGTGCTGGCACCCCCAGGTCTTGTAGGGATTGCCACACTTTGTCATGATTGATACAGTCAAAGGCTTTCTTGTAATCAATGAAGCATTGATTATATATATTAATATATAAAATATTAATATATGTAATTATAATATAATAAAATATAATTAATAATGATGATGCTGATAACAATGACAACAACAGATATGGAGTCTGCAGGAGAATAGTAGAAAACCCAGTGCGCTGTATCACTGTGCTCCAGTGTTTCAAACATTTTTTTCTCCAAGCAAGCCTGCTGGTTCCTTGAGGAATATGGGGAAGTATATTAAGTCAAAAATGCTGAAATGAATGAAACAGTGGTTCATGTGTGTGTGCACTGTTTGTGTAAAACTCTACAAGAAACAACCTTAATTGTCATGTAAAGGAAAATTTTAATGGCTTCCTTTCCTCCTGCAATTTGGCAGTGGGGAATTGAGAGCTGGAACGTGCTGCGCTTCTCATGGGGATATGTTCTCCTATTTGGCTGAAATTTGGGAGGAAGGATCCCTGGGAATTTAATTGGAATAGGGCAGAACAGGAAAAACCTACAGGTAGAAGAAACCTATCTCCCATAGAAACAGTGATCCTGTTGATTAACCTAAAAATGTCCCATTGCAACATTAAGAATCCAAAGAATATTATTAAGGAACCCAAATAGAATGATTTAGTTCTCACCATAGCATCCAATAATCATTTCAAAGGGAAAAATAATGAAGCACGCTAGGATAAATGAAAGGCTGAAAAAAATTAGTGGTCTTAAATTCTTTTAAAATAGTATCATTACAGAAATGTAGCTGGAACTAGTTGACTATGAAGAACATTTGGTAGTATAAAGGATCTTCAGAGATTCCAATTGATAATTTAATCAGACATCTAAATAATAAAGTTTAAGTAATTCTATTATCTGTGGTCTGCATAAGCCAATGTGACCTATGCACTGAAAGGGAAAATAACATTGATCTGATTTGCCTAGAATGAACCAAATAACCAATGGTATAAATAGATATAAAACTGCCCTAGCTGTTAATTATTTTAATACATGCTACCATTCCAGATTCTTTGGTGGGAGTAATCCATGTGGATTTGTTCAGTTCTATAGCTCATTTTATTCTTCTTATGGGAAACATTTATTGGCATACAAAATACTGCACATAAATTGTGTATTCACAGCTTCCCACTGTGTTGATAGGAGAGCCTGAACTCACTGAAGTGGGTTAACCATATTAAATCTCTAATCTTTGCACTGCCATTTAATTAATACCATCTCATGCGTACTGCCCATATATTCTAAAGCCAGAGCTCTGCTGTTTGCACAAACCTCTCTCTCCTCTGCTGAGGAATATAGAAAACTAAGGCAGACTACCTGTTATGGTGCAATATTGCAAATGGTGAGTCTGCAATCTGAAGGAAAGAATGGATCTGTTGATGTACATATGAACACATGAATCTGCCTTATACTGAATCAGACCCTCGGTCCATCAAGGTCAGTACTGTCTAATGGGCAGAAGCTTTTCAGGATCTCAAGCAGAAGTCTTTCACAACCCCTATTATCTTGTCCTTCTAGTTGGAGATGCCAGGGACTGAGCCTGGAAAACTTCTGCATGCCAAGCTGATGTTCTACCATTGAGCTACATCCCCTCATCAGTTGGTAGTGCACCCCCAGTAGCTGAGGCTTTTAAGAGATCCAAGTCACTTGGATGTTGTGCTTATTATTTTTAGTTTTTATCTATACTCTGCTTTTCTCCCTAACTGAAACCCAAAGCAGGGATTTGCATGGGATCCAACTGGATCATCAAGAAAGTATGATCTAAAGTGAGAGGCAGCAGGAGCTTGCCTACATCTGCTGGAGTTTGGTTTGAATAAAAGTGGTTAAATGCAGGCAGTAGACACCAGCATGGGTAGCATTAAAAGGGAAATGTGAGACACTATACCTTTGATTTAACAGCACTATTAGATACAGTCCATCAGAGACAGAAAGTTATAAAAAATGATTAAAGCTCACACAAAAATAATATTCACTGTGTATAAGCTTGATTTTGACAGTGATAATGGTAAATAATTCCAGAAGGTGATAGAAGGCTGCCATATCTGGACACTGTTATGTGCACCTTCAAAGGATGTGAGCCAGGAAACTGGATGTGAATTCTGCTGCCACCACTAAAGCACAATTGGGATGTGGAAAGCTTTCCTTTCAGTTTTGACTATGGGGTAGGTCTGCTTCACACAAGGTTTCCTGCACATACCAGAGCCTCATGTGGCTTTGTATTACAGGCTCCAATACTTATAAGTGGTTTCTTTTTTCATACAACAGATCCAAAATTGTAGGCTCCAAATTAATGTATAAGTTACCTGCATTTATAGAAATACATCCAGGTCTATCCATACCATACTAAAAGTCTTCTGTTATAAATTTTGACAAGTCTTAACACAATAATTCAGTCAGAGTTGGTTTCAGTATTTGAACCAATCAAGACGCTTTCTTTTTTCTGCAAGTAGCAAGCAGGTAAGCACATATGGTATAACTCTCAAGAGAGGAGGACAGTAGTGATGGCCGGAGGCTTCTTTGCTGGAGTGGTGGAACTGTGCCTAGCAGAGAGGGGCTAGTCATCATCCAACGACCTACTTCTCTACATAGTACAGACCAGGGAAATTATATTAAACTGGGTTAGGGCAGTTCTGGTAATAATAGATTTCCAGTATTTAATAACAAATATGTCTAGGTTCCGTATTTTGTTAAAATATATTTGCGTCAACTAATCTCACAGTGACCTCCAATTATTTAATGTTAGATTGCTTTAGTAAAACCAAAGGGCCCAGGATGACATTTTCTAAGGCTAGGAGACCACAGCAACAAAACCCTTTTGGCTGCTAAAGGCAATAAGACTCTGAATGATAAGAGTATCTTACAGATAGGACTTAGGAAGTAGACCTTTGATAAATATTTCCAGGTTCTTGAAGGGGTAGGTGGACTAGGTCTAGAAGATCTACTTCCTAAGTCCTATCCTTACAATATGTGTTTGGTCACAAAGGGAGAGGAGTTATGTACAACAGGAGCATAAACTGAGCAAGCACAAAATTCCCACCCACCTAATGTCTTATGTCTCAGCAGATCCCAAGCCTTATGTTATATATTGTTGTGTACTGCCCAGAAGGCCTCAGAGTAGGGCTGCCCCCAAGCCTGAACACCTGCAGCCACCCCTCTCCCTTCTCTCTTGAGAGAGGGGAAGGAGAGGGGTGGCTGTGGGCCATGTGCCTAAATTGGGCTTGCAGGGCCTGCCAGCCCGCCAGCCAGGGACCCCTTTAAGTGTTTACAGCAAGCAAGGACTGGGCTCCGTGCACCCAATTTCCAAGTGTGTGCTGGCTACAAACAGCCAGCAGAGATTGGGCATGCAGCGCCTGCTCTTCCAGAGCAGGGGCTGGCTCCTGCCTTGCAAGAGGCAGGAGTGCCTGGTGTCCACTCTTCCCAAGTGGGGGCCATCAGCTTCTGCCTTGCAAGAGGCAAGATCACCTCTTGCATGGCAGGAGTGCCCAGCACCCACTCTTCCCAAGTGGGGCCGTTGGCTGCCGCCTTGCAATAGGCAAGATCGCCTCTTGCATGGCAGGAACGCCCGGCACCCGCTCTTCCCAAGTGGAGGCCATCAGCTCCTGCCTTGCAAGAGCTGATTTTGCCTCTTCCATGGCAGGAGCACGTGACCCTTGCTTTGCCCCCTTCATTTAAAGGGAAGTTTCCCTTTAAATGATAAGAAAAAAGTGGGGACATGATGACATCACACAGAGTGATGTCATCATGCTGGGGGTGGCCACACCCCCTCCTGGAATGCCCCCTAATCCCCCTTCTGTGGGGAAGATCAGACCTGGCAACCCTACCTCTGAACAAGCAGGAGAGTAGGAGGGACTCAGTGCTTCTCTTCTCAGGCTCCCTGCTAGTAGCCAGCAGAAGCCAAGGCTTACTAAGAATCTGCAGAACCAGGGCAGGACAACCCTGGCCTAGAGCTCTAGAAACAGCTTAGTTAAGTATTGTTATTCCTTATTCCAAATTGCACGTTACCTGCCATATAGTTACTGCCAATGAAGAGGCCTTCAGCCAAATGGAACTGGGTGTTTGTTGTTTGCTCCGCTACACAGTTGTTTGCATTGCATTGCATGGTTTTACCTCATAATTAGCTATCTAGCCAGCACACACCCCTTACAAAAGAAGAATGTTCCAGCTCAAGAGTAAAGGGTTTCTGATAGGGTTGCCATTCCCCTGTGGGGAGATCCCGTGGTTTTGGGGGCTTCTGTCCACTACCAGCCAGTTGGCTGGTGGGGGAAACTCCACCCCCCAACAGCAAGTTTGCTGTGCAATGTTCTAGATGTGCTGTCACACAGAAGTTATGTCATTGCTTCAGGGACATTGCACAGAGATACTCTGGTTTTGGGCCAAAACTCTATGGGGCCAATGCCAATTTTACCATAGAGTTTTGCCCAAATACCAGAGTGTTGCCCCAGTCACACACACCCAATCCCCCCGCCAGAGCGAGGATCCCACCTGGCAACCATAGTTTCTGACTATTTTGTAGTTGCATTAAAAATAGGCCCAAAAATGGGCCAAGGCCAGTCTGCCTTAAAATCTAAGCTAAAATTGGCCACTAAAATTATGTCATTAAACTGAGCCCTGGCTAAAAAATCAAAACCAACATTAAAACTTGACACATTATACTATTAGATTACTTATGTGGATGTTTGATGCTTTTACTATCCATTTATCACATAACCCACAGGGTGCCTGCTGAACCCTGAATACAGAAACATCAACTAGATGTAAGAAATGACAGCAGAACAGCACCTTGCTAAATCCCAATGCTGCTAACAAGGTATCAATTTCTGCAACAAATTCCATTTTTTATTGCCAGCAGACCGTCATTTTTGCCTCAAGTGCCCAATGTAATGTTCATGGTTGTAAAGCTCAGTCAAAACAGATTTGCGAAATAAATCTATAACTATTGGATCAATAATAATAATTAGTTTCAGGATAAAAAAGTGAAGGTCAATTTCAGCACTTACCATATATCACAGAATAAAATATTCTAAGGGGAAATTCTGGGGGTCACTGTCCTGGGGTGGGGGAATCCTCAATCTTACCTGGGGCTGGCTGAGAAACTGGATGACTGCCTTGGAGAGCATCCTCCCCTTTAAAGGGACTCTGCTACCTCAGCAGACAATTTGGGGCATCCTGGGATAGTTTAAAGGGAAGGAGGGCATGATAGCTGAAAGTGGTGCTTTCTGACATGGCTTCCAACCTCTTGCAAGAGGGAAAGGCACTCATAAGAGGCCAGGCATGGTCAGGAATCAGGCCCATCTGACTAGGTTGCCATAAGAGGGGCCAGGAAGTAGGCCAAGGAGCATGCTGCCAGCTTTTCTTCCTTGTAGTCAAACAAAAAGGAACGAGGAGGAATCACAGGCAAAAAACAAAAATAACTCCCCAGAGACGAAAAATACAAATCATTAATGCATGAAACTTCAGTCTAATTGAAATAAAGGATCATAACCATCACATGTAAATGAACATGAATATTCTAAAGCATTACAAAGATTCCACAAGACATTACAAGTATATTTAACACAATATAAACTACAAACTCTATAGAGTATAAAGCTGACAAAGACAATGTAGCTGAATACTGTCTAGATCTAGGTAGTCAGCCGTGTTGTTCCAACAAAAGTTTATTCAAGGTATGAGCTTTCGTATGCAAAGTACACTGTCTAATGATCATGTTTTAAAGGAGATGCAATGAAAGTGACAGATAAGCCACTTCAGTCTATTATTCTTTTCTCTAAAGAATGCACAATGAAGGCATCAAAAATGCCACTGCAGTTGTTTATCTTTTCACTCAATGGCAATGTGGCCTATTATATGAGCCGTTTTGGAACAAAAACTTTGTCAAGAGGCAGGGCTCTTTTTGTAGCAGGAACTCCTTTGCACATTAGGCAACACACCCCTAATGTAGCCAATCCTTCAAGAGCTTATAGTAGCCCCTGTAAGAAGAGCTCTGTAAGCTCTTGGAGGATTGGCTACATTAGGGGTCTGTCGCCTAATATGCAAAGGAGTTCCTGCTACAAAAAGAGCCCTGTCAAAAGGTATAGACATCCTCTTCCAAAAATCAAAGTTACAATGACCAAGGTGCAATGACAACAATAGGAATGAGATGGAGCCCAATAGCCTGAAGAAGTCTGAATCACAAAGGAACACAATGTAAAAGGCTTAATGCTAGGAAGCCCCTGTCAAAATACTATGTTGGTTCTAGTCCTTTATCTTATCAGTAGTTACAGTTAGCATTTTAGGACAACCCCCCAGTACCATTTAACTTGAAACACACTTTAACCAACCAGAGGAGTTAAAAGGAGGAATGTGATAAGAACATAAGAACATAAGAGAAGCCAATGTTGAATCAGGCCAGTGGCCCATCTAGTCCAACATTCTGTCACACAGCGGCCAAAAATACCACGTGCCATCAGGAGGTCCAGCAGTGGGGCCAGGACACTAGAAGCCCTCCCACTGCTGCCCCCTCCAGCACCAAGAATAAAGTGCATCACCTGCCCCAGACTTAGAATTCCCATCTATACCCTGTGGCTAATAGCCACTGATGGACTTCTGCTCCATATGTTTGTCTAATTCCCTCTTGAATAGGGAACATGAGCTGGGTTTAGACCGTCGTGAGACAGGTTAGTTTTACCCTACTGTGATCAGGGTTGCTAACCAAAAAATAATAAAAATGTAGGTTGAAGAAGAAGAAGAAGAGTTGGATTTATACCCCACCCTTCACTTGGAGTTTCAGAGCAGCATACAATCTTCTTCCCTTCCTCTCCCCACAACAGACACCCTGTGAGGTAGGTGGGGCTGAGAGAACACTGAGAGAACAGCTCTGAGAGAACTGTGATTGACCTACAGTCACCCAGCTGGCTGCATGTGGAGCAAGTGGGAATCAAAGAGAGTCCAAACTGGCTCTCAACCTCCAGGTGGGGCCTGAAGATCTTTTAGAATTACAACTGATCTCCAGACAGCAGAGATCAGTTCTCCTGAAGAAAATGGCTGATGGGGTGGGTAGGGTTTATGGCATTATACTCTGCTGAGGTCCCTGCCCTCCCCAAATCCCATCATCCCAAGACTCCACCCCCTAATCTCCAGAAATTTCCCAACCCAGATTTGAAACCTTAAAAGATGTCATTCTTTCAGATTTGTCACTAGCTGGGTAGGCAACCACCAACTGTTCCAGTAGGCATAATTAATTTGATGCAAAACGTTTATCTTTTAAAAAAAAATATCTGTAAAGGCTCATGTGAAACTGCTAGGACTATTTTTGGGCTGGAATGCCCCAGAACAGGCACTGGGGCCCACAGGAGGCCCAAAGACCCCATCCGCCGGCCTTCCCATACACGTGCCGAGGTGCTGAGGCCCGCGGGAGGCCCCAAGTCCCCGCCTGTCTTCCTGGGCCCACGCCAAGGTGCTGTGGCCCACAGGAAGCCCGAAGACCCTGCCTGCCAGCCCTCCTGGGCCCACGCCTGAAGAGCTTGATCGGGGTGAGTGAGGGATCCATGAGAGGGTGGCGGGGGCTTGATGGGAGGTGGGAGAGCCTCCCTCCCCCATCTCTTTTCCTTCTTTCCCTCCTTTCCTTCTCTCTTTCTTTTTCTCTTTTCCTCCTCCTTTCCTTCTCTCTCTCTCTCTTTCTTTCTTTCCCTCCTTCTTTCCTTCTCTCTCTTTCTTTCCCTCTTTCTTTCCCTCTTTTCTTTCTTTCTTTCTTTCTTTCTTTCTTTCTTTCTTTCTTTCTTTCATTCATTTTCCTTTCTTTTTCCTTCCTTCCTTCTCTCCTTTTTCTCTGTCCCTCCTTGTTTCCTTCTGTCTCTTTCTTTCTTTCCCTCCTTCTTCCCTTCTCTTTATTTCCTTCTTTCTCTCATTCTTTCCTTCTCTCTCTTTCCCTCTTTCCCTCCTTCTTTCTTTCCTTCTTCTTGTGGTAGCAAAAGTGTCATGCACATCTGCTCAACTTTTAAAAGTACACTTTTACCATATTTCTTACATTGTGACTATGTTTACTGAAATCCTTTGGTGCCTACTAATCACAATATTGCTTCAGTATAAGAGGGTGTCTTATTAACTATTGAAACATGTGGGGATCATCTGTGCTTTGCCATGAGGTAATGTAATGGCTGGCAATAGACTCATGGTGAGTGGACCAATCTGTACCTAGAGATTCATTTGAGTGCAAAACTTGCTTTTCTAGGGTTACAGAAAAACATTGCATTCTGAGCCTTCAGTTAATGTAGAATAGAAAGTCTAAATAAAAATTACAATAATAGCAATAAAACATTTCCCATTTATATTAGTGGAGAATAGAATAGTTTACCTGTCTTTATTAAAGTCAAGGTTACTTTTTATTGAAAAGAAGGAACTTGTTCCAGATTGTAGGAACAATGTAATATGCAGACAGGGCTAAATTCCCCAATTTTCAAAGAAAAATGATGAGACAACACATTTATGGTAAAAATTTAATGTTCTTGTTCCTGTCATTTGTGTTTGAATAGGCTTCTTACACTTTTGTTGGCAAGGAAGGGCTTGTAATGTCTTGTCAGTCAAGACATTGGGGGGGGGGTCACTGTAATTGAATGGATGACATTTCTAACTTCCAGGAGCAATTCTGGAAATGAAAGTAAAGCACAGACTGAGAGTCTATTCCAAGGCAGTTATAATTAATAACAAAGGGTCTGATGTGTACAAGAAACTATGAATCTCTCTTAGAGGATGAGGCTTGTGGTCATTCTCTCCCACCTCTCTATTGCTTAAGCATCATGTTGAGGACTCTGATGCATCTTTAGTCTTCTGGGTTGTCCGTTGCTTGCGAATGTGGCCTAATATGCTAATGAGCTGTGCTGTCAGGGTGTGGCCTAATATGCTAATGAGTTTCTGCTGTTGTTTGTGGCCTATTATGCTAATGAGTTCCTGCTGGGCTTTTTCTACAAAAAGAGCCCTGGAAAATACCAAGTTCTGAACAACCACAGGGTTTCCACTATTCCAACCATGTTAAAGTAACCACACACTGATTTACAACCAGAATACCCCAATGTTTTTCATATTCCCTATAGGAGAAGTAGAAACAAAGCCTATTGATTAAAGATTTGAAGAGAGTCATTGGCCTTAAGTTTATTTATTTAAGAAACCCCAAGGAGGGTATCAACCAGGGATGTGCATTCGGCATAAACTGAACCAAATAAGTACCCAAAAAATAGCTTATTGATATTTTTTGAATGTTTATTCAGCCGAATCAGATTCTCTAAGTGAGCAAAATGGAGGCGTTCAATAACTCCCAAAGCATTTAAACATGCCTCCTCAATCTTTCTTCTATTACCCAGCTAACCTGCTGCAGTGGGCTGGCTAGGGAAGGGGGGGCATTTAAACATGCCTCCCCAATCTGTCTTCCCTTCCCCAGCTGCCCCACTGTGGTGGGCTGACTTGGGAAAGGAAGGGAGAGCATGTCAGTTTCAGTTCCCTTTGCTTCCAAGCAGAGGGGACTGAAACTGACCATTGCCTTTCCTCTCTGAGCTGCCATGCTGGGATGGCTCGGGGATGGAAGGCCAGGCATTTAAACATGCCTTCTATCAGGCTTCCTTCCAAAACAACTGACAGGCAGATCACCACGCTTATCAGTTTGGAGGAAACCATTTCAGCTCTCCAAGCTGAATATTTTCAGCAATACCAATTATTTCCTGCATCCCAATACTATGCCAATATTGGGATTTGGGAATATCAGTATGTACCAATATTTTTCAGGTTTGGTATACCCAAATCCAAAAACACCATTTTTTTAAATGCACATGTCTATTAACAACATAAAATCTTAACACATTAAATACAGTAACAGTGCCTGCATTCACTTCTGCTTGCTACTATGTCTCAACAAATAAAGCACTGCCATAACACCTTTTACTAAGCTCATTTTTGTAGCTTTGCCTGAACACTCTGCACATCTTTGGGAAGGCAATTCTTAAAATGGGGGGCCGCAATTCTAAAAGAAGTTACAGCTGCTTGCTTGAGGGGATGAAAAACAAAACAATAATGGTGGTGGTACACAGGTTCATACAAAGAAAGGCTGTCCTTCAAGTATGTAGATCCCAAGTTGTCAGGGCTTTAAAGGTACACATTATCATATTGAATAGAACCAGGAAACAAATGGACCACCAGGTTAACACCTATTAGTTTTTGAACCCAAACAATTCAGGAGCTGGCATCTGGATCCAGAGCTTCAAACCTGGAATAGCTTGGGAGAGACTCACATAGGTTAACATTTCTGCCCCTCTATGCCCATTCCTCTATTTTATGTTGACTCTCTCCCAATGGAGCTCAGGTTTGTACATGTTCACCTCTGCCTAGGAGATAGCTACAGGAATATTTTCCTCTCTTCATGCCCTTCTGCAGTTGCTTAGCTCACCCAAAGTTGCAAACAAGGACAGATGCCTCTGGGAAGCTTACAAGCAGGACTGGAAGGTAACTGACTTTTTCTACTTTTTATTTAGAAAATATATTTGCCACCTCTCCAGAGACCTGCTCATTATATCAAAGTATACTGCTTTTGAATTTGTAGGTTCTAATTGGCCATTGTGAACACTCTGAACTGGCTTTGCAATCTGATTATATGCCATTGTGTTGTCATCACATTGACTACGTGATCCTTGTTTAGCTAGATCATATGGTCAGTGAAGAAATCCCCTCACATTTATACTAAAAAACAAAACAACCAGGGCTCATTTCCTGACAGAATGCACTGGAGCAATGCTCTGGCAGTAAAGAGCCCAGGGGGCAGACACATGTAGGAGCCCCCCCTCGCCTTTTCTGGCCTGCTGGCTGATCCAGTGTAGTGCTGCCATGAGCTGGCTCACGACCTGCTTCACCACAGTCTGGGGACACGGCACCCAGCCCACCCAGGTGCTGCCCATCCTCATGCTGGCCGTGACTGCTCCTAATTCCTGCCAATTGGAAAGAGCAGCAGCCTTTCTACGCATGTGTGCTCTGCTCATCTTTTTGGAGGGAAACAGAGGCAGAAGTAGCTGCCTGCATGGTGAGGTGTCACCGGTGAACAGCACCTCAGGCTTGGTGGGAATGGAAGTGGCAGAGCAGCTAGAGACATTAAGCATCGCAGGTGAGGCAGCAGGTCCAAAGGGGAGCTGCAGCATTGCGGAGGAAAACATCTGGAGCAGAGGTCTGTCAGTGGCTATTAGCTACAAGGTATAGGATCTCTCGGTCTGGGGCAAGTGATGCTCTGTATTCTTGGTGCTTGGGGGGGCAACAGTGGGAGGTCTTCTAGTGTCCTGGGCCCACTGGTGAATGAGAACTGGGGGAGGGGTTCTCCCTGAACCCTTGGCTGCCTCAGAGGTAACTGAACTAAAGCTATATATGTGGCCAGTTCCTCCTGATCCAGAGTGGCCATTCACAACTATTCTCAGGGGTATTTAGCATGTTTCCCAGCCATTGGGAATCTGGTGCCTGTTTCTTACAAAGCTAGCTGCATTTTTTAAAAAAATGTAAATGTATGATGGAAATGCCTCCCCTTAAAAAAAGTGAACAAATTGTCTAAATAAAATGGTTCTCAACTCTTCTTGCTTAAAAATATATATTTTGCTATAATTTATCTGTATGAATTTATATTGTAAAACCTGCTCAGTGTACCCTTCTTTGCAGGCACCTTTTGTGAGATGTGCAACATGATTGTTATTGCATCTTCCTTGTGTATTTGCTCAAAAGTTCTGAAAAATAGGTTATTTTCAACCATCTTTCTGCACAACTTAATTCTCTCTCTCCGCCATCTGCATGAACAAGACTGGGGGGGGGGGGCATGCAGATCAGAAGCTTTTTAAATTTCCTTTTGTCCTGTGTGCAGCCCAGAGAGAACACTGGCATGAAATGTGCACTTTGCACATGTTCATGCTCTTCATTTTGCTGTTACCTAAAATGCTGTGGTACAGTTTCAAAGGGGCAACTAACTGGAATGTATAAAAGGAATGACAGGATTGCCCATTGGAAAATGGGAGAGGCTTGAAGGCCCATTGGAGATAACGAGATCCAGGAATGCCAATTGACTTGCATGGGCTCCACTGGTATTTGGTGTCAGTATTTGGATTTTAGTTCAGGGCTGACCCAAAGGGTGTTAAGAAATTCAGACCAAAAAAATGGCATGAGGTGTGAACTATTGGGAAGCTGTCCAGTATCATGACTCTTTGGAAGTTGATGTCATGCAAGTCTCCCGCTTACTCTGTCCAGGTTTTGGGTAAGTGAATTTCCCAGTGTACTGGGTCCTTCTCTGTCCCTCCAGTCAAAAGACAAACTCTTGACCTTACCAGGATTAACTAGGGAGTAGAGGTGTGCAAAAAAAAAATCAGAATTTTTAAGGTTCAGATCTACCAAACCTAATTTTTTTTTTGTATTTGCTGATATTCTCGAATCCCAGTATTTGTATGATATTGGGGTTCAGGAATTATTGGTCTAGCTGAATTTATTCGGCTCAATTATGTCCTATGGGGACTGTCCCCATAGGATATAATAATACCCCTCCTTGAAGGGGGATTTCCTATCACCGGAGGGAAGGCAAATTGCCTCCCCTTCAATGAAGGGAGAGTGCCACCTCTGCGGCATTACTCCAGAGAGGTTTAAAGTTTAAATCCCCTTCGGAGTCATGCTGCAGACTCAGCACACTCCCTTCATTGACATGAAGGCAATTTGCCTTCTCTTCAGTGATGGGAGCCTGGTGCCCCCAAGCTAGCGCCCCCCACCTTCCCTGGCCTGCCCACCAAGGCAGATGAGCCAGGGAAGACCCTGGAAGGAGCAGGGAGGCATTTAAATGCCTCCCCATGCCTTCCTTGACCTGCACACCGAAGTGGGCAAGCCAGGGATGGCCTAGAGTGAGCCCCCCCACCTTCCCTGGCCTGCCTGCTGAGGCGGGTAAGCCGGGAAAGGCCCTGGAAGGAGTGGGGAAGCATTTAAATGCCTCCCCATGCCTTCCGGGGCCCACAGAACTTAACTGAAATGGAATGTTAATTGGGACACCAAAGCTGGAGAGAAGAACACATTATCTTGCAAGTACAAGGTCATTCTCGTCTCTCTTGGGACATCCATGTGAAACTTTGGAGACATAGAGACAACAATTTTAACAAACGCAGGCTACAACCAGACTGAACCAAACTGTTGGAGCAGAACTCCATTTTGAGTGAACCAAAGTTCTTGACAAAGGAGAATAACTTCTTGCCAGTGAAAGGGATTGGGAAGAGAACCCTGGTCTGTGATAAAAGGAAGACATTTAGACACCTCAGGAGTTAATGAAAAGCTGTATTAGCTAAAGGAAAACCTGTAATATCTGAAGGAAGAAATCTAGAAACATCAATAAGTACTGTGTTGTGCTGAAACATACTAAACAAAGTACCTCTTAAAGAAAGAAATAGCCTTGAAACAAAACTACAAATACACTCTCTTGAATGTTCTAAGAATTCAGCTCTGAATATATTAGAAAGTTTTTTACCTCAGCAATCTCAAAACCTTGACTATTCCAATTATACATATATTCCCTGCCTGTTGAATAAAATCTTTATTCTGTTTTTGAAAGTTATTTTGCCCCAAGTGCCATTTCTCAAAGGTTTAAAGAAAACTGGATAGATCCTGTATTTTCAGTAGAGTTCCTGAGCAAAAAAAAAAAAAGGAAAAAACCCCTAAACTAAATATCTAAACATAAGGTGGGACAGTCAAGTCTTTTATAACAAAGAATATATACCTGCTACTGTAGGGCAACTCAGTCACTGAGAGGAAGTGAAGATTTGGGGAGATATAGGGTTTATCAAAGCATGCTATTCAAATTTATGTATGTTACTATGCAGAAAGACTGCATCTACACTTGCATGGACATCTAATTTACATTTGCACTACTGTTAAGTACATAGGCTGCATTTTTTAAAAAAAATTATCCCATGATTCTGCCCCCTAACCCTCCTGCCAGTTGCCTGGCAACCCTAAGACAAAACTCAGAGAGAGTTTTGCTTCCACTTACTGTTGCACCCTCCAAACACTCCTTCTCCTCTTCTAGAAAGTAAATTCAGCTGAGTAGGGAATTAGCTTGGGCAACTGGCTTGTGGTTCCTTCGAGGGACTGGAGCAATGAACCCAGCAGGCTTTCACCTTCTCCTGATGGTCCTTTAATTCCTCTACCTGTCTCAACACTCTCCTGGGATCTGGGTGCCACAGCTACTCTCTGCCTCTATGCCAAGACCTTCTGGATAAAGCTGTAGCGGGTGGTACCCACAGATGATGTCAGATCGAAGCACCATTGACTATGTCCAAGGTGGATGTGTTTCACTGAATTGCAGAGCCAGCCGGGCAGTATCATGGTACTCCACTAAGGACCATCAACATAAAGACGGTTTATAGGAGTGAGCTTTCTGCTGTTAGAGTGCCTTGCTACACAGCTTTTTAATTAATGTCAACTTCAAAGTTAAAATCTTTATTTAAAGGTAAATCCTTAATGAGTGATCTGTGGATTGGCAATAGGCTTAATTGGAAGCTCTTAAAAATAGTAGAGCACTTACTGAAACACCCTAACCTTCTGGTTACATGCCTTGTGTATAAACACAGTTCTCCATCAGTTAAACAAAACAAAAACAAAACCTGTATCTTCAGTGACACAAACAGGAATGATAATTTGGAGATTGTAATAGATAAATGGAACTTTCATTGACTCTTCGGAAAATGCTAGTTCTTGGCTCAGAAACATTTCTCTGTAAATTAATGGTCTGAGCAAGGTCAAAGGAATTTGGTAATACATCTGACTCTGATTGGGCTGACTTAGAAAGATCCAGCAGAAACAGTACCCTAGATTTATCAGGGATAAGGACATGTCTAGAAAGCACTGTTGGGAGGACACTATTTCAACACTTCTATATCATAGTCCAGGGGAGTATGTGGTCTATGTGGTCCATGCTGGACAGCATAGAATTATCAGTCTGCCTCACTGGCTTTCTGACTTTCACTGCAACAATCTCCCATGGACAAGAAACACAACAGTACTCCTAACTCAAGTACAAATATTATAGAGTGACCAAGCATGCTCACTCACTGTATGATTCTACCTTGCCCAGGCCCATAGCCAGGATTTTTCATTTTGTGGGGCAAATTTTTTTCTTGTGGGGTACCCATTATGTTTATACTTATACTTTAAAACTCTCTCTTGATACAAAACAAAAGCATTGTTGGGATTTTTAAACTTCATTTCCAGACTTGGGATCTCCTGGAGACTGGCAACCCCCCCCAATGCTGATAGTAGGCAAATATTGTTGGAAATGAGATCCCCAGGTCCCACATGGAGTATGGCATCCCTTCCTCCCCACCCCCCAAGCAAAAGAAAACAAGTAAACTTCACCCTTCCTGTGTGGGGTTTGACTTGCTGGCTTGGGAATTGGGTGGGGGCTTGCTTGCAAAAAGAGAGATCACTGCAGCCACATGGGAAGGATGGAAGGAGTTGGGGCTTGCTTGTTTACTTTGCCTGTGATGAGGGAGTAGCAGCAGCATGCCTGGGAATGGAGGTGGGATTTTCTTGCTTTGCTGGCTGGGTGAGAGGCAAGATGAGTAGATAACAGAGTAACTGAGTGCTGGCTGGGTGAGGCAAGACGAGTAGACAACAGAGTAACTGAGTGCCACTGCCGAGAAGAGATACAGGCAGCGTTGGTGGACAGCATGAGGAATACGTTGGGGGGCCTGCCCAGGGTAGTAAGTTGGGGGGCTCTGATAGAAAGTCGGGGGGCGGGCCCCAAAATCAGCTAATGTAGCTACGGGCCTGACCTTGCCCCCCTTTGTAATGTCAAAGCTGACTCTAGACTCCTAGGCTCAAAACTGCCAAAAGTAGCCAATATCTGGCAACCAACTTGAATGATCTAGGTTACCAAATCTTGCATGTGTTCAGGTCCTCCAAACTGAAATACCATAAATCTGTTAACTTTACTAAATAAGATTGATAGACAGCAAAATTAGCTGAGGTTTCACTTTCAACTGAGGCCACTGGATTTTCTTGCATTAACTTCACTTAGATCATGGGAGTCAAACTCATTAGTTATGAAGGCCAGATCTGACATAAATGAGACCTTAACAGGCTGGGGCATGGGTATAATGCCAGGTAGCAGAGATATAAATGTTATAAGGGACATAGACAAACACAATTAAATATTTTTAAAACTTAAAACATTAGCACTTTTGCAATATTTTGTTTATTTAATAGTGTCTGATAACTGACACCTCTTGCTCTGAGTTATTGCATCAAAATCTGGAGACAATGTCTGTGCTTTAGAAATCCTGAGTATTTTGTTTAGATGTATATCTGTAAGTTGCAAACCTACTTATGATTTATTGACATTCATTACAGAAATCTCATGATTCATGTTTTGAGCCTCAGATCTAGAGGAAAACATGAAATGGCTGGGCATTGCAAGCTTTTGTACATAAATTGCTTTGTGTGCTGGTCAAGAACATGTGAAGGCACCATGACAGACTGAGGACTATGTGCTTGTCTACAAAAGAAATATAACTACAATTCCAATGAGGCAGTGCAAGAATAGAGAGACAGCAATGTATAGTGGTCAGTAACAGCCTACTATCTGGGAAGTCTAAGTTAAAAATCCCCAGTCTACAAAGGAAATGTGCTGGCTGAACTTGGTCTTAACATACACTCTCAGCCTAATCCACCTCACTGGCTTGTTGTTATTCCTCATCTAAAGAGTTCACACTGTGATTTTAACTGTATTTTGTGTTTTAATATACTTTGGTGTTTTAACATACACACACACACACATATATATAAATATTCTGTAAGCCGCCCTGAGCCTGCCATGGTGGGGAGGGCGGGATACAAGTTTAATAAACAAACAAACAAACAAACAAACAAATAAATAATAAAATTGCTTTCCTACTGAGAAAGACTGGATCATGAGGGCATGAATACAATGAAAAAGAGGAGGGGAACCCAGCTGCCCTGGCAAAATGAGCCCAACAACAACAACAACAGCAGCATGCATACACACACTATAGCAAAAAAAAGCTCATGACAGTCACAATAGACTTGACATTTCCACTATCTCAGACAACTGGACTCAGACTGGGTCAAGAAGATGCAGAAACCATATTGGCTTCTTTGATCTGGTATAGATATTTGATCAAAACCAGTCAACTGATAGCTGAGAATGTGACTTTTTTGGTTCTATGGGACCTTTCTAGAGCTTTCCATAGCATCAACCATAGTATGCTTCTGATTCAACCTCCTGGAATGGGTCTAAATATCATGGTCCTGCAATAATTTTGATCTTACCTGGAAGACAGGTCTCCCCAAGGGTGGGACACATTACATACATACATTAAGGTCAGGAAGGTACTGGTTGGATATTAGGAAAAACTTTTTTACAGTAAGAGTTGTTCAACAGTGGAATCAGCTACCTAGGGAGGTGGTGAACTCCCCTTATAGGCAGTCTTTAAGCAGCAGCTAGACAAATATTTGCCAGGGATGCTCTAGGCTGATCCTGCATTAAGCAGGGGGTTGGACTAGATGGTCTGTATGACCCTTTCCAGCTCTGTGATTCTATGGGTGAGTTCGGACTGGCAGTTTGAAGTGGGAGCCAGTTGTGGCAAAAAAGCCCTGGAACAAACTGTTCCGGGTTTTCCTGGTCACACTGCGCCGACTGATGCAGGAGCATACCAGGAGGAGGTGCGTGGGAGCGTTCAGACTGCTGGCCCAGAGGCACAGCTGTAAACGGCTTTTCCCTGGTAATTCAGCTATGTGTGCATGTGCGCATCCGGCCAATTTGGGGAGGATCCCATTGCACTGGCACTGCATTGGGCAGTAGAGCGGAGCACGGCCAATCATATCACTGCTGCCTTATGTGCAATGCGGGTTGCTCCCAGCTTTTCAGATTGGCATTCACACTTCCCAGAAGCAGAATGAAGTGGGATTTGCTACCACTCTCAGGCTCTCAGGGATTTGCTACCACTTTTGCCAGGTATCTTTTAAACGCGGGAGTGAAACGGGACAGCACAGGTTGACTACGGGTGGGGAACGCCAGGCAGATGTGCCTGTGTGAATGCCCCCTTTAATCTGTTTGTAAAACGTGGCTGAAACGTGGCTATAGCGGGGCAAACAGCCAGTCTGAACTCCGCCTATGATTCTATGAACACGATGCTGTGGGTCATCTCCTTCGTGCACATTAACAAAGTTTCACCTTGTTCTCCAAGAACCTACATGAAGCTGCTTAGAGAGATCATCTGGAGAAATGGAACAAAGTGTCAGTAAAATGCTGATGACACACAGTCTTGTCACTCTTTTCCATTTAAATCCTGGGAGGTGGTAGAAATATAAGCCACTATTTAGAGGCTGTGATAGTGGCTGATAGTGAACAGACTGAAACTTAATCTACACAGGGTGGAAGTGCTTTGGCTTGGGTGTAAAGCTGACATGGGTACAATCTGTTTTAGATGGGGCTGAATTTCACCTTAAAAATCAGTCTTGGGAAGCTCCTTAATCTCTCACTGTTTTTGGACAGGCAAAGAGTAGAGGATGCTAGACATGCCTTCTGTCAACTGAGGATTACCAAGTGCTGCAATTGTTTGAGAAAGCTGGTCTGGTTGCTCCTGTTATCTTTACAAAATTTAAAAGGGCCGTAAAACACTTCACTGTGTAAAAACTGTATTAGCCAAACAGATCTGAGGTCAATCTGCCATTTCTCATTTTTTAAAAAGAAATGGATTCTGAACTTATCTGTGGTATTATAGAATGATAGAAATGAGTCAATTATAGTAATTATTTCATGACAGCCAAGCAAATAAATAGTGGAACTGAAAAAATAAGTGACATTTATATCATAAACTGCTTTGCAACAGATAAAAATCTATGCCCTCCCCCAACAATACCCAGATGTGGGATTACATTTGTTTTTTGAATTAACGATAACTTTTGCGTCCTGTTCTTCATAAATGGCATTAATTGAATTTAAAAATTGGTCTCCACAATTCCATAACTTTAATTTTTCTTTCAGGTATTCCCAACTTACATTATCAAAGGCCTTTTCTGCATCCAAAAAGATAAGGGCCACCTGTTTACCAGGATTTTGGTCACAGAACTCTAGTATATTGACTATATTTCTTATATTATTTTTGATTTGCCTTTTAGGCAGAAAACCTGATTGATCTTTGTGTATGATTTCTAACATAATTTTTTAAAACCTATTTGCTAAAATTGTAGCAAATATTTTGTAATCTACGTTTAATAGCGAGATGGGTCTGTAATTTTTAATATCATTGGCTTCTAGTTCTTGTTTATGAATGAGGGTTATTAACGCTTCTTTCCAAGATTGCGGAATTTTACTTGTTACCATCACATTATTAATTAAATCTTTATATAGTGGTAGAATTTCATCTTCTAATGTTTTATATACTTCTGCCATAATTGCATCGGGTCCTGGCGCTTTCATTGGTTTTTGTTTTTTATAGCCTCTAGGAGTTCAAAGATGGACACTTTCTCGTTCAATACCTGTCTTTGTTCTTCCGTAAACTTGCCTAACTCATGTTTCAATAAAAAACTTTTAATTTCTTGACTATTTTGTGTCGTTTGTTTATATAAGTTCGTATACAAATTTTCAACTTTTTTTTTTAATTCTTGGGCTTTGTATTGTATTTCTTGTTTCTCATTTTTTAATGCTAAAATAGTTTTCTTTGCTCTCTCCTTTTTGAGTTTATAAGCCAGCCAACGTGAAGGTTTATTAGCATTTTCAAACAGAAATGCCTTTGCGTACTCAATTCTACTGGCTATTTCCTCAGATAGCCATAGATTCATTTGGTGCTGTAATAGTTTTATCTTCATTCTTATATCCTTTAGATCCTTATTGTTCTGACTACTTTTTTCTAAATTTCTTAATTCCGTAGTTAATTTCTTAAATTTATCCCTTTTACGCTTATTTTTCCATGCCTCCTGATTAATGAAGATACCTCTAACATCGCTTTCAAGGTATCCCAGATGGTATTCAGCCCCATATCTTCCCTCCTATTTAATTTAACAAATTCTTTCACCTCCTGTTTAAGTTTTTTAATGAACGTTTTATCTCTTAAGAGACTTGCATTGATCCTCCACCTATTAGACTTTGGGGACCCCTGAAAGAAAATCTGTGTAGGATTATGATCTGCAAAAGTATTAGCCAGGATTTCCACTTCCACAATATGTTTCATCATATTTATGTTTGTCCAGGCCATATCTATCCTTGACCACGATTTGTGCCTATTTGAAAAAAATGTAAAATCTCTCTCTTGTGGATTTCTAGTTCTCCAAGCATCTATGAGATTAAATTCATCAGCTATTTTTAGAAAACTTTTTGCCAAAATCGCCCCCGCTTTATGTGTTTTTTAAAGTTTCTTCCTATCTTCTTTGGGGTCTAGGACCGCATTAAAATCCCCTACAATGCAGATATTCTTAGGGTTTTCCGTAAGGATATAGTTATTAAGTTCTATAAAGAAGTTGTCTTGGCTTTGGTTTGGGGCATATATATTAACAAGTAATACTTCCATTCCATTGAGGACTATTTGGACACCTATGATTCTTCCGTTGGCAGCCTTCAGTTTTAATATGGGGTTCAATTTTTCTTGAACATATATCACTACACCCCGTTTTTTACTTTTATCCGATGCTATGAATGGAATGCCTTTTTACACATCAAATATTTTTCATGTCCTTCTTTTATATGCGTTTCCTGAAAGCAGGTGATATCGTTTTTAAATTTAACTGCCTGGTATAAAATTCTTTTTCTTTTTTGCGGGCTGTTCAGACCATTCACATTTACCGATAATAACAATATTTTTTTTGAACCCCATCTTATTTATCTTTTCTTTTTCAACACTATATTTTTGAGTTGCCATCTTGTTTGAATTTGAGATTCAGTTTGGCACGCTTTTCTATGGGACGAGAACGTGGCAGCACGCAAATACTTCAGACAACACTGGATACGAGATGCACTTGCAAGAGTATGGGAGACCATTCGAAGGAGGTGGTTTGCCAAAACCTCTAGGCTGGTAGCCCCTGTAGAGGCAGTGACTCTGCCTAGGTTATACTGTGAAGACCCCCCGCCAACATATCTGGACATTATAAATGTGAAGGGGGAGTTGGAACTGGATGAGGATATCAGTTGGTGGCACAGAGTTCAGATTCAGTCAAGGTATAAAAAAGATAAAAAGAAAGGGTATGAGAAGTCATTATGGAGAAAATACTATATGAGCCGGAAGAGAAGTTTATTAAAAAAATGTATGCACTGTTGTTGGCTGACTATATGGTAGATGAAATGGTGAAAAATAATATGATTCAATGGGCAACAAACTTTGGTTACAACATTGAGTTGGAACAGTGGGACCAAATATGGAAAATAAATGTGAAAATAACCAGGGCGGTTGCATATAGAAAAAACATGTATAAAATGCTGTATAGATGGTATATTACCCCGGATAGGTTGTCAAAATATGATGAAAAATGTTCTAACAAGTGCTGGAAATGTAATGTTAAGGTGGGTTCATTCTATCACATGTGGTGGACTTGTGAGGTTACAAAAAAGTATTGGATATGGGTGCATAGACTGATGCAGAATATTATAAAAAATACTCTTTTGTTTAAACCAGAGGTACTATTGTTGGGAATACTCCCAAAAGAGGTGCAGAGAGAAGAGAGATATTTGATAAGCTTTCCTTTCAGTTTTGACTATGGGGTAGGTCTGCTTCACACAAGGTTTCCTGCACATACCAGAGCCTCATGTGGCTTTGTATTACAGGCTCCAATACTTATAAGTGGTTTCTTTTTTCATACAACAGATCCAAAATTGTAGGCTCCAAATTAATGTATAAGTTACCTGCATTTATAGAAATACATCCAGGTCTATCCATACCATAGTAAAAGTCTTCTGTTACAAATTTTGACAAGTCTTAACACAATAATTCAGTCAGAGTTGGTTTCAGTATTTGAACCAATCAAGACGCTTTCTTTTTTCTGCAAGTAGCAAGCAGGTAAGCACATATGGTATAACTCTCAAGAGAGGAGGACAGTAGTGATGGCCGGAGGCTTCTTTGCTGGAGTGGTGGAACTGTGCCTAGCAGAGAGGGGCTAGTCATCATCCAACGACCTACTTCTCTACATAGTACAGACCAGGGAAATGATATTAAACTGGGTTAGGGCAGTTCTGGTAATCATTCACACTGATGTGAGAATGGCCTTGGTAGATCCCCACATGTATAATTAGGGTTGCCAGGTTGGAAAATACCTCTGAGAAGGGTGGGGTTTGGAGAGGGGAGAGGGACTTCAATGCAGTATAAAGCCACAGAGTCCACTTTCCAAAGCAGCCATTTATTCCAGGTGAACTGATCTCTGTCACCTGGAGATCATTTGCAATCCCAGGATATCTCCAGCCACCACCTGGAAGCTGGTAAACTTACATATAATAGATTTCCAGTATTTAATAACAAATATGTCTAGGTTCCGTATTTTGTTAAATATATTTGCGTCAACTAATCTCACAGTGACCTCCAATTATTTAATGTTAGATTGCTTTAGTAAATCTGCTTCCCTAGCAGTCCTCAAAGCCTATATTGTTTTAGTGACCTCTAGCCAGTGTCTGAAGAGGACCTGCCTTGTGGTTTGAGGCCCAGAGGTTGACTCTCATTTCCCAAGGAAATTAGGTGTATTAACGGGGCGGGGGCGGGGCTGCAGAGGGCCTGTAAAAAGCTCCTGTCCTGTACAAGATTGAGTCCCACAGACTTTTTGTTTGCCTGAATGCACTTGATCTCTTTAATGACCAGTTAATGCTTTAATTGCATCAAATGAGAAATTTGATGCACGGTTAACAAGTTGTTTGGGATGTGGAATGGTATAGTATAGCCTGATCTTGTCAGATCTTGGAAGCTATGTAGGGTTGGTGCTTGGATGGGAGATCACCTAGGAAGACTTTGCAGAGGAAAACAATAGCAAAGCACCTCTGCTTAATCACTTGCCTTGAAAATCCTATGGGGCCACCATATGTCGGCTGAGATGTGATAGCACTTTACACACACACAAGAAGGTGCTTGTGGAATTGAAGTTTCCAAAAGGTTTCCAGAAGTCAGCCAAACTGTATACTAGATGCAAAGACAAGCCCCCTTTGGGCCAGCAGTTCATCTGGCCCATGGAAAAATTTCTACTTGCTTTGAAATTATTTGAGCACAAACATAATTCTATTAACAATTCTAGAGCCTCCCTAAGGAGAAGATGCTGTTATCATTCTTGTTGCACTTTCAAGCAACCTCCCTTTCCCCATGTTCATGAGCACTAATTGTTCCTCATGTACGGGACTGCGTATTCAATTTTGGATACTATCAGTATCTTTCAAGTTTGCTCTTCTCTCTTCTTTTTGTTTTCCTGTTCTTACCTTTGTCTGGTTACCTGGCTTATTTTTATTGTGAGACCTTTAAAGGACACAGAATGATAAATACAGTTTACATCTACAGCATGCCATTCTGAACTCTCACAAGAAGAAGGGATATATATCCCTAATGGACCAGAGAAGTGGGTGGGGAGAGTATCCAAAATCCTATTATACAAACCCACTACAGTCCCTGAGAGCCAAACCTCATGCATTAGCTTGAAAATAATAAAATGTCCTTCATGAACTCTGTCCACTCTTTCTCTTCACCTCACTCTTAATTCTTAGTATTGAAGTTCAGGACTTATTGGACTTGTTCAAAACAAACATGAATCACTCCACTGTACACAGCATTGCAATATAGGGCTGTTGCCTACTGCTTCCTAAGGCTTACATCGATGCCATGATTTATGGTCCTTCTTCCTGAAGGACTGGGAATAAGGTTCAGTTTCTTAGTTCTACTGTGCACCATCATGTGCTCACTCCTAGTTTCTAGAATGAACAAATTGTGAAGAATGGTCACTGTCTGATCCTCTAAATTACAGCCATATTGATATGCTTCAAGCAAGAACAAAATTAATTTGTCATTCTTTAGGAAATCAGTGAAAAATTCTTTGCTGAGTACCTTTTATAATTTTATAACTGACACTGGGGTCTTCTGGAGCATTTATCTTTTGGAACAGCTATTGACTGCAAAAGTCTGGCAAATACAGTTCAAGGTAACATGTAGTATTAATTTGCTCACTGAGCTACAATTTTAATGCCCTTAATATTATGTATTATGTTTTATGTATTATATTGTTTTATTCTGTTTTATCTGTTTAACTGTGGCATTTATGCCTCTTTGTTAGCCGCCCTGAGCCTTAGGGGAGGGCGGTATATAAATCCAATAAATAAATAAATAAATAACAAACGTGGCCAACTTCATTATTGTTATGCTCTTACTCATATTTACTTTTGGTTTATATTTTTAAGGAAAGGTATCCAAATTGGACTACTAAACATAATTGAGCATTAGAGGTATATGACTTGCCACCTCATTGTTTAGAAGCTTAATAGCCATTCATGACACAGAAGCACATTTATTCAACACAGAAGTTTTGATCCAGTTAAAAAAATATAGAGAAGGAGGTTCCCTGCTGCATTCAGAAGAGACCAGCGTATGTTTCCAGTACTATTTCTGAATCAAACAAACAACATATTGCTATGCCACTTCATTTGACAGGTCCAAGCAAAGTTTGAGCTCTATTTTGTATTCAGTTGCTTAGGGCTCAAATGAGCCTGTCTTCAGATTCCATGACAAATGCTACCTTTCTTTTGTATCTTAACTAGGTTATTAGATGGAACTTCTGTGAGAAAGTACATTTGCTTGACAAATCACTGGTCATCAGTGTACTGTTTGCATACATAGGCCTGAGAAGATATATTTCCCTTTGTTCAGTAAAGCTGCCCATCTGATTGCATTTCAGTGAAATAATAAATTCTATGAAAAATGACATGCACTCTCTCCCCTACCTTTTTTCTAAAGAAACATGTTAAAAAAACCTCCACCATGTTACTTACTATTCCTCTGTCAGTTAACTGCATGCTCTAAAAGGACCAGGAACAAAATGGAATAGAAATAGGTAGAAAAGTAGGTTTGTCATATGCTTGCAGGAGGTGGGAAGTCAGGATAAAAACTCTCCCTGTAGGAACTTTGGCCACCAAATGAGAAGGGAGCATTCACTGGAGAAGACCCTGATGCTGGGAAAGATTGAAGGCCAAAGAAGAAGGGGACGGCAAAGGATGAGATGGTTAGACAGTGTCATCGATGCAACGAATATGAAATTGAGCAAACTTCAGCAGATAGCGGAAGACAGGAGGGCCTGGCGTAATCTGGTCCATGGGGTCGCAAAGAGTCGGACTCGACTGTGCGACTGAACAACAACAACAGGAACTCCCACAAAGTTCTAGCAGATGGTAGGCCACTGTGCCTTTCTTTTTAAAGATTACAATTACATATATTCTAATGTGGAATAACTCACAATAATATAAAAAATGCTCACTACAATGTAGACTACGTACTACGAAATAGTGAAACAAAATATGATGCAATGGGCCCAGAACTTGGGGCACAATATAGAATTGGAGCAATGGGACCAGATACGGAACAAAAATGTTAAAATAACTAAAGCGATTTCTTATAGAGAAAATATGTATAAAATGAACATAAGAACATAAGAGAAGCCAATGTTGAATCAGGCCAATGGCCCATCTAGTCCAACACTCTGTCACACAGCGGCCAAAATATACCAGGTGCCATCAGGAGGTCCAGCAGTGGGGCCAGGACACTAGAAGCCCTCCCACTGCTGCCCACTCCAGCACCAAGAATAGAGTGCATCACCTGCCCCAGACTGAGAGTTCCCATCTATACCCTGTGGCTAATAGCCACTGATGGACTTCTGCTCCATATGTTTATCTAATTCCCTCTTGAAACTGTCCATGCTTGTAGTTGCCACCACCTCCTGTGGCAGTGAATTCCATATGTTAATCACTCTTTGGGTGAAGAAGTATTTCCTTTTATCTGTTCTAACCCGACTGCTCAGCAATTTCATGGAGTGCCCATGAGTTCTTGTATTGTGAGAAAGGGAGAAAAGTACTTCTTTCTCAACCTGCTCAATCCCATTCATAATCTTATAAACCTCAATCATGTCACCCCTCACCCCTCAATGTTTTATAGATGGTATGTTACACCAGAAAGAATTGCTAAATATGATGATAAATGTTCCAATAAGTGTTGGAAATATGACAATAAGGTGGGCTCATTTTATCATATGTGGTGGTCGTGTAGCGTTATTAAAAGCTATTGGATATGGGTGCACAGACTGATACAGAAGATCTTAGGGAGTACAATTCCTTTTAAGCCAGAAGTACTGTTGTTAGGTATCTTACCTAAGGAGGTAAATAGAGAGGACCGCTACTTGTTAATGTACTTGGCAACTGCTGCCAGAATTTTGTATGCAAAATACTGGAGAACCACCCAAATACCAACAAGACAAGAATTTATTGTAAAGGTATTTGAGGCGGCGGAGATGGATAAGCTGTCTCTGAGTATGAAAGGACATTCAGATTCCATTTTTCAGAACACTTGGAAACGTTTCTATGACTGGTACAAACTAAATGGATGAGAGGGTAAAGAATTGATTAAAGAAAAGATAAAAACAGAGATGAAACAGATGGTTTGATATATATAAGAGATACTCACGTAAAGGGTAATATTATGTTGAATGATAAAGTGCTTTAAATATGACATACAATTGGAACTAAATAATCCCCTTTTGTGTTTTATGTGTGTGGATTAGTTTTGTGTGTTATGTTTTTAGTATTGTTATATTGTATTGTATTGTATTATTCTGTTTAGTTGTAGTTTGTTATAAAAATAAAAAAAAGTCTGCCCTCTGGGCAGTATTAAAAAAAATGTAGACTACGTACTAAATATAACCTTACCCTTGAGGAATCCAATGTCTTACAGAACCCAGCTAAGGATGACACCATATTCATAAAGGAGGCTGATAAAGGTAGAGGAATAATTATTTTGACAACCAAGACTATTTATCAGTAGCCTTTCACCTTTTACAAGACATTGATTTTTATATGCCTATTCCTTCTGACCCCACTAATGATATATTAAGGATTATTAAAACGGATGTTAATGAGGTTTTAGCCTTTGATTACATTGACCAATCAGAGGTGCAGTATCTACGCAATATATTCCCTAGAGTACCCATTTTTATATTCTCCTGAAAGTACACAAACAGAGATGCCACCTCCAGGGCACCCAATAGTATCCGGCTCTAATTCTGTGCTGGAATCTTTATCAAAATACGTAGATTGTTTTCCCTCCAACGTTTAGTTTTCAAAATATCATCCTATTTAAAGTATACTAAAGACTTCATAACAAAAATAGAGAATCTGTCAGTGCCACCTAATACCATACTAGTAACATCAGATGTACCACTATACACTAACATTCCTCATGAAGAGGCTTGTCAGTGTATTCAAAATGCATTGGATCTGAGAACTTCAACTCCCCCCCCCACATTTCCTCTTAGACTTAGTTGATATTATTTTTGACAAAAGGTGTTTTTTTTTTCCATTTTCCATTTTGAGGAAGATTTCTATCTCCAAATCGGGGTGTGGTGATGGGCAGTGCCTTTGCCCCTATTGTGGCAAATTTATTTATGGCTTATTTTGAATAAGAATGAATTTGCAATGCTCTCATTAATCCTTTCTTTAGCAATATAATCTTCTACAAAAGATTCATAGATGATCTGTTCGTTCTCTTTAATGATGTTACTAAACTTAAAGAATTTGTGGATTAGTTAAATGGGAGGTACTCTTCTATAAAACTTACTTTACAATACAGCCATACTGATATTAATTTTCTAGATATCTCTGTTTTTATAATACTGGAAAACTGTGAGTTAGGATGTTCACCAAACCAACTGATAAAAACTACTATCTATACTTCAAATCTCATCATACTAGACATTTAATATATAATCTTCCCTACAGGCAGTTTTTGCATGACAAGCGTAATTGTACTTTTGCTGAACATTATAAGCAGGAATGCATTAAACTTAACAGACAATTTAGTGATCATGGTTACCCAGTACAATTAATAGAGAGTGCTTCTTTAAGAGCAGGAGCAAAAGAACACCAGAGCTTATTTGAAGTCACACAATTGAAAAAAACAAAAAGGATTTTTTTTCTGCCTTTAATTATACCCCATTGGCTGATTCTATTTAAAAAATAATTTTAAAACACTGACACATTGTCCATGATGTTCTGGGCTGTTTGGTAAAGCCATTCATAAGCTTCAGGAAAACCAAAAGCATCCACAATACTCTTGTCAGGGTTACTAGTTTGCCCCTGAACTGAAAAGTAGGTACCCCTCCCAGCCAAAAAACAAAAATTCCAAAAGTGAGTGACCAAGATCTGTGCCCATTCTCCTTTAAGGCACAAGGAAGTGTCATGCTAGCTTTTCACACAATAGGTGAGAATGCCTGGAAGGCTCTCTCATTAGGAAGCTTAGGTTTAGTAGCAGGTAGGAAGCCCTCTACTGTATCTACCTAGAACAGGGAAATTGTGTTTGTGTGTGTGGAAGGCCATACACCAGAATCCCAACATGCTTTGAAACCCCAGGAATCAGGACCTTCTCATAAGAACATAAGAGAAGCCAATGTTGAATCAGGCCAATGGCCCATCTAGTCCAACACTCTGTCATACAGCGGCCAAAATATACCAGGTGCCATCAGGAGGTCCAGCAGTGGGGCCAGGGGACCAGTAGCCCTCCCACTGCTGCCCCCTCCAGCACCAAGAATAGAGTGCATCACCTGCCCCAGACTGAGAGTTCCCATCTATACCCTGTGGCTAATAGCCACTGATGGACTTCTGCTCCATATGTTTATCTAATTCCCTCTTGAGACTGTCCATGCTTGCAGCTGCCACCACCTCCTGTGGCAGTGAATTCCATATGTTAATAACTCTTTGGGTGAAGAAGTATTTCCTTTTATCTGTTCTAACCCGACTGCTCAGCAATTTCATAGAGTGCCCACGACTTCTTGTATTGTGAGAAAGGGAGAAAAGTACTTCTTTCTCAACCTGCTCAATCCCATTCATAATCTTATAAACCTCGATCATGTCACCTCTCAGCCGTCGTTTCTCCAAGCTAAAGAGCCCCAAGCATTTTAACCTTTCTTCATAGGGAAGGTGTTCCAACCCTTTTATCATTCTAGTTGCTCTCCTCTGCACTTTTTCCAATGCTATAATATCCTTTTTGAGATGTGGTGACCAGAACTGTACACAGTAATCCAAATGAGGTCGCACCAATGATTTATACAGGGGCATGATGATACTGGCTGATTTGTTATCAATTCCCTTCCTAATAATCTCTTTGGTGGCCACCAGCCAACTAGGTTTTTGTCTGAAGTTAGGCAGTTATGCTGCGCCAGGAATCAAACATGGGTATATTGGGAAAGTGGTTAGTGAAGAAAGAAAAGAATCCCTGAGAATCTGGCTCTTTCAAGGTTCTGGACTCCTTTAGCATTCTCAGAGATGTCTTTAAAGGCAGAGATGCCTTCCAAAGCATCTATGAGAAAACCAAACCTTATAGTTCCAACAAGGACCTACTTGCCATCTGGGTTCTTTATGTGGCTGTCCAGGACTCAGTGTCCTTCATATTTCGTATGCAAGAAATGTATGAAGAAACTACAGTTTGGCTAGAGGCTAGTGAGAAAGAAATGGAACAGCTCAGGTCAGAAAGATTTGGACACTTAATGGATATGCAAAACCTAGATTCCTCTGTCCTGAAAAGTAAGAAAAAAATGGAGGACTTTAACTTGCACCAGTCCTCCAAGCAAAAAGTAGCTATGCTGGAATCTCAATTGGCAGAGATCCAGCACTCCACCAATTTTATAGTTGAAAAGCACAAAACCCAGCACCAGGAAGTCAGTCATGAGGTATGCTGCAAGGAAACTGCCTTCTTAAAGCAACATCTGGGAATGCAAAGAGCTCTCATTGCTTTTGTGTGCCCTGAGAACCTCTCTGTCATCCCCAATACCTCCCCATATTTTGAGGAGATACCAGAGGAAGCTGTTACCCAGGTCCCCTTTAACCTGGACTGGGAAAGCAAGACTGCAGCCTTAAGGTCAGTCCACGCCAAGCTTGTCAACATGCACAATGCCAAATAGCCATCTGGGAAGTGACCGAGACCTTCCCATGGAAACCCCACGAAGTGCAAGCCATTGCAGATACATTAGGACCTCTAACCCAAGAGACAGGGATCACTTGGATGACAAACATAGCCCTTGCTGACCCCACCACCAACAGAGCCAACTAAACTCAGCCCGACTGTGGACCATGGGAACAAATATGGCTCCACAGAGCCTGGAATAGGCACCAAAGACTTGACAGGACTAGATCAAGTGAGGTGAATGCAAGGAATTATACCTCTCCTTTGGCCTGGACAAACTGCCAGCATACTGTATGTGATGGAGCACCAGGCTACAGGAAAAAGCCCAGAGGCATATGTCTCCAGGAAAAAGACTTTAGCTATTCTGCCAGGCAAACTTGCCATCATCCAGGTAGGCTATAACTTTAATGACTTGGACTTTAAGCAGCATCCGCATGCTGGCCTTAATGTGCAGACTAGAATGAACCTAGGACCTGTATTATTGGTCACAACCCCATGGGCAGACTTGTTCACTAGAATCCAGCAAGTTCTGACCTCCTTAGAAAATCTGGAGCCCTTAAGGCACCCCACAAAGAACCAACACAAGAATCAAGAGCATAGGCATCCTGAACCAATGCAGGCAGTCACCTAGGCCAACAATGGCCCACATTCCCAGTATAGAGAAACCTTCATGTAGTCCCTTTTGTGTGATACCTAAGCCTATATGGAAATCTTTGTCTCAACACCTGTCTGTCACAGGCTGGGCTTGGGCTGAGAGGCAGAAGTCAAGTCCAGTCCAAGGTCGTTGCCAGGAGAGTCAGAACAAGAGCCAAATTGTGAGTCTGAAAGAGGGGTCATCCAAAGTAGGGGTCAGGAAGCCAGGAATCTGAGCCAGAGTGGGGGTCCAAGGACAGGAGCTGAAGGTGGATGTGAGGAACACATGGAGGTGACTTGTTGCTTCCATGAGAGCCCAATCCTGAGTGGGAGTTATATAGGCCTCCGGCTGGGCTTCCCGTGGGGGCAACGGCACTCCTGCCAATACTCAGGACTCAGCGCTCACCTTCCCTGCCAGCATGCATCTCGATGGGGGATGGCTAAGTCTCTGCTGAGCCATTCCCTTAGCTGAACCACCCGCTGAGGTCAGTCATGTGGGCTCCCTGATTGCACCTGTGCCTCCTTGGCTGTTGCAGGACCAGGTGCAAGATTTACAGGCTCAGGCACTGGCAAGCTATCAACTTGTGAGGATTCAGAGGGGCTGGCTTCTGGTTCTGGCAATGCCGGCACCTCTCGCTGCAATGCCAACACAGGCGGGGACTCAGTGCTGCTGCCGCTCATGACACTGTCCTTCCTGCCACCTCCCTAACAATAACAAAATAAACTAATCAAACATAAATTTCATCAACAATCCTTTCCGATGCTGATCAGAGACCCATTTCCCACCTTTTTGTCTAAGCCTTGGGACCTATTCAACCTACCTTGGCAGGACCATCAATGGGCATTAATCCCATCAAATTCTGGCTTGGGAGACCACCTCCAGAATTCCTATAAAAATACAGAGCATGCCCCACCCCCGTATACACTCTGAGGACACCTATTATTGAGTACACCCCCAAAGTCTCTTCTTTGGGCCTCCTTCTCCATAGCATGGGATGCTGGCCATTTGTGCTATCCTCTTCACGAACTTCTGCACATCTGGATTGGTAGTTATAACCCCATAATTGATCCTAAGCCTCGCTGTCATCTCCTCTGTTTTCTTAATTCTGAATTGCGTGCTCTTTCTTGACTGCTTAATGTGACTGTAATCAGGAATATTCTTTAATAAAAGCTATTTAATCACTTTTTAAATCTGGCTCCCACTAAACTGGAACTTGGTATATATAGGTGTGAGATCCTTGGTACCCCTCTGGCCTCCTCTGTCTCATAGCTAATTTCCCCCAACAAGAGAGGCCACTGATGGTAACAGAAACACATAAAATAATGGCACCTGGATTATATTGGCTATGTGGGAGATGGGCCCACAAAATATTACCTTACTCTTCAACTGGAACTTGCACTAAAGAACATTTGGCCGCTGGTGTTACCTGGCATGATGCTGTTTACCACCAACAGGCCCAGAATCTTCCTATCCACCTAAAAAGGAATCTGACCCTTGTTAGAAATACTGGGTTCCATAAAACTCTGTGTGTATTACTGCCAGGGTGGGAGTATCAGAATTAAAGACTACCATTGCTAATATATCAGCAGCCATTCAAACTCTTGCCAATGTCCCTGCAGGTACTTTGCAACCTTTGCAAAAAGAAATTAAAAGTTTATCCCAAGTGACAGCACAGAACCATATGGCCTTAGATTACTGGTTGACTGCCCAACATTTTCCATTACATTAAGAGTACATAAGAGAACATAAGAGAAGCCAATGTTGGATCAGACCAATGGCCCATCCATTTCAACACTCTGTCACACAGTGGCCAAAAATACCATCAGGTGCCATCAGGAGGTTCACCAGTGTGGCCAGGACACTAGAAGCCCTCCCACTGTTGCCCCCCCAAGCACCAAGAATACAGAGCATCACTTGCCCTGGATCGAGAGTTCCTATCTATACCTTGTGGCTAATAGCCACTGATGGACCTCTGCTCCATATGTTTATCCAGTTCCCTCTTGAAGCCATCCATGCTTGTAGCTGTTACTGCCTCCTGTGGCAGTGAATTCCATGTGTTAATCACACTTTGGGTGAAGAAGTACTTCCTTTTATCCATTCTAACCTGACTGCTCAGCAATTTCATTGAGTGCCCATGAGTTCTTGTATTGTGCGAAAGGGAGAAAAGTACTTCTTCCTCTACCAGTTCGATCCCATTCATAATCTTGTAAACCTCTATCATGTCACCCGTCAGGCATCGTTTCTTCAAGCTAAAGAGCTCCAATCACTTTAACCTTTCTTCATAGGGAAAGTGTTCCTACCCTTTTATCATTCTAGTTGCCCTTTTCTTCACTTTTTTCAATGCTATAATACCCTTTCTGAGATGTGGTGACCTGAAGTGCACACAGTATTCCAAATGAGGTTTCACCGTCGATTTATACAGGGGCATTATGATACTGGCTGATTTGTTTTCTATTCCCTTCCTAATAATCCCCAGCATAGCATTGGCCTTTTTTATTCCAGTCGCACACTGTCTCGACATTTTCAGTGAGTTATCTACTACAACTCCAAGATCTCTCTCTTGGTCAATCTCTGCCAGTTTGGACCCCATCAACATGTATTTATAGTTAGGATTTTGGGCCCCAATGTGCATCGCTTTGCACTTGGCCACATTGAACCCCATTTGTCACATTGATGCCCACTCACCCATCCTCGACAGATCCCTTTGGAGTGACTCACAATCCTCCCTGGTTTTCACTATCCCAAACAATTTTGTGTCATCCACAAATTTAGCCACTTCACTGCTTACTCCCAACTCCAAATCATTAATAAAAAAGTTAAAGAGCATCGGACCGAGTACCAATCCCTGCAGTACCCCACTGCTTACCACCCTCCACTGAGAAAATTGTCTATTTATACTCACTCTCTGTTTCCTATTAATTAGCCAGTTTTTTGATCCAGAAAAGGACTTGTCCTTTTATCCCATGACTATCGAGCTTATTTAGGAGCCTTTGATGAGGGACCTTATCAAAAGCTTTCTGGAAGTCAAGGTAAACAACATCTATTGGGTCCCCCTTGTCCACATGTTTGTTTACCCCCTCAAAGAACACTAACAGGTTAGTGAGGCATGATCTTCCCTTCCCATGCTAATTCTGCCTCAGTAGTTTTTGTTCATCAATGTGCCTATTAATTCTCTCCTTAGTAACGGTTTCCACCAACTTACCTGGTATTGACATCAGAGTGACTGGCCTATAATTTCCCAGATCTCCTCTGGAACCCTTTTTAAAGATTGGGGTGACATTAGCTACCTTCCAGTCCTCAGGAATGGAGGCAGATTGTAATGAAAGGTTACATATTTTTGTCAGGAGATCCACAAGTTCACATTTGAGTTCTTTCAGAACTCTTGGATGTATGCCATCCGGACTTGGTGATTTATCAGTTTTTAAGTTGTCTATCAGTCATAGGACCTCCTCCCTAAATTACTTCAATCTGACTCAGGTTTTTCACCATGCCTCCTGAAATCAGCAGTTCTGGAGTGGGCAAGCACTTCTCATCTTCCACAGAGAAGACAGAGGCAAAAAATGCATTCAGCTTCTCAGCCATTTCCCTATCATCCTTCAGTAATCCTTTTACCCCTTGGTAATCCAAGAGCCCCACTGCCTCCCTGGTTGGTTTCCTGCTTCTACTGTATTGAAGAAAGTTTTATTGTTGGTCTTTATGTTTTGCAAAGGAGTTCCTGCTACAAAAAGAGCCCTGCTCATATCCCCTTTTTGCCTGCCTGATCACAGACTTTCATTTAAATTGCCACAGTCTGTGTTCCCTTTTATCAACCTCACTGAGACTAGCTTTCCCCCACTTAAAGGAGTCCTTCTTACCTTTTACAGCTTCTATTACTTGGTTTGTTAAACGTGCAGGCCTTTTTCTATACCTATTTGTGCCTTCCCTAACCTGTGAAATATATTTTTTCTGAGCTTCTAGGATTGTAGTTTTAAATAATCTCCAAGCTTCCCCAATGGTTTTGACCCTTTTTACTTTTCCTTTCAGTTTCCTCTTCACATGTCCCCTCATTTCAGAGAAGTTACCCCCTTTAAAGTTAAAAGTGGTTGTGTCAGTCTTTTTATACAAATGTTGAACTCAATAACATTATGGTCACTGTCCCAAAGCAGTGCAATCACTTTTACATCTCTCACCAGGTCTTGGGCATTACTTAGGACCAAATCCAGGATTGCCTCTCCCCTGGTAGGTTCTGTGACCATCTGCTCCATAGCACAGTCATTGAGAGTGTCTAGAAACTCAAATTTCTTTTCCCCGAATTGAACACATATTGACCTAATCAATGTGTGGGTGGTTAAAGTCACCTATTATGACACAGTTATTTCATCTAGCTGCTATCTTTAATTCATTCATCATTTTATAATCCTCCTCTGTCTTTTGATCTGGTGATCAAAACAGTCTATTGACTGGTAGGGATGGCTTCCAGGTATAGGAAGATTGGTTGGAAATTTGCTTAAGTGCCTAATGCAACATGGTCATATTCCTATGTACTGTTGTTGTTGTATACATGCTTGTTAATGTGTTTCTATATTGCTGTAAATGTGCCACAATAAAGACTATCCAATTAATAACTGAAGAAGGAGCTAGCATGGTGGTTTAGCACATGTTGAATGCAAAGTGAAAGACTGATGAAGAATGGAACAGAATATATAAAACAGAGTGTGAATAAGAATTCACAGTGAAGACTGTGGAAGTGAAAATGAACCAGAGTGGAGACATATTAAAGACTATGCAAGGCTTACTATAGTGAAGTCACATAGGCTAGGTGAGATGTGCTGTGATTGCAAAAACAAAGAATAGTCAATGACCTCGAAACTGGAACAAACTGGTCTGGACCAACCCATTACCAGCTGCAGACAAAAGATACCAGGGCATGACAACCAATATATGTAATAATCTTCATTGCTTGATATAGATTATGAAATCCTCCTTTAACACAGCTGGATATTTAACAGTTCATTAGTCTGCCAAAACATATTGATCAAGTAATTTAGTGAAGTAGTAAATTCTAGTCTAAAACTGAATGCACAAGAGTACAAAACCTTACATTGATTAGTTCCTTAAAAATACACCTTCTTGAAATTACCTAAAAGCATGATTATAAGGTGTAACTATTATGAGCAAAGTTTTCAGAAAATCTCAGGATAAGATTTTCAGGCTGTCAGTTCAAAATCCATTTAACATCTACTGTTGTAAAATATTCACATTATAATCAAGTATTCAGGAGGAACAGGGCAAATAATTTATGTAGTGGTTTGATAACATTCCTAACCCTATTTATAGTCTTCCTTGATTATACAATACTAACATGTTCAAAAACAATCAAAGAAAGAGCCTGATCCACAATCTGGTTAATTTTATTTAAAACAGATCTCCTTTCTCTTGATGAGCACAGGGAGATGGGGTAGAAATAATCAAATAAAAATAAATGAGGTAGCAATTACATCAGTATGCTCCCCATTCAAATAAACTTTCCACTTTATGGAAAGAATGAGATTTACAGTTTGGGTCTTTTGTATTTAATTCCTTACAAGACTCTGAGAGGAAGGAATGATTCTACTGTGAAACAGATATGGACCACCCAAACAACAGATGATGCATGCTTTTTAAAATAAGACTTTTGTAAAATATATATATATATATATATATATATATATATATATATATATATATATATATGCATTTTTGTGTATATATTCCATACAGTCACTGAGCCAATGTTTTGCATAAATCTGTAGATAAATAAAAACAATGGTGTGCAATGCTTGATCACGCATACAATTTCCAGTCTCTTTCCATGCAAAACTAGGGTTTCCAGCCCAGAGTTGGGAAATACCTGGAAATTTTGGGGGAGCAGCCTGAGGAGCATGGGGTTTGGGGAGGGGAGGGACTTCAGTGGAGTGTAATGCTAGAGTCTATCTTCTAAACAACCATTTTGTCCAGATGAACTGATCTCTGTCACCTGGAAATTGACAACCTTAATGCAAGACACAAGAGTGACTAGAAAGATCTTCCCAACATCAAGAAACTGAAAGATGGAAATAACTTTAGGAATACCTTTTATCCCATTTTCCCTTTTTCATTGCACCACTTAAAAAGACCAACAGTTTAAAATGCTTCAAGAAAATATAATCTGGAAAGAACATGCAGGGGAAAAAAAATCTGTGATAGGTGTGCTGAAAGGCATCCCTCAGATATATAAACACAAACATATCTGTCTGACAAAGTGGGCTGTGACTACAAAAGCCCATATTAAAACAAAGGTTGGGTCCGATCACACGCACAGTTAGCCGAGTGAGAGGGACGAATGCTGGGCAGATTTAACGGGCATGATCACATCGTGCCCCCGCCCCCATCTTGTACCGCCTGGCAGAAGCTGCCGAGTAAAAAAGTACCTTTGAAAGTCCAGTAGCAAGTTGTTTGCAACGGGCCGCAGACAGGCTGTCTCCGTCTGATCACTCCAGCGCGCTCCTACTGCCTCCTCCTTGAAGTGCGCCGAAATGTGCCAACAGAAAACCCTCCGGGTTCAACGCCGTTGTGTCTGATTGCCGTAGTGGCGCGTCAAATTGCGACGGCGCAAATAGCCTCCCCTCCCCCCCCCCGGTGTTATCTGGTACGTGTGACCACAGCTGTTAGTCTCCAAGTTGCCACATCCCAGTGCTGTAATGCTGGCTCTCCAGTCTGCCTATGTGGGTTTTCCTCTGCACCTGGGACCTTGCAGCGAGGGCACACCAACATGATGCTTACCAGCAGTACACCAACTTGATACTTATACAGGAACTGGTAAAATACCATTAATTGTGTTTGTCTGTGTCTTTTATTAAGTTTATATCTCTGCTACCTGGCATTACATTTTATGACACACATGACCCAGCCCAACATAGTCCCATTTATGTCAGATTCGGCTCTTATAACAAATGAGTTCGACACCCCTGCTTTAAATGCTGGGTTTCTAGCAGGTGCTGCCCAATCACTGCTTGGAGTTCAGAGAAGGTGTGCAGCCACCCCTCCCCCTTCGCTGCTGCCCCACAAAATTTCCCCATGCCCCACCAACCTAAAATTTCTGGCTATAGGGCTGACAGAAAAAAGAACAAGAACACTTTCCTTCAACTAGAAGTTCTGTGAAAAGCTTAGCTGAATTGGTTTAAAAATAGTATTTGTTTGTCAAAAGGTAAATATAGCACCCATTATTTTGGAAATGAGAGAAACATATTAAGTCCGTCCCCCCCCTCTCTCTCCTGTTTGTGACCAGGAGGGACATTTTTCAGTGCTTAAAACATAAACAGCAAGCAAATTTTCATGCTTCCAAATTTTTAACCTGCTGCTTTCCTGAGGAAAACAAATTAGTTTTCAATTTTAGTCAACATAAATCTTTGATTGAGTGGAAATTAAATAATGGAGCACATTTGTCATACTAAACAGTTGACAGGGGATGGATGTGCTGCTTATTATTGTCCATAGTCACTGTAGTAGTATGTTTTTGACAGAAAGAATCTTAGCCCAGCAATTTAAGTTCATATAGTCTATTGATATTAGAGTCATCATCAGACTAGAACTTGGCTGGACAGGTTGCTTTGCCTTAATCACAACCTGTTGCCAGGAGAAACTTAGAGGAACTTGTTTGGCCTTCCTCCTTTCCATATACAAATCCTGGACTGGTTGACTGGCAGCAAAGGCAAACTGCTTGCCCTGCCCCAAGCACACTGCTCACCCTGCCAACAGGAAGTGTTATGAGCAGCTGTCAAAATGGAAGAGTTAGATTCCTGCCAGAAACAGTCAGGGAGAAAAACTTTATGCTCTGTGCATATGGACTCAGTGATTGCCCTGCATAAAGGCTCACTTTCTTGAGAGGTCTTCTGAGCAAAGAATTGCCTGCTGCAGCTGGCAACCCCCTGAGGAGGAACTGGAGGTCAGGTGCCTCAGCATCACACTAGTGCTTGACTTCACTTTTGACAGAAAACCTGAAATAATTTCATTAGATAGGGACAATGCTCTCGGTTTCGCCAAAGACTCTATGCTAATGTTACATAACAGGCAGGGAATGAAGGAAAGGCGGCAGAGAAATAGGAAAGCTCGGCCCCCTTCCAGCCTGCACCCCATCCCAAGGGATGTCAGCAGTGGGGCTAGGATGATGAAGCCCTCTTCGACATTGGTGTTGTGCAATGCCAGATCTATCAATAATAAGACCATGATCCTTCAGGACTTTGTGCAAGAACAGAAGGTAGACCTAGCATACATGACTGAGACCTGGGTGCAGGATGGGGAGACAGTAGCTCTCTCCCAGCTTGCCCCTCCTGGGTTCTCAGTCCTTCACCAATCACGGACCTGGGGGCATGGGGGAGGAGTGGCTATATTCATCCAGGAGGCTTACTCCTTCAGGACACTCCTGTCGCCTAAGATCATGGGCATTGAGTGTGCTGGCCTGGTGTGGGAGGCTGGGGAGAGTGTGGCAATTTGGCTGGTGTACTGACTGCCTAACGCTCTGGCCAGTAGCCTACCATCCCTGATGGAGGCCATATCAGGCTGGGCATTGGAGCACCCCAGACTTATAGTCCTGGATGATTTCAATGTCCATGCCGATGATGCAACCTCCAGTCAGGCAGCGGACCTGGTGTCGCCCATGGTGGCACTAGGACTCTCCCAATATGTAACGACCCCACTCACACGGGCTGGGCACACGCTCAATTTGATTTTTGTGGCTGGGGTAACAGTGGACTGAGTTACTGCTTCGGCAGGCCCATGGTTGGACCACCATGCCCTGAGGACCCGCCTGAATGTGCCACCCCAACCCTGTTTAGGTAGCGAGAGTATTTTTGCTCGCCCGCGGAGCCAGATGGACCCAATGCGGCTTTGGACAGCTCTATGGGATCCGATGCCCCCTGGTAGCTCATTGGATGAGCTTGTGGAGGACTGGCATAGCCGGCTGTCTGCAGCCATCAATGAGATCACTCCCTGGCACCCTCTGTGCCCTCGCTCCAAGCTCACTCCTTGGTTTACCCAGGAGCCGCGGCTTATGAAGTGAGAGCTGAGAGGGCTAGAGAGATGGTGGCACTGTGCCCGTGACGAAGCCACAAGAGCATCTTATAGGACGTTTATGAGATCCTATGAGATGGCAGTCAAAGCTGAGAAGAGAGATTTCTATGCAGCGGCGATTGCATCTGTGAGCTTACGCCCAGCCCAATTGTTTAGAATGATTTGGTCCATAACAGCTGTGCTGCAGGGCAGACTAAACGCTAGGAATTGGATATTGACTGTGAGGCATTTGTGACCTATTTCGTGGATAAAGTCTTGTTGCTCTGCCGTGACCTCCCCACCACAGTTGAAACAGTGAGCAAGCTTGAGGCCCCAAGCATGTCTTCAGTTTCAGCATTAGATCATTTCAGCCCATTCAGTCTGGAGGAAGTCAACAGATTGCTCAAGACTGTATGTCCAACCACATGCAGCCTTGATCCGTGCCCTTCCCGGCTCATTAAAGCAAGCCATGAGGGATTCCAAGGTGCCCTGAGGGAAATTATCAACAAGTCCCTCTTAGAGGGACTGTTCGCAGGGCACTCAAGGAAGCGATGGACCACCCACTCTTAAAGAAACCATCTCTGGACCCAGCTGAATTGGCTAATTATCAGTCGGTCTTCAATTTGCCCTATTTAGACAAATTAATTGAGAGGGCGGTGATGATACAACTACAGGGCTTTATGGAGGACACTTCCACACTCAACCCCTTCCAGTCCAGCTTTCGCCTGGGACACGGGACAGAGACGGCTCTGGTCGCTCTGACTGATGATCTCCGGAGGCATCTGGATTGGGGTGGTGTGGCAGTGCTGTTGTTGTTGGACCCATCAGCTGTGTTCAATGTGGTCGACCATCAGTTGTTGCTCCGCCGCCTCGCTGACATGGGAATACAGGGGCTTGCTTTACAGTGGCTTGCTTCCTTTCTCCAAGGTCGGGGACAAAGGGTAGCAATCGGGGAGCAACAGTCCAGGAGACACCCACTGGCGTGCGGCGTGCCTCAAGGGGCAGTGCTTTCCTCAATGCTATTTAACATCTATATGTGCCCCTTGCCCAGATGGCCCGGAGTTATGGGCTGGGATGCCATCAGTACGCTGATGACACCCAGCTCTATCTGATCTTGGGCAGCCAGTTGAACTCCAGTCCTGGAGATCTGGACCATGCGTTACAGCCGTGGCTGGTTGGCTCAGGCTGAGTCAGCTGAAATTGAATCCAGCAAAGATGGAGGTCCTGTGTGTGGGCTGTGGTGGTGCGCGGGTGAGGACCCCACTCCCGACCTTTGTTGGGGTACCACTGGTGCCAGCGCTGGAGGTTAGGAGCTTGGGTGTGCTCCTGGACCCCTCCTTAACAATGGAGGCCCAGGTAGCAGCCAGTGCCAAGTCGGCCTTTTACCACCTTCGACTGATCAGGCAGTTGGTTCCCTTCCTTGACCGCAATGACCTGGCCACAGTGATCCATGTGACGGTCACCTCGAGATTAGACTACTGCAACGTTCTCTACATGGGGCTGCCCTTGTTGCTAATTCGGAGGCTGCAATTAGTGCAGAATGCCACGGCCAGGCTGTTGATGGGCTTACCTAGATGGGAACACATCCAGCCTGTGTTGAAGGCCCTGCACTGGCTGCCAATAGCATACCAAATCCATTTCAAGGTGCTGGTGCTTACCTTTAAAGCCCTATATGGCCAGGGTCTGACATACCTGAGGGACGGCCTTTCCCCACATATACCCCAGAGAGCACTGAGGTTCGGGTCACAGAATCACTTGACCCTGCCGGGCCCCAAAGAGGCCAGGCTTGCTGTGACGAGGGCCAGGGCTTTTTCAGTGGTGGCTCCTTACAGGTTCCATAGGGCCTGCAAGATGGAGCTCTTCCACCAGACCTTCAATTAGGAGCCGCCCCCACCATCACATCAATGAGCCCGGCCCCCAGTGCCAACATCTGGCCCGCTATATTGAGCGACTCTTAACAACACTGAGCTGGAATCTAGTTGTTGAAGACATCTTAATACACCATTGTAAGCAACAATCTGTAGGACTGAATAGCACCTTATGATTTTAGGTTTTAACTTATTAGGAAATTATGTATATTGTTTTATCGGTTTTATTGGCAATTGGGCCACTGTTATAAGCTGCCCTGAGCCCATTCATGGGGTGGGCGGGGTATAATTGAATTAATTAAATAAATAAATAAATAAATAAATAAATAAATAATGTCACTTCTGATTTTTCCTAGTAGTAATGCATGCTGGTATGATGCTTGTGCCCACTCTCATTTCCCCCTACTGGTCTTAGAAGTACTGTCAAGGGAACAGGATATGAAGCTATAGTGGGTGACCTAGCCCCCTATCTGGTACGGCTACTGTTTTAGGCCTATTAACATTGCAGTTTGGGGGTGGGGTCTCTCTGCCAGCCAGCTGACAGGTGGCGGGCAGAAGCCCCCAAAAGCAGGGGATTTCCTGCTCCCTGCCTGGGGAATGGGAACCCTATTGCTGAAGGCCTGGTAATTTTTTTTTTGTATGTAACAAAGTGAGCTTTGATTCACAGAAACATACACCCTGGAAAATTTTGTTGGTCTTTGCGGTGATACTGGACTAAAATTTTGTTCTATGACTACAGACTAAAATGGCCTTCTACCTGTAACCATCTTTTTATTAACTTATAGCCCAGTATTTTTCTGCACATCTACAGAGTCCCTTGAAAGAGACAAGAGGAAGCAACCACAGGCCTCACAGTTGGGTTATCACTCATTCTCTGAGTCTCTCAGGAGTTGGGGTCTCTGAGCTGGGGTTACCACTCATTCTTTGACACAACCATTCATTCTCTGAGTCTCTAAGCAGGTAGATGTCCTTAGGTACAAATCCAAAATCCAGCATTCAAGGTCAGAAAGGCCAAAAAGTGACATTGACTCAAAATATATCGAGTACTTTACAAATACTTATTTGTTCCTAGCAAATGGCTTTCAAATTTCCTCTTTGTCATGACTATAACTGGACATAAAATTAAATGAATACTTATAAGGTTCTGAAAAGATAATCTGTTGAGTAAAAGGTTGACTAGAAAATTAGGTTATTAAAATAGGGGGTGCATTGGTCAAACTTCACTAGGGCCTCACAAGGCTCATTATAAGTTCATATTGCCTAAGATTACTAGACAAACAAGGCTGCACCAATCTGACCTTTCACCTTTGACCTTTAGAGCACTGGATTACAAAATCAAACAGGAAGACACTTTGCCCATCTATTGACTCAGCATTAATGGTTATTAATAGAAGTATTGTCATCAGGCCTCGGTTGGTGCCAGAGTGCACAGGAGTGGTGCTCTGGGAGTGAGGCACCCGGGGGGGGGGGGCACATGACCAAGCCCTGCTCCCTGCTCCCAGCAGCACTCAGGCCACAAGGAGGCAGAAGAAAGAAGGTAAGTTGCCTGCCTCCTGCCCCATCCCTGGTTCCTTGGGCCGCATGGCAGTGCAGTAGTCCCAAGAAGGCCTCCAGCCCCATCCCTGGCTTCCTCCGGAGTGGCCCCCGCCTTTCTCTGCCTGTCTTCCTAGAAGACAGGAAGGGCAGACATGCCTGCCTTTCCCCCTGAGCCTCTCCACATTTGTGGAGAGACTCAGGGGGATTTAAACTCATTTGCATAACTCATTTTAAACATGCCTGCCCTTTCTCGGGGTGTGGCATATGAAAATGAGTTATGCAAATGAGCTCCTGCACCTCTTTTTCTAGGAAATGACCCCTGATTGTCATTAAATACTATGTACTAAACTAGATGATGCATTCATTACATCAGTGTTCTGTGTACTAAAATATGCTATGTTATCCACTGATGAAATTTGGGGGCACTGCAGGAAGAGAGACCTAAGTCTGTGTTTTACCTGGAGCACAGGGTTTTCTTTCTACAGCCCAGTGCACATCCATCCATGATGAGGCCATTCCAATAGTTATCTGTTATTTCAATCTTTCCCATATGTCCCTTTATTTCCTTTCCTTTACAACTGTACCAGTGATGTCACATTTGGGAAGTAACATTGGGTAGCTCCAGGAATCACGAGAAACTTCAGGTAAAACAACAGGTAGCTGACTTTTAAAATGTTTTTTTCTCCAGCAGGAGACCTGACCTATACTATGGGAGAACCAGTAGAATCTCTTGATCACATTTCCTGGATACTGCTGAGCAGTTGCTAAACCTTCTGGTTTTATTTATGACAAAACATAGGAAGTGCCTCTTTCTATAAGAAAGATATGTAGCTGAGGTAGGTGTTCCTGGAATTTTGGTCTCCCAAGAACTTGCCTAGGGTGCCTCTTTAGCTGGGCTTGCCCAGTAAACATGAAGTAACTGAAGGAGCCTTAGAAAGAAAAAAAATGAACTTGATTCTAATGATTTCTTCTTCTAGTAATCGGTATCCTAAGTTTTCCAGTTTGGCTCATTAGGTTCTCTAATTTTTCCAGAGAGACAAAATCCAGTAACTATTTGATGTACAACTGCTGTACCCAGCTGGCTTTCACTCTGGCAGTTGCCTTTGATACAACATCACACGATGTTCCTCATTACTTCAGACGAATTATTCAGAAACTCCCAGATGCAATGTCCCACAGTTCACTAAACTGCTGCCTGGGTTTGACAAAAATGTGAGCCTTTCACAAAACAAACGTGAGTTTGTGAATGCCGTACAATCCCAATTAGCTAAAAGAATTCATGTACAGACTCATGGGTCACTGAGCTGTAAAGAGATTAGCATCTTTGGTTATGGTTCCCTATAGAGGTAAAGTTCTGCTTTTTTGTTTTAATACAAAGGTATGTAAGTTTATTCTGCAGAATTACTGGCCAAAACATCTAAAGTAATGTTTCGAAGGGCATAGTTCTTTTATAGTGTAAAACGACACCACCAAAATGGTGCAGAATTAGAAACTAAAACAAAGTGCTTACACCAAACCAAATAAACTGTTAACAAGAGTTGCTAAAGATTGTTTCACTGGAACTACAGTGCCAGAAAGTGTTGATTATATTCCCAGTTTACTTGGAGTTACTTGAAAAGTATACCCAGGGGCTGATTCACAGACAAATTCCTAAATGCTCACTACAAGAGTCTGTGATGAGCACTCTAATGTGTGGACTGTATTAAAGTATTTATATTTCTCCTTTCCCTCAATCTCAGTGACTCAAGGCAGTGTATTGAGGCTTGCCCAACTTGTAAAGAAACACTTAATTTGATAATGTAAATTCAGCAGATAGTATCATCATTCAATAATCCATGCCACACTGTCAGTGAATTATGTCCCCATCTGAATAACACATCCTAACATTGCCTATGACAGTGTTTTTCAACCTTTTTGTGCAAAGGCACACTTTTTTCATGAAAAAAATCACGAGGCACACCACCATTAGAAAATGTTAAAAAAATTAACTCTGTGCCTATATTGACTATATATAAAGTAATTCTCTTGAATAGGAATCAAACAGAAAGAAATTATTTTATAATTACTTTATTATGAAATAATAATACTTTATTTTATAATTGTTCATATGTTACGGATGAAATTGGAATTTTTCCCACGGCACACCAGACAATATCTCACGGCACACTAGTGTGCCACGGCACAGTGGTTGAAAAACACTGGCCTATGAAATTGGGCTTCTATCAGGGCCAGAAGTAGACTGGAGTGTAAAAACAGCCTTGGAACAAGCCCAGCTGATCATGCCTTAGAAGCCAGAACTTCTGGGGCTTCTGAACTCATAGCATTGACAAAGGCTCACCTTCATCTTCATCCCACAAAATGGCAGCAGTTCAGGATGAGACAACTGGTAAGCAGACACTGATTACCAATAAAGGTTCTGAGCCAAGTGGCCTCTGAAACACTGGCAAAGTTGCTGGGGCTTGGCCACCAATGGCCTCTACAGCAGTAGCCCATTGGGAAATTTCCATCAGGAGCCTTTTTGACAACATTTGGGAGATCATTCCAAAGGGGGCACTACTATCAAAGAACAAGCCCAGACAGTAGCTGATTTAACAGCTATGAGCAAAGGCTCCACTAGCAGGAAAATCTACCAGTATCTGCCCCAAGATTTTGTTGCGAAGCCAGACTTTCTAATGTTTGTGAATGAGAGACCTGGTCCTATCCATTAATCCAGATCAGTTAACCATGGACACAAATGGATGAAATTTAATAAAGAGTGACGTATGCTGGTATGGGCCATTACCGAGGACCTGGCAAGAAAGAGACTAAGGGAGTTATTATGGACTGTTGCTGGTGTCTTCCCTTCAGGGGCTCGTATCAAGAGTCCTACTGAAATCTGTAATATTACTGGTAGGAATGCACTCTGGCCATCCCTTTATCATGTTAATAGACTGAAATAGTTGATTGATTTCCCAATGGTTGCTATTTGTTCAGAAAAAGGCCCCCAACAGTTTTGTTGAGTATCTGTTGGAGCTTCAGATAATGGATGTTTGTATTCAGTTATTCAGGCCATGCCATGGAAACATTCATCCTGGGTGTGGAAAAGAGACTCAGTTTGCAGAAATCTCTTCTGGCATCGAGGATGGAGGGAAGGAAGGATCCTTTTAAGTTCCATTAATTCCCAAAGGAACAATTAACATTTCTTCTTCTAGTTAGCCATAGGAAGGGAAACCCAAACAATACAGAATGTCAGTCAATTCACACCTCTGGGAAATAGAAAAGATTTTCCCACACTTCACAAAATGTATATTAATTTATTATAAAACCAGATGGCAAAAAAGATGTTAAAAAACAAGCACAAAGCAAACATCATTTAGTGTAGAAATGGTTTTTTTTAAAAAAAAATAACTCAGAGAGGGACAAAGCCGGACTTTTGGAATATTAAAGGCTCCCCAATACCCACCAAATGTATGGTTTCATGTGAATCAATTAGGTATTACAATCAGGTATTAGATTCAGACACAATAAATGTATAGGAGGAGAAAGGATGATCACAATGGCAAACTTTGTCCACAATTTAACATTAGGCTATTTGCTATTGAGGGTCCATGTTCATTGACCATTACTAAAGATCTCAAAGACAGCCCTAGAAGGGTACATTTGTATCTCTGTAGGCCTGGTACCTGATTTGACCTCTGTGCATACATTCTAACAGCCACATACAAGCTAAGTATAAAGCTTGTCATAGAGAAACCACTGTCCTCAAGTGAGTTTACTGTACAAAATTAGTATGCCTGAGAACATCTTGTGTGAATATGCATGCACAGATGGAAACCTGTAATAAAAAGGACACATGTAGATAACTATTCTCAATTTTGCTGTCTGCACTGAAAGTTCTTAAGATGTGAAAAAATGGCAATAAAACAAAAACTTAACCATAAAAACCCGGGGTGTAGGTGTGTGTATGGTGTTTTTTTTTTTTGTTTTTTTTTAAGAGAACTGTTACGGGAAGAGGTGCCTATATGTCAGATGTAGGAAGTGGAAGTGAATACAGCTGTATGAATGTGTTTTAATTGCTATTTGGCTGAGACCTTAATAAACAGATTGTGGAATTTGACTTGAAGGCATTGAACAGACATAACAAACTGGTGACAAATATGGGATGACTTTTTTGCCTTTGAATCCACTGGCACCTTTTTTGCAAAGTCCAGGTGAGCCTCCCATTGCTTTTACTTCATGGATTCTTATTTTTGATAATTATCTACTTGCAATTAGTGGCACTAAAAGAGAAAAAAACCCTTATTCATTCCTTGGGAGTAGAAGGACAACATATTTTTTACACATTTCCTCTTGCTGATGGTAAATAATATGAGATTGTTCCTACTGCATTGAAGGATATTTTCTTTTGTGCCCAGAGTTAATGTGGTAGCTAATCATCGTAAATTTTGACAAAGGAACTGAAGGAACTTACTGAAAAGTTATGGAGTCAGCAATGTAGAATGTCAACAAAAATGTGTTTTCATTGTGGTTCAATATTTATTTATTTATTTGTTGAATTTATAACCCACCCTCCCTGCAAGCGGGCTCAGGACAGCTCACATTGCCTGGCACAATGTACCAAGGTTCAAATACAGTTAAAACATTTAAAACATTAAAACATTTAATACTATTAAAACATTTAAAACCATCAACAATTTCCAATTAAAGGACAGTCAGTGATTAATAGCCAAGGTGGCATGACATATCATGCAGGCTCAGGCAAATACAGGCTCCTGGTGGTTTGGCTCGATCTCACTGCCCCCCGCCTCCACCACAGATGTTAACAGTGGTCACTGATGGAAATGTGGGTGGCTCCTAATTAAAGGCCTGGTGGAAGAGCTCCATCTTGCAGGCCCTGCGGAACTACACAAGATTCCACAGGGCCCTGATCTCCTCCAGGAGCTCATTCCACCAGTAAGGAGCTGCCACTGGCTCTAGAAGCCCTGGCTCTAGAAGCCACGAGTCTGGCCTCACTGGGGCCTGGAATAATCAGTTGGTGTTGCGTCCCCGACCGTAGTGCTCTCTGGGGTATATATGGGGAAAGGCGGTCCCTCAGGTATGTTGGATCCTGGCCATATAGGGCTTTAAAGGTAAGTACCAGCACCTTAAAGTGAATTCGGTATGCTATTGGCAGCCAGTGCAGCACCTTCAGCACCAGCCGGATGTGCTCCCATCTAGGGAGGCACATCAGTATCCTGGCCGTGGCATTCTGCACTAGCTGCAGCCTCTGGATTTGTGCCAAGGGCAGCCCCTTGTAGAGAGTGTTACAATAGTCTAGTCTGTTGATAATCTCCCTAAGAGCACCACGCAACCCCTCGTGGCCGGCCAGGAAGCGCACGGATCAAGGTTGCATGAGATTGGGTGTATAGTCTTGCGTAATCTGTCAACTTCCTCCAGGCTGCGCAGGCCAAAAGAATCCAAAGCCAGAGTTGAAAATGTGCAAGAGACCTCAAGTTCGCTCATGTATAAATTGTGGTGGGGAGGTCGCAGTGGAACGCCAAGACTTTATCCACAAAATAGCTCGCAGATGCCTCACAGCCAGTGTCCAATTCCCTAAGGTTTGGTCTGCCCTATGGTAGAACTGTTATAGCCCGAATCATTCTAAATAATTAAGCTGGGCGTGAGCTAGTCGACGCAATCGTAGCCGCATAGAATTCCTTCTTAGCGGCTTTGACTGCCATCTCATAGGATCTCATAAACGTCTTGTAAGATGTTCTTGTTGCTTCGTCTCAAGCCCAAAGCCACCGTCTCTCTATCTAAGCTCTTGCTTCATAAGCTGCAACTCCTGGGTATACCAGGGAGCAAGCCTAGAGCGAGGGCACATAGGGAGCCAGGGAGTGATCTCATCAATGGCTGCAGAGAGTCGGCTATGCCATCAAATCCTGTAGAGCCATCTGAAGCTGCATTGGGTCCATTTGGCTCTGCAGGCAAGCTATAATCCGCTCACCACCTAAACAGGGTCGGGGTGGAACATTCAGACAGGCCCTCAGAGCATGGTGGTCCGACCATGGTACTACCGAAGCAGAAATGTGGTCCACTGTTACCCCAGCCGTGAAAATCAAATCGAGCATGTGCCCAAACCAGTGAGTGGGGGTTGTTACAAGTTGGGAGAGTCCCAGTGCCACCATGGACGACACCAGGTCCGCCGCCTGAATGGAAGTCACATCATCGGCATGGATATTGAAATCACCCAAGACAATCAGTGTAGGGTGTTCCAGCGCCCAATCTTGCAAGTTATCCTCAGTGTCCTGCAAAAGGAGTACAATACAACTACTGCAAGAAGACTGGACATTTTGCTAAGGCTTGTCGTAGCCAACAGAGTAAACACCAAGTAGAGTTTCCAGTGTTTCCTTTATGTTGTTCAGTTGCACAGTTGAGTCTGACACTTCGCGACCCCATGGACCACATCACGCCAGGCCCTCCTGTTTTCTGTCATGCTTCGGAGTTTGCTAAATTCCAGTGGTTCCTAGAGCTACCCAATTTATCAGAAATAATGTGACACTGCAGCGGGACCGATTTTTTTTTTTTTTAATTGCCACTGACACTCAGGTGGATGTTGGGAATGGGAGCAGGGAGCAGGCAAATCCATATCCCAGCAGTCGCCTTGGCAGTCCTATCATACAATCACTGTGAAGCTAAAAAGATTAAAAGAAAGACTGATACATTCTATTAGTTCTGGTTTCTGTAGATCAGAATCACCTTGCTATTATGTTTTTATCTAGTGTTGCCAACTTCCAGGTGCTACCTGGAGGTTTCCCACTATTACAATTGATCTCCAGATAATTAAGATCTGTTCCCCTAGATATAACGGCTGCTTTGGAAGATGGATTCCATGGCATTATACCATGCTGATGTATTTCCTAACCTATAGCTGGCACCCCTAATTTTTATCCCACTGTAACTACCTGGAAACCAGGGCGGTTCACAGAGTTATTTCTATAAGAACATGAGAAGAATCTTACTGAATCAGACCAATGGTCCATCTAGTCCAGCATCCTTTCACACACAGTGGAGAACCAGTTCCTCAACAGGGCATAGAGGCCAAGGACTTCTCCTGATGTTATGTCCTGGCACTAGTATTCAGGGGTTTACTGCTTCTGAACGTGGAGGTTCCCTTTAGACTTATAACCACTGATAGACCTATCCTCCATGGATCTGTCTAATCCCCCTTTAAGGCTGCCTATGCCTGTGGTTATCACTACAATCTCTGGCAGCAAATTCCACATTTTAATCACTCATTGTATAAAGAAGTATCCTTTTTGCCCTTCCTAAATCTACTGCTCATCAGCTTCATTGGATGTCCTTGAGTTTTGGTATTTGGGGAGAGGGAGAAACATTTCTCTCTGTCCATTCTCTCCATCCCATGCATGATTTTATAAATCTCTATCATACCCCCTAAGTCATCTCTTTTCTAACCTGAAAAGCCCCAGATTCTTCAGCCATTCCATAATAGGAAAGGTGCTCCAACTCCCCTGATCACCTTGGTTTCCCTCTTTTAACTTTTTCCAGCCCTGCAATGTTCAACAGAACTTCACACAGTATTCCAAATGAGGCAGCACCATAAATAAAATATTGGCCATTTTATTTTCCATTCCTTTCCTAATAATCCCCAACATAGAGTTTCCCTTTTTCACTGCTGTGGCACACTGACTTGACAGTTTTATTGAGCTATCTACTCTGACCCCAAGATTTCTTTTCCTCGCAGTCTGAGTAAGTTCTGACCCCATTAGCATATACTTGAAGTTGAGATTCTTTGTTTCAATGTGCATCACCTTACACTTGCCAACACATAACTTCGTTTACCCACACTGTTGCCCACTCACCCAATTTGTGGAGATCCTTCTGGAGCTCTTCAGAGTCATCTTTGGTTTTCACAATCCTGAATAATTTTGTGTCATCTGCACACAGCACTGTTCACCCCTAGTTCCAGATCACTTATGAACAAATAGTAATGGCCCCAATACTGATTCTTTGCTTGCCTAATTATTAACATACAGTCCTTTTCCCACAGCCTGTGGTCTCTTCTGGTCAATTCACTGGGGCAGACCTTCCACTTAAAAAAACAAACAACCCTTTTGCTTTTATAGTTTCCTTGACTTGTGTTGTTAACTATGCAGGCATTCTTTTAGGCAGTACCTTTCCTAACCTGGAGAATACATTCTATCTGAGCTCCCATCAGTGTGGTTTTAAATAGCAAGCTGCAGAGACTGCCCATAGAGCATCCTCCGCCATTCTAAGATTCTACTTTACAAAAGGAGCCTCCTTTATCTCTGCAGCAATTGAGGGCTTCCAAGGAAAGTTTGTCTCCCAGCGCTTATAAAGTTCCCACTTCTGTATAAAGAAAGGCACTTACTGGAAGCACTACAATCCAAGTTCTTACGATCAGTCCTTGAAATACCACAATGTATTCCCAAATACCCTTCTTAGATTAGAGACTGGGCTGATCCCCTTGGAGACTCACATGTGGCTATTTGCATCTAACTATTGGCTAAAACTTACCTTCAGTCTGGTGGGCCTAGCACCCCTGATCTTTGCCAACAGCCACTGTTCAACCTGGCAAAGAGCAATTGAGGGAAAACTGCAGGAGCAAGGCCTCTCCCCTCAGCTTCTACTGCATCTTGGGTACCAAAAAGCAAATGAAACAATTAAACAGCAGCTCTGGGATGAATCCCTACAATCATATAGAGCACAGATACAGAAATATCCAATTATTCTGCAGCATACCAAATGCTTCCAACCAGCAGATTATCTTAGATCCATTGAGATCTCCAAATATTGGAGAATCTTTACCTTTGCACGCTTTAATGTTCTACCCTCAGCCCTCCTGGAAGGAAGATACCATCACGTCCTACTCCCTCAATGGCTCTGCCCATGTTATGCAGGGAAAGTAGAATCTATTGACCACATTCTGCTGCACTGCCCATTCTACAGTGACATTCAATCTCAGTACATAGCCCCAATCCTATCAACTGTACCAGGAAGATCTGAACAACTTTATATTTATTTATTTGATTTATATCCCGTCCTTCCACGTGGGCTCAGGGCGGCAAACAAGAGGCAAAATGCCATACAACAAAATTAAAACATAAAGGGCAAGCCAAGAATAAATACAAGCCATAAAACTCCGTTGCAACTAAACAATAAAACAGCGGTAAACGACACAGAATTCACTATATGGTCCACACCACACAACACACTAGTACACACAGTTGGCGTTACTCCAATGATGCCCTCACAAAGCTGAAATCCCATGCCAGGGCCAATGTGCCTCAAAATGGGCATACAATGATGGTATCATACCGGTGGTATCATAACGGTGGCAGCCCCTACTCAAAAGCCTGGCGGAAGAGCTCCATCTTGCAGGCCCTGCGGAACTGCAGAAGGTCCCACAGGGCCCTGATCTCCTCCGGGAGCTCATTCCACCAGGTAGGGGCTGCCACCGAAAAGCCCTGGCCCTGGTCACAGCATATTTAGCTACCTTGGGGGCTGGAATGACCAGTAGGTGTTGCCCCCCCGTCCTTAGTGCCCTTGGGGGAACATATGGGGGAAAGTTGCAGCTTATATCTCCCTCCTTCTTGCAGATTTCTCCCAGGAGATAAAGCAGCTAAATTTCGCCTTCGGGTATGTGGGATACGCAAGCAACTTAATAATAACCTCCCTGTCTCCATCTCCTCACAATCAGTGCTCAATCTTGTATTTTATTCTGTATTTAATTTTTTTATCCTTATCCTTATTATTACTGATCTTGTATTAAAATAAACTTTGAGCTTAGCTTCCAAGCATCCTCTAGGGATATGACAGCCTTGTATTTCCCTTTCAGATTCCTTTAAACTATTCCCTTCATTTTTGTAAAGTTTCCTCCTTTGAAATCAAGTGTTACAGTTTTGGATTTTCAAGTACTATCAAGTACTATCAAGAAGTAACTTTCCATTGACAAGAATGCCTCACTTAATAGCATAGTGATCACTGTTCCCAATTGGTGCAACAACTACTACATCTCTCACCAGTTCTGGAGCCCTACTCAGAATTAAGTCCAAGATCACTACCCTGCTGGTTGGCTCTGTGACCAATTGTTTCAGTGCACAGTCATTTATGATACCTAGAAATCTCATTTCTATAGCATGATTTGAGCACATGTTTACCCAGTCAATGTGAGGGAACTTGAAGTCTCCCATTATCATGACATTATCTATTTTAGTCACCTCTCTTATTTCCTTCTCCATCTCAAGATCAACCTCAAGGGTTTGGATAGGTGATAGTACATCCCCACTCTTAAGTTATCCTTAAGTGTATGTAGCCTGGGCAATCCAGGTCAGGGCAAGTAACCCTGATGGCTGTCAGAAAATGCCTTTGATGTTTCTCACTGAATCCATTGTTTTATGTTCCCTACCCCGCTTTGCGCTTGCGTAGCTATGCAGGCAGAAACGTGGGAGCTTCTTCCCTGCCGCTTTTCCTTATCACGGTGGCCTTGAATGTAGGCTTTGGACTATTCTTGTTTCGCTGAGAATTTTCCAGTCCTGGGAAGGCAAGGGGAGGGGGGAGTAGTCTCCCGCTCATGAAGTATTTCTCCCGCTGGGAGTTCCCGCGCGAGTGCTCAAGTTTTATTTGCTAGGCGCTTCATTGCATCACACTATAAGTTAGCTTGCTTTGCTTCGCCCCCCATTTCTGACAATGACCTCCTACTGTGGGTTTTAGCAAGATAATCCAATAAACCTTTCTTGGTGCAAGAATGACTGGATCTACTTGATTTCAAACCTGACAGAAATTGTCAGGAATCCACATCATTCCCCCCACCGTCAGTTTCCGCCGTCTACCACGATGAGCGGAGCTGGGAGGGGAGCCACGGGCGCAGTCCCTGTGACTACTACTTCGGGAGCCTCGGGCGCAGCTCCAGCGACTACTACTTCGGGAGCCACGGGCGCAGTTCCAGTGACTACTACTTCAGGAGCCACGGTCCCAGTCACTACCGTGGCAGCTCCAGTGGTCACTGTCCCGACCACCACTGTTGTTCCGGTGACTACAACTACAGTTTTGGCAGCACCAACACCACAATCAGCAGCCGGGTTGGTTACCCCGCCATCGATCGGCACAATGGGTGCTCCGTACACTCTCCCACTCTACAGCCCGGCCGGGCCAATACAGAGTCAAGGAGGAGCGGTTCCACGAACCTATGTGCCGGGAGCCCCAACACCATGGGATAAAGGGGTGACCTATCGCAGATCCCGCGATTGGACTAAGAACTTGTTGGATACTACCCAGACAACCTGGACTATGCCGGGAAGCCAGAGCCGGGACAGCCTTTTGGATCCCAGAGGTAGTTTCGGACTTCCCCAAGGGAGGTTGTCTCGAGGATCTCCCAGAACTGGGTCCGGTTCAGATACCGATGCCCGCATGGACTCTATTCAAGAGGATACCCGACGGCTGGTAAGGGACATGAGCAAACTAATGCAATCCCTATCACAGATGATGGACCAAGCAATTCGAGCTCACCCACTGACGCAACCTAGACCGGTACCAGCCCCGGCACCACCGTTGCTACCGGGACGGCCGCCTCCTGCTCCCCCGGGCACGGGGCCGGGCCAAACAGCACCACCGGGTCCAGGGCCGGGCCAACCAGTTCCCCCGGGGCCAGGGCCGGGCCAGCCAGCACCAGTCCCACCTCCACTGGTCGTCCCAGCACCAGGACCTGGGCCAGGGCAACCAGGACCTATCCAGCCGCCAGCTTTACCTCCGCCTCAACTCCCTGCTCCAGCACCCCTCATGCAGCCAGTTCCAGTACCGGTCATGGCGCCGGCCCCCCAGTAATCCGCCCCAAGGACATGCTTGAGATCACATTTGATGGAGATCCAGAGACTGTGTCATTTTTCATATTGCAAGTAGGGAAATTTGTGCAAAGATGGGGCTATGTATTCCCAGACGAAGAGCAACAGGTGGAGTTTATCGCATCCAGGTTCCGGGGGAGTGCTACTAGTTGGTATGTAGCCCTTCATGATCTGGAGGCAGCGGAGTTGGGGAATGTAGATGACTTCATGTGGGCCTTGAGAAACCGTTTCGAGGACCCGGGGGCGGCCCAAAAGGCTGAAGCTTTCCTTCGCACGTTCAGACAAGGCAAACTCTCAGTGCGGGAGTATTCAAGGGAGTTTCAAAGGCACGCCGTGAAAATTCGCGACTGGACCGATGCAGTCTTGGCCCAACAATATCGAATGGGATTAGCCGTAGACGTCCGCAATAATGTCCTCAGCTCTCAGCAACCTCGCACCCTCCAGGGTTGGATGGAGGAAGCTGAAAAGGCGGAAAGTCGCTTACGTATGATGAAACTGGATCTATCTTTGGGTAACAACCGTCCGAGTCTTGCGGCAGGCCAAGCCAGACCCAAACCAACGTCCACCCCAAGTGGAATGAGAGATCAGCGTATGCGACAGGGCCTCTGCCTGCGGTGTGGGGAGAAGGGGCACTTCGCCGCATCCTGCCCGAAAGGGGATCCCAATAGAGCTCTACCCCAAGAGGAGCCCAGAAGGTGGACAACCCCTACCCCAAGGAAAGGTACAGCGAAACCACGCAATACACGGGCTCTTTTTGCTAGCCCCGACCAAGCGGATACCATGATGCTGGAGGAGGAGAGTGAGATGCAGGGAAACGAAATGGTCCTGTTTGTGAATGGCGCTACACAGCAGGACCCAGCACCTGAGGCGCCTAAACTGGTGAGCAATTACCCCTCTCTCTTCTTTGTGACTGTTCTGGTGATGAACCCAGCAATGATGACCCATATTCGGGTTCGAGCCCTCATTGACTCAGGGTGCGGGAGGGACCTGATAAACCCATCTATGGTTATGGGGTTGGAGGCAGCCGTGGTCCACTTGAAAGACCCAATAACTTTCACGCAAATGGATGGGTCTCCAATGAAGGAACCATGCCGATTTGAGACTGTTCCTTTAAGAATAGGCATTGGTGACCACTGGGAGCTACGCTCGTTTGTAATAGCCCCGCAAGCCCAGTTTCCCTTAGTGTTGGGTAGCCCTTGGTTACATGGACATAATCCTTACATTCTATGGGAGGAAGGGAATGTACAATTTATCTCCCCGAAATGTACAGAACACCACTGGGACCCAGGGTGGGGAAATCCCCCATGCAATGAACCTCCATGAGCTTGTTTAGCCACGGAGGACCTTAACCGCATCCCTAAGGATTACCGGTATGTAACCAGGGTTTTTGAGGAGGAGGAAGCTGATGAACTACCCCCTCACCGTAACTCCGACTGTGCGATTGAAATTCTTCCGGGCCAGAAATTACCAAAAGGGAAAATTTACACCATGAGTCCAAGTGAAAAGGAAGAACTACGCCGCTTTATTGATAAGAATCTGGCCCGTGGATTTATTAGACCAGCATCATCCCCTTTTGCAGCACCTGTATTGTTTTGTAAAAAGAAAGATGGGGGGCTCAGACTCTGCACGGATTACCGGGGACTGAACGCAGTGTCTGCGACTAATGCCTACCCAATGCCCCTCATCAAAGACTTACTGGCAGAGGTGGCTAAGGGGAAAGTCTTTTCTAAACTGGATTTACGAGATGCCTATTTTCGGGTTCGTATCAGAGAGGGGGATGAATACAAGACTGCATTCAATACCCCGCTGGGGCAATTTGAATATCGGGTTATGCCCTTCGGTTTACAGGGGGCACCAGGGGTCTTCATGAACTTAATCAATGAAGTGTTACACCCCTATTTATTCAAGGGGGTGGTTGTTTATTTGGATGACATCTTGGTCTATACCCCGGATCAAGAATCCCACACTACCCTTATGCGAAAAGTATTGGAAAAGCTATTAGAACACAAACTGTTTGTCAAACTGTCAAAATGTGAATTTCACCAGGAGTGCATTGACTTTTTGGGGTACCGCATATCCTCCGCGGGGTTAGAAATGGACCCAAAAAAGGTCCAGGATGTATTGATGTGGGAGCCCCCCAAAACCAGGCGACAGCTCCAAAGTTTCCTCGGTTTCGCCAATTTTTACCGTCAATTCCTGCCACACTTTGCCCAAGTAGCCCTTCCCCTCACAGAACTACTAAAGACTAAGGGGAGGGGATCTAAGGCTTCGGTGCCAGGGGCCCCTTTGAACTGGACCCCTCAGTGTCAGGAAGCGTTTGAACAACTAAAACAGTTATTCACGTCTGAACCCATACTAGCACACCCCGATGAGACAAAAAGTTTGTGGTCCAAGTGGACGCGTCGGATACCGCTATGGGTGGGGTGATTTTGCAAGAGAATGTTCAGGGGCAACTACAACCCCTTGCTTATGTATCAAAAAATTCAATGATACAGAGAGATTTTGGCCCATTTGGGATAAAGAAGCTGCGTCTATACGTTTAGCATTGATCACCTGGAGACACTGGTTGGAGGGGTCCCAAGTACCTTTTGAAATCTGGACTGATCACAAAAATCTTGAGGTACTGCGAAAACCCCGGAATCTAAATGCAAAACAATTCCGGTGGGCTGAGTTTTTTTCCAAATTTCAATTCACCCTTCACCATTTCCCAGGTAAAGCCAATCATCTGGCAGACGCTCTCTCCCGCCTTCCCCAACACCTCTGTAAGAGGACCGAAATACGAGAGTCTATGTTCACCCCTGAACAATTGGTTGGTGCAGTTGTAACCCGTAAAACCAAACAAGCACAATTGAATCCCATCCAGGCATTAACCTGGGAAAAACAATTTGTCACTGACATCACCACACAAGAAACAAGTGAGTTACAAGCCAGGGAGGATGTGAAATGTGGTCTGAACGGCTGCTGGTACAGGGGAACTAAAATTTTTGTCCCTGAAGCTACCCGATCCCAAATGTTGCAGACAGTCCATGACTCAAAATCTGCGGGGCACTTCGGATATGTAAAATCCTTACGACTGCTGCAACGTGGCTTCTGGTGGCCCCGAATGAAACAGGATTTATCCCTCTATATACAATCCTGTCCGACGTGCAACCGTTGCAAAGCCAGACCGGGAAAACCTCCAGGTCTTTTACAGCCTCTACCCACCCCGAGCCGACCCTGGGAAGTAATCTCTATGGACTTTATCACAGATCTTCCCCCCTCTAGACATATGACGGTCATTTGGGTGGTAGTGGATTTATTCTCTAAGCAAGCTCACTTTATCCCATTCCCCAGTCTGCCAACAGCTAAAGTCTTGGCCAAAGCCTTCCTCCAACACATTGCCAGGCTACATACTTTACCACTCAAGATAATCTCCGACAGGGGGTTCAATTTGTTTCCAAGTTGTGGTCAGAGTTAATGACTCTAATGGGTATTGAACGTGCTCTCAGTACTGCCTATCACCCTGAAACAGACGGGCAAACGGAGAGAGTAAACCAGACTTTAGAACAATACCTGAGATGTTTTTCTAACTATCAACAAGACAATTGGGTAGATTTATTGCCACTGGCGGAGTTTGCGTACAACAACTCATGGCACGCTTCAACGAAGATGTCACCCTTCAAAGCGGCCATGGGTTATGACAGCCCCCCTCTTCCCTTCTTGAAGCCCGGTGAAACTGTGGGGAAAGCCTCAGCATGGTGTAAAACTTTCCGGGACTCTTGGCCCCTAATTGTTGAGACGTTGAATGAGGCCAAGGCACAGTACAAAAAACAGGCAGACAAAAAGAGGGCAGGTGGCTGGAAACTGCAACCGGGAGACTCGGTCTATCTGTCAACCAAGAACTTAAGGCTAGCGCAACAATCCCGGAAACTTGCTTGGAAATATATTGGTCCTTTCAAAGTGTTGAGATGTGTAAATCAAGTAACTGTACAACTAGATTTGCCTAAATCTCTTAAAGCAATACATCCAATTTTCCATTACAGCCTCCTCAAACCTGCGTTACCCCCGACTAAATGGCAAGCTGAGCTTCCGGCACCTCCCCCCTTTGATGGTTGACGATGAGGAGCACTACGAAATTGCTGACATTTTGGACTCTAAGATTCTCCGTGGACAACTCCTGTACCTTATTCAATGGGTACACTTTGGGCCCCAACACAGGGAGTGGGTGAAAGTATCTGATATCAATGCACCTGATCACCTGAAAGAATTTCACACTAGATACCCTAATAAACCTGGGGGGCCCTCATTCTCTCCTTCCTGAGTGGTGGGTGGGTGGTATTTTTGGGAAGGGCAGAATGTCAGAAAATGCCTTTGATGTTTCTCACTGAATCCATTGTTTTATGTTCCCTACCCCGCTTTGCGCTTGCGTAGCTATGCAGGCAGAAACGTGGGAGCTTCTTCCCTGCCGCTTTTCCTTATCACGGTGGCCTTGAATGTAGGCTTTGGACTATTCTTGTTTCGCTGAGAATTTTCCAGTCCTGGGAAGGCAAGGGGAGGGGGGAGTAGTCTCCCGCTCATGAAGTATTTCTCCCGCCGGGAGTTCCCGCGCGAGTGCTCAAGTTTTATTTGCTAGGCGCTTCATTGCATCACACTATAAGTTAGCTTGCTTTGCTTCGCCCCCATTCCTGACAATGACCTCCTACTGTGGGTTTTAGCAAGATAATCCAATAAACCTTTCTTGGTGCAAGAATGACTGGATCTACTTGATTTCAAACCTGACAATGGCTCATTATTTCTACCCATATTGCTTCTGTTGGGGAGTTCATTTCCTTAATGTTTTCCTGTTGGTTTGATTCTATGCCCTCTTTGCTGTCAAATGCAACACTTCCCCCAGCTCTGCTTACAGAACTTATATCCTGGAATGACTACCCCATTGATTTTACCTTCATGTAAATGACAACTCTATTAGTTAATTCAGAGACAGACTGCCCAAGTTCACCCAGGAAGCTTCATAGCTCAGTGGGGATATGAACTCTGGCCTCCCCAGTCTGACATTTGAAGCACTGCAACACAAGGACTCTATGAACATATGAAAGTCACCTTGTACCTAATCTGCTTATTTTCTCACTGGAACTCATGGAGGATTCCAAGTACAATAGAACTATTCAGTCAATCAGCAAGCCAATTTGAAAGTTTTGTAGCTTTTGGATGATAACATTTGAACCTAACAGCAAAACTTCCTAGTAAAACAAAACTATGTGGTCAATCAGCAAGCAGATTACAAAATGTAACTTTTGAATCTAACAACAAAGATTCTTAGAAAAACAGGATAAGGCAGTGGGGCTGGGACTGAAGAACTGGAAGAAAAACACATTAACACCAAAGGAGGTCACCTCCTAAGCTGATCCATTACACCATAGTGCTACTCCCTCTATAAGAATGCCCTCCTGAACAATTCTATTTTGCACATTTTGCAAAATCTACCTGATATGCCAGGGATTGAACATGGACCCTTGGCATACAAAGCATGTGCTCTGCCACAAGACATGGCCCTTTCCTGTACATAAACTGAAAGAAAAGATTATATTGGTCTATCCTTCTTCTATTGCCAGGATGAAAAAATCCCATTGGATTTATCATGCATGAGAACACCACCTCTGTCTCCTGGCCAGGTGAAGGCAAACACAAAAATGAAGGCTGAGGGTGGATTTTCATGATACTTGAGAACTGATCTCTAAATGCGTATGTACTACATCAGGATGTAAGGCATCTATGTGCTGATTCTGCAAGTTTTCCACTTGAAAATACTTGGCAATAAAAACATGGCTATACAGTATTAAAGAATCACTATTTACTGTGGTCTACAGTCTTTGGTAAATTGTTTTATGGCTTTTTTCACAACACTGATATATTTACAAAGAAGAAATAATGACCATCCACATACACAACCACACACACACACAAACAGCAAACTATGTATATTATAAATTTTTTGGGGGGGTGCATAGAGGACCCACTTTCTTGGATGAATTTTATGAGCTTGATCTCTTCATTCCATTATAAAGCTTCCCAGTCTTGTTCAACTAGTGAGTTTTCAAGAAATAGCCCAGGGAAAAAAGGAGTACTAAAACTTAAGATGGTTGGGAACACTGTCAGGAACATCCCAATAAAAGTATTCTTTGTGAAACCTATCAGGCACCTCTGACATTTAGAAGTCAAGTTTTGGAGGATTAAAGATAGCAAGAATGGGATTAGAGAGTAACTATTTAGTGCTCTCCTTCTGATTGGGAAAAAAATATTGCTTCAGGGATCCAAAACATATTCAATCTTTATGCAGGAGTATGGCCTCAAGTATTCTGCAGAAGGTCATACTTTTCAAATTATTCTTCATATTGTATGTGCCATCATAGCACATTAATTATGACAGCATTGTCCCACAGGACATAAAGGAGCATGGAAAATATATTCCTCAGAGTGGATAGTCAATGAGCCAATGCTTTCCAGGCTGCATATAACCATGCAATCTGCTCCAACCATTTGGGCGGAAGGTTTATACGTTCCCAGTATGCTACAGAATAGGTGGCAACCACCATGCTCAAGGCAATGTTAAAGCTAGAGTAAGACCGGCCCCGACGACAGGAGTAAAAATACTACTACTAGACATACATTACAGTTGCCACACAACACTGTTTGTCCCCTAAACTTCAGGCTACATTAGTTTGTCCTTTAAAAAAATCATTGCTTTTCAAGAACAAGACCAAAAAATACAAGTATATACTTTAAGCCAAAATGTCAAGTTATTTTCACCCATTCACCATATGTAAGGTTGCCAGACCCTCCCAATGGAGGTGGGGGTCCCCTGCTGCCAGGCCCTGCCCTCCAGCCACCAATCAGCTGGCCGGCAGAGAGACTTACCAGTAGAAAGAGGAAGGCCTGGGCCATGTTGCCGGTGTCACACAGGAAGTGATGTCATCATGCCAGCAACTTCCAGGTGACGCTCTGGTATTTGGCAAGAACTCTACATTAGAAGCTGGTTTTATCATAGAGTTTTTGCCCAAATACTGTAGTGTTGCATGGAAGCCACTGACATTGTAATACCAGCAATGTGGCCTGGGCTGTTCTCTTTCTCCTGGTAAGTCACCCCCAACCCCCGCCAGTTGCTAGGAGGTACCTGGCAACTCTACAGTAGAGTAGTGTTTCTATAGTAGCACATAGGTAAAAGGTAAAGGTTTCCCTTGCTCAAAAGGCAGTCGAATATGATTCTAGGGATGCGGTGCTCATCTCTGTTTCCAAGCTGAAGAGCCGGCACTGTCCAAAGACATTTCCATGGTCATGTGGCTAGCATGACTAGACACTGAGGCGCATGGAACACTGTTACCTTCCCACTGAAGTGGTACCTATTTATCTACTTGCAATTTCTTGCTTTCGAACTGCTAGGTTGCAGGAGCTGGGACCAGAGACGGCACTCAAACTGCTGAACTACTGACCTTAACCACTTGAGCCACCACAGCCCCCATAGTAGCACATAGTGAACATTAAAAAGCTTAACTGTACAAACATACCTTAAATAAATAAATGATGGGTGCTTAAGCCAAGTTGGCAAAAATTCTATCATCTCTGATAGTTTAGTGCAGTGGTTAAAGAACAGGGGACTCTAATCTGGAGAACTGGGTTTGATTCCCCACTCCTCCACATGAAGCCAGCTGTGTGACCTTGTGTCAGTCATAGTTCTCTCAGAACTCTCTCAGCCCCACGTATCTCACGGGGTGTTTGTTGTGGGGAGAAGAAGGGAAGGCGATTGCAAACCACTCTTTCCTTCGGGTAGTGAAAAGTGAGGTATAAAAACCAACTCCTCCTTTTGTCTTTGGGGGATACCCTTTTAAAACTGCATTAGTGTAAAATTACCATTCTTCAGCTTTCAGCCCATAATTTTGGGTAGGGTTGCCATCTTTCAAGTGGAGCTTGGAATTTTCCGGAGATCAGTTCCCCTGGAGGAAACAGCAGCTTTGGGAGGAAAATTCTACGGCATCACATCCCTCCTATCCCCAAGTCCCACCTACCCCAAGCTCTGCCATCAACTCTCCAGGGATTTCCCAAGTTAGAGTTGGGAATACTAATCCTGGGTTGGCACCACAGAGCAGAGGGCAAGTCCCAGCATTTGGAAGGGCTCCATCCTGACTATAGTCCGTTATGCCTTCCCTTTGTGCATTCATTCATTTTTTCACCAGGTTGGATGGGTGAGCCATGGTAGTAAGTGGCAACTGCTGTCCTCACATGCCCTTTTCAAAGCTGGGTGTCAGATTTTGTCTCCAGACAATGAATGCTGCTGAAGACATTCTGGGCCAAATATCCATTTGTTGGCTTAGGAAGTGAAAACTATTCTTTGTAAAACCTAGACTACGAAGCAATTTTTTGGATGAAATTGTTTACCAAACAAAGGTTACATCAGTGTGTTTCTCTTTAACAGTGCAAAATGAATAAGGTCTTCTTGGTGTTCTTTGATCTAAAGAAAAATTCAAAATGTCCCAGTACTATCAAGAAGAATTGAAGGGTCACAGTGGATCATAATATGTCTGTTACATCAGTGGTCCCCAGTATAGTGATCCATAAGTCCAAATTTACTTGATATGGTGACACATCCAAGGCTGGCCCACATTTTTTGGTGCCCTAGGAAAACATTGCACAAAGGGCACAGCTGCCCCCACTATAAACCCCAAGCGAGTGCTATTCTGACTTACACATGGAGGGTTTGCATATGGAGGGTTACATGGAGAGCCTTTTCATATCGAGGGTTACATTCCAACCTTTAACCATGTTGTTGTTCTCCATTCTCTCTTTCTCCCTCTAATACCCCCTAAGATTCTAAGAAACTCATTGTAGTAACTATCAGGACATATTTTACATGATCATCATGTATATGCAGTGAAGAAACAAAATACCAACTAATTTATGACATGGAAGATACTGGGTTCTTGGTTTCCAAAATACGAAAGAAAATAATGGGAAGGGTAGAAGCAGCTCATGAACCACATTCAGATGCTTTGCAGCACAGTTTTGGGTCCTGACCCACAGGTTGGGAAACACTGATTTATATGACTCAGCTGTAGAGAAGTGCTTTCCTCATTAATTTATTAGAAGCACTGACTGCTAAACACTGGTGGCTATGGTAACACTTTTCTTATAACCAGTTGATTCTTAGGGTGTAGTGTCAGATGCAGTTTTGTTCCCCACATCTGAAAGATGCATCCCAAAAGGGAAACAAAAAAGGAAGAGGAACATATTTGGAATACATAATCTATGATGAAAAGTTGAAGGAAGGAATTTGAAATGATTTTCTCTTCTGAAATTATAGTGAATTTATAAGACCCTTTAAAAAAAACAAACAAACATCTACAACACCAGTATTAATCTTCAGTGAGTATTTCCACATAATAATGAACTTCCCACTTAAGGAACAAAAATTCTGAGGTGAGAATGTGAAATTATAGCTACTGACAGCAGAGCCCCATACAGTGGATATGAGGTAAAGCAAAAAAGATATTTTCAGTGCTGGACAATGAAATATATTTGTTCAAGAAAATATCCTTCCCCAGAGTTGCTTAAAGTAGAGATTGGATGGATGGATGGATGGATGGATGGATGGATGGATGGATGGATGGAAGGAAGGAAGGAAGGAAGGAAGGAAGGAAGGAAGGAAGGAAGAATGAATGAATGAATGAATGAATGAATGAATGAATGAATGAATGAATGAATGAATGGCTTCTGGGAATTCTTCCAGTCTAGAGTCATTGCCGGGTGGGGGATATTACACTAGATCTTCAGGTTCCTACTGATTCTATAATTCTGAGGTCACACTACATTCACTGTGCAGTAAAAATACTCTCTCTCTCTCTGTATATATACACACCCACACGCACACAATGACAGCTACAGAAGTTATCTCAATAACCACATATAACAGTTTTGAAAAGGGGCTGGTCAATCCTAATCCTAAAAATAATGATTGCCTCTGAAGCTATACAGGGCTGTATGATTCGTATTTTAACAATGGCAATACTGACAAACATACTGATCTCCAAGAGCTAATTAACCAAATCAGAAAGAGGATAAATATTCCAAAAAATGCTCACTTTTGTAAATTACTCTACTATGATATAAATGTCCTTTTTCCAAGCAAGTAAATGTTCTGCAATCTCTTCCCTCCTCTTTTTTTTTTGCTAAGACATTGACTTATCTAAATTACTTACTGCTTCACTAGCACAGTACTGTTCCTTTACGAAACAGAAGCACTTTGGAATATTCATACTCCAACCCTGCTAACATCTGCCTTAGGCACCGGATTTTATATAGACTGACCAGCTTCAAATATTAGTATACACTGCTGAACAAGGTGGAGAAAGAGGATCATCCCAGAATCAAACACAATAACATGAGCCTCATCCATCCCCTGGACACACACTTGCTATTCTCAACTTTGAATACCATACAAAAATATATTGCAGATATCTTCCTCTTTCACCATTGTATGCCAAGGACCTAGTAATGCACTACAGTAGCAATTAAACACTGATTCTCTAAATACTCTCTTTTTTTAACAATTGCCAGACAAAGAAAACTCTTTTCTTTTCTTTTTTGCTTTTCAGCAATAGTAATGAAACTTAATAACCTACCATTTTCTTTGCACTCTTCGGGAGGTTTAGCCTTTTTTGCAAGTCGTGGATCCAGCCATGATGTTGTCTTTGTGTTATGGCTGAAAAGAAAAGAGATCACCCCCATCAGACACATGACTGCACAAAATCAAGTTTATTCCTCAAGAGAAGGAAGAGCGGGGAAGGGAGGTTAGCAACAAAATTGCAATTGATACACTTAATTTGCTTACTGGTTCTAAGTAGACCTGAAGGAGGTATAAGAAGGATTGTGTGCAGCAGCTCTAAATTTGGCAGCCTCTGCTCCCTGTCCTCAAAGCCGCTATTTTTATTAAAATCAACTTGAAGGTTGCCAAGTTAACCTCATTGAAAATGCAGAACTCATCCAGAGCAAAAGGAATTTACAGCCTTCTCCAATTGAATGGGTGCAGCCAGCAGCCTTCCTTGCCCATTTGCTGGCATTTCAACGCTGAATTATTTTTAATCCAATATGATACATAAATATACAGATATTATTTCTGAAGAGCCATGCTGACAAGACAGTATAGAAATAGGATGCAAATGGTGGTGTGTCTCAATGCAGTGTGTTTCCTAACAGGATGATTAATAGCACTTTGATTAACCAACTGTTATCTGTTTCATATCTAATTCAGCTCCTGTGATAAAAGTAGATTTTGCTGGAGCCGAATGAATCATGTGGTCATTCCGCTAAGCCCAGAATAGCTTTTTCAGGCATCAGCAATGAAACAGCCTCTGAACTGGTACAAAACTGTTCATTAAGAGAGCAGTTTCCCAAAGAAATGGATACGTAGCCATACGCCAAGCTTTCTAAAAATGTATGCCATTTCCCACAGCCAAGTAAATTTTGAGACACACACACACACACCATGGGGTGTATGTATTTAAAAGGTGCTTTTCTAACACACATGCTTCCTCAAACTCCCTTTTTCACGCACACAAACAGAATGACAGCCTTATATAATACATGCTTTATTCATTAAAGACATCCTATGAGGTGTTCTTTGTCCTGTTTACATATTGCTGAATTAATATTTTTATTTATGTAACATTTGCTGAGTAATTTAAAAATGCATGTAAGCCATTTGTTATAAACAGCAGCATGGATGGTAAAGGACTAAGAATGAGACCTCCAAAGGCATTCTGGCTCCTGTTGATTTCCAGCCATGCTGGGTTGGGGAATGGAGGGGGAGACTCTGCTGGAGGGGAGAAGGGTGGCCAATGCTGTCACGGAGTCTTTCCTTTCTCATATGTGGATGACTGTTCCATGGATGTTCCATCCACCACTTTCCATATCCCAAAATTTCTTTACTTTAAGCCACTTGCCTGTTGGAAAATGGCAAATAAGACAGAAAGGGGGCACTCATATTTGAAACAGTTTGGATGAATGTTATATCTGCATATGTATAGCTGAGCACAAAGAGCAGAATGAGAAATGGTTGCATGTTTGATCACTATTCTTTTGGCTTGGAACAAACTTTCCCTCTAGAGCCAGTATGACCTTGGGATTTCTTTCCCCCAGCAGCATGAAATGTGGCTTGCTTACATCAGTTGTCTGGCACAATTTCTGTGCTGTTCCCATTCGCAGATTGGGGCATCTGGCTGAATAGACTACATGGTCTGCTGTCACAGAAGCTCATGTGTAGATGGCTCTTTCCAGTGGCCCTCTTGTTCCTATTATTTTCTGGGCACTTTATAAGCCCAAGAGTTTCAATGACCCCAAAGACTGGAAACCTGACATTATCTATATATCTAATTCCCAAGTGGCCCCCTGTGTGCGGATATCTAAATCTGCACATCGGGGGCACCTGGGGGCAGGGAGATTTTCCTGTGCACGTGGGGCAGTCCCCACCTGTGCAGAAAAATCTAAAAAGTTTTTTTAAATGTAAGGGGAATATTTAAATCCCCAAAAAAGTAACACTAGGAACACTGCGGTGGCCGGCGGTTGGAAGTCGCTCAGGCCTCGCCGCAGGAGGGGGGGGAGATCGGTGGGGACAACGGGCAGCAGAGGAGATGGGGGGTGGGGACCGGCGGGTCCGGTGGAGGAGGAGACCGCTGGAGCCGGGGGCGAGGAGGAGATCAGCGGGCCTCGCTGCTGGAGCCGGGGGCGGGGTGGAGGAGGGGGCGTGGAGGAGATCAGGGACGGGAGGGACTTGGCAGGCTCGGTGGCTGACAGCCACTCAGGCCGCGATGCCGGTGTCCAGGGACGGGGGGGGAGGCTTACCTGCTGCTGCTGCTGCTTTCTCCTCCTCCTGCTGTGTGGATTCGCTGCTGCCGCCACCAGGGAAGGGGTGGGGGCGGGAGAACGCTTGGCTGTAACCCAGCCCTTTCTGTTGCCCGGGGAAGTGGGACAAAGTTTGGCGGGCCAAGCTCAGGCCTGGCTGCAGCCGCTGCTGGGGGGAGAAGGGGGGAGGAAGTTTGGCGGGCCTGCCAGGCCTCGCGCTGGGGGGAGGGGAGGAAGTTTGGCAGGCGGGCCAAGCCTTGCCACCGCAGCTAGGGAAGGGGGAGGGAGAAAACATGGCGGGCCAAGTTCAGGCCTCGCGACTGGTGCTGGGGGGGAGAAGGCTTGGGGGGCGCGGGCCTCGCTGTGGGTGCCAGGGCGGGGGGGAGGAGAGAAGGCTCACCTACAGCTGCTTCCTTCTCCTGTGGAGTGTCTCCCCCCCGCGAGTATCGCGGGTCCCCCTTCTTGTCATCCAACTATTCTCTTAAATGGCTACATATACCTATATAGCTATTTACTGATATAGTATATTTTGCTTTTCTATTGAGTGTTTATTGGAGTTTTAGATATTATGGCTTCAGTAGGATTTTGTGTTTAGTGGATGTCCATATATGAACCATTCCAACAGGAAAGAATGGGATTACAAATTGTACCAAATTGCACCAAAGCATTCTGCATCCAGAATTCTAGTTCCAGCATGTAAATACAGGATTATCTGATTGCTCTGACTTTCTACTTTACAGAGACCTTAAAGTAAGTGGAATTTTCAATTTTTTTAAAAAAGACAGTTATGAATAGTTCCAGCCCACATGATTTTTACAGTAATGGAGAATCTTTTTGCCCTGGCTAAAGACAAGCAGGTCTTTGATAAGGAGATGTGTGAGCAATTAAAACCCTCAAGCCCCCCTTCCCCACTCCCGATCTCAAAGCACACATCTTCCAGACTGGGCTTTTTAAATGTTAACAGTCCTGGAGCTTGAATTACAGCAAGCTTCTAAACTAGGAAAACCGAGAATTGCTTGCTAGATGTCACCTTCTGCTCACCCCCACCCATTCAAGGCATTTGTGCTACTCATCCACTCATTCAAGGCATTCAGTGAAGGCAAACGATCACTGCCAGAAAGGATGGAGTGGAAGTGTACAAAAAAAAGGACCCAGAAAAAGGATTCTTATTACAGTGCCATTAACTTGTTATTTCCTTGCTGACTACTGTTCGATCAGCCAAGCATCCAGTTGACCTCAGCATTAGGAAAACATTCAATGAGGCTCAGCATTATCTCCAAGAGCCTGATTACTAAATTCACTCATTAGTTTGTGAAAAAGATCCTTGCAGAGCATAAAGGAGCTTCAGTCTGAAGTCAAAAGTGGTTTCCTCCAGGCTGCCCCCATGAGTGTCACAAGCCCTGTCTGCTTTCCACACTTATATTGTCTGGATACCATTGAACTGTCATGGCTCCCCACCAAAAAAAAAAAAGATCTCCCTACTGCAGTGCTAAGTTAGGGAAAAAATCTGTGTGTTTTGAAGCCATTTATTACAAAGCAGGCATTCTAAAATTTTGCTGTAGCAAGTGTTCAAAAAGCAAGAGGAAACTAGAGAAAGTACTGCCCTATGGGTTGCCAACTCTGACCAGGGAAATTCCTGTGCATTGTGACTGTGCACTCGAACAGTTAGTCACAGAGCCAATGTGATGGATAGCGATCTTGGACTTGGTTCTGAGTGGGGCTCAAAACCTTGTGAGAGATGTAGAGGTTGTTGCACCAATTGGGAACAGTGATCACAATGCTATTAAATTCAGCATTCATATCACTGGAAGGTTACCTTGAAAGTCGAAAACCATAACATTTGATTTCAAAAGAGGGAACTTTCCAAAAATGAGGGGAATAGTTAAAAGGAAACTCAAAGGGAAATGCAAAAGAGTCAGATCCCTAGAGGATACTTGGAAACTATTTAAAAGCACATTAATTAAAGCCCAAATAGAATGTATCCCTCAGGTTCGGAAAGGCACTGCCTAGTCTAAAAGAATGCCTGCATGGTTAACAACACAAGTCAAGGAAGCTATACAAAGTGGCTTATTTTAAAAAGTGGAAGGTCTGCCCCTGTGAATTGAACAGAAGGGACCACAGGCACTAGAAAAAGAAATGTAAGTTAATCATTAGGCAAGGAAAAAGAGAATTTGAAAAATAGATTGCTAAAGAATCAAGAGAAATAATAAGCATTTCTTTAAATATGTCTACAACAGGAAACCAGCCAGAGAAGCAGTTGGGTCTTTGAACCAAGGAATGAAAGGACTGCTAAAGGAAGATGGGAAGATGGTAGAGAAGCTCAATTAATGTCTTGGATCTGTGCTCACTGTGGGAAGTGTGGAACATGCACCCATGCCATGGCCACTACTTTCCGGAAGGGATTCTAAAGAACTGAGTCAAATTGAGGTGACAAGAGATGCAGTACTAGACCTACTGGAGAAATTAAAAACCAGTAAGTCTCCACGTCCTTCTGGCATACCTTCAAGAGTTCTTAGGGAACTCAAATGTGAGATCATTGATCCACTAACCCATATATGTAACTAATCACTAAATTCAGCCACTGTACCAGAGGACTAGAGAGTAGCAAATGTTACATCAATTTCTAAAAAGGGGTCCAGGAAATTACAGCTCAGTTAGCCATCTGTACAGGCAAATTAGTAGAAACTGTAATCAAAGATAGGCAATAAACAGTAGAATAGATAGTAGAAACTGTAATCAAGGATTAGGCATGTAGGAGAGCAAAGCCCGCAAAGGGAAAAACAGATTGGCTTCCACAAATGGTAGTTCTGCTTCACCAATCTTTTGGAGTTCTTTGAGAATGTGAACAAGCATGTAGATAACGGTGACCTGGGCTGTCAGAAGACTTTTGATAAGGTACTTCATCAAAGACTCCTAAGTAAATTTAGCAGTCATTGGATAAGAGAATGGGTTCTTCTATGGATTAAAAATTGGTTTAAACAAAGAGTAGGAATAAATGGATAGTTCTCACAATGAAGGAAGTAAGCAGTGGGGGCCCACATGGATTGGTATTGGGGCCACTACTATTTGTTCATAAATGATCTGGAACTAAGGATAAGCAGTGTAGTGGCCAAGTTTGCAAATGACATAAAATTTTTCAGGATTATGGAAACCAAGGATGACTCTGAAGAACTCCAGGAGGATCTCCACAAATTGGGTTGAGTGAGCAACAATATGGTAAATAAAGTTCAGTGTTGGCAAGCGTAAGGTGATGTACTTTGGAACAAAGAATCCCAACTTTGAGTATACGCTAATGGGATCAGAATTTGCTGAGACTGGGATGGAAAGAGATCTTGGGGTCAGAGTAGATAGCTCAATAAAACTGTCAACTCAGTGTGCCGCAGCAGTGAAAAGGGGAAACTATGTTGTGGATTATTAGGAAAGGAATGGAAAATAAAATGGCCAATATCATAATGTCCCTATATAGATCTATGGTGAGCCCTCATTTGGAATGTTGTGTATAGTTCAGGTCACTGTATCTCAAAAAGGACATTGCAGAGTTGGGAAAAAGTACAAAAGAGGATAACCAAGATGATGAGGGTTTACGTAAGAACATAAGAGAAGCCAATGTTGAATCAGGCCAGTGGCCCATCTAGTCCAACACTGTGTCACACAGTGGCCAAAATATATCAGGTGCCATCAAGAGGTCCAGCAGTGGGGCCAGGACACTAGAAGCCCTCCCACTGCTGCCCCCTCCAGCACCAGAAATAGAGTGCATCACCTGCCTCAGTCTGAGAGTTCCCATCTATTGTTGTTGTTCAGTCGCACAGTCGAGTCCGACTCTTCGCGACCCCATGGACCAGATTACGCCAGGCCCTCCTGTCTTCCGCTGTCCACTGAAGTTTGCTCAATTTCATGTTCGTTGCATCGATGACACTGTCTAACCATCTCATTCTTTGCCGTCCCCTTCTTCTTTGACCTTCAATATTTCCCAGCATCAGGGTCTTCTCCAGTGAATGCTCCCTTCTCATTTGGTGGCCAAAGTATTTGAGCTTCAGCTTCAGGATCTGGCCTTCCAGGGAACAGTCAGGGTTGATTTCTTTTAGGATTGACTGATTTGATCTCCTTGCAGTCCAAGGGACTCTCAAGAGTCTTCTCCAGCACCATAGTTCAAAAGAATCTATTCTTCGGCGCTCGGCCTTCCTTATAGTCCAACTCTCACAGCCATACATTACTACGGGGAATACCATTGCTTTGACCATGCGGACTTTTGTTGGCAAGGTGATGTCTCTGCTTTTTATCATGCTGTTTAGGTTTGCCATCGCTTTCCTCCCAAGGAGCAGGCGTCTTTTAATTTCATGGCTGCAGTCACCATCTGCAGTGATCTGGGATCCTAGGAACGTGAAGTCTGTCACTACTTCTACGACTTCCCCTTCTATTTGCCAAGGAGTGATGGGGCCAGATGCCATGATCTTAGTTTTTTTGATGTTGAGCTTCAAGCCCACTTTTGCACTCTCCTCTTTCACCCTGAGCAAGAGGCTCTTTAGATCCTCTTCACTTTCTGCCATCAGAGTGGTATCGTCTGCATATCTGAGGTTATTGATCTTTTCCCCAGCAATCTTAACTCCAGCTTGTGATTCATCCAGGCCAGCATTTCGCATGATGTACTCTGCATATAAATTAAATAAGCAAGGTGACAGTATACATCCTTGTCGTACTCCTTTTCCTATGCTAAACCAATCAGTTGTTCCATATCCGGTTCTAACTGTTGCTTCTTGACCCTTATACAGGTTTCTCAGGAGACATATGAGGTGGTCTGGTACTCCCATCTCTTTAAGAACCTGCCATAATTTATTGTGATCCACACAATCAAAGGCTTTAGCATAGTCAATGAAGCAGAAGTAGATGTTTTTCTGGTATTCTCTTGCTTTCTCCATAATCCAGCGAATGTTGGCAATTTGATCTCTAGTTCCTCTACCTCTTCGAAACCCAGCTTGTACTTCTGGCAGTTCTCTATCCACGTACTGTTGGAGCCTAGCTTGTAGGATTTTGAGCATGACCTTGCTAGCGTGTGAAATGAGTGCAATTGTGCGATAGTTTGAACATTCCTTGACGTTGCCCTTCTTTGGGATTGGAATGTAAACTGACCTTTTCCAATCCTGTGGCCACTGTTGTGTTTTCCAAATTTGTTGGCAAATTGAGTGCAGCACTTTAACAGCATCTTCTTTTAAGACTTTGAATAACTCAGCTGGGATACCATCACCTCCACTAGCTTTGTTGTTAGTAATGCTTTCTAAGGCCCATTTAACTTCGCTTTCCAGGATGTCTGGCTCAAGGTCAGTGATTATACCATCGTGGTTGTCAAGGACATCGAGGTCCTTCTTGTATAGTTCTTCTGTGTATTCTTGCCATCTTTTCCTAATCTCTTCTGCTT